>OY855914.1:4800000-5345000 GCA_963693305.1 Meandrina meandrites
TTTTGGTCACGTAATTTCGGGACACTTTGTCACACAATCTATGAACGCCCCTCCGGTGTTCCGGGTAACTGAAGACGACTGCCTCTGTTGTCACGCTCGTGTACTGTCTCTATTGACGCACGGGGTGGGGGTAAGTCCTGTACTCTGTGGTGAGAATCCCCAAACCTCGACTGCGTGTTGCGGTTACCATAAAGGGACTGGGGGCCATTTCTACCGTCACGCAAGTCTTGGAGCCACATGCGTTCGCCTGTTGTTTTGTTGAAGAGGTAAACTTTCCCTGTCACTGTGGACGAAAGAAATCAATAAAGAGTTGAATTAAGGAGGGGTACACCTGAAGGCCGTTTTTCCACCGCTTAACTTGTGTTTAATGCGAATATCTCGTTCGCGTTTCAAACATTTCCAAAACCCTCAGCTCATCTCACAAAGCTATGTTTAGCGGTGTTTTGTAAATTTTTGGGTGATTTTTGGGGATGTCTGGGAAGAGATAGTTTTTCTCAAAGGATTAGTAAAATTTGGAGAAATAAGAAATACATTAAAGATTTAATGTGATTTTAAAATTAGAATTTGAAGTTAAAAATTAGATGGACACCCAAACAGTCCCCTGACAACCTGGGGTGCTCTTGGGTGGGGGTCGACTGTCTGGTGGTGTTCCAAAAATAATTTTCTTTCTTCTATCCCTTCTTTAAACCTTTTAAAATTTTACTCAAATTCAAGTTTACCACCCACCTTAAACCAATTGACAACTAGATTATGAGCTCGAAATTTCTATTTAACAATTTAACTACGAGCCCGAGTTTTCTATGAATGAGTAATGAATGAGGCGTAGCCTAGTTGACAACTCCAACATAGAAAACCAGAGCGAGTAGTCTAATTGTTTTAGTGCAAACTCTAGAGGATTATAAAATGTTCAAGCAAGCAAGCAACCGTGGACGATGATCCTACTGGTATACGTTGGATCAAGGCAAAATATCACAATCACTGCGTTTAAAACACCCCTTCCAATGTAAGATGTAAACCTCCACTGTACCTGAAGAAGGCTGGTTTGGCCAGCCGAAATATAGTACACCAAATTTAAAATCTTTGTACGTCGTATCGGTCTCTGCTTTTTTTATACCGTAAAATTCCGATTATAAGCCCTGGGCTTATACAACTTCATAAGGGGTTTTGTATGGGCTTATAAGCGTTATAAGCGGAGGGGCTTATATCCGGGGGAGCTTATAAGCGGAATAAAAAAAAACGTTTCGAAACGAGCCATGGCAGTGTTGATCGAAATACGTTTTTAAGTTAAAAAGTCATAAAAAAGCAACATTTAGCCCTGTTCAGTACTGTCATCCAGCAGAGGGGGGCTTATATCCGGGGAGGAGGGGGGCTTATAACCGGATTTATAATCCATCAAATATTTTTCGCGCGCGCGATTGGTATAAACACGTCACGTGATGCAGCCAAAACTGTTCGCTTCTCGGAACAGACAATGTCCGCGGACAAATATCCGTGCATATTTTCGCGCCAAATGGAGGCTATTGTTTATGTATTTTTTTGTTTCCAGGTAGATGGGCCTATAAGCGGGGGGGCTTATAACCAGAATTTTACGGTATTCTTCTTTAAGATTGCAGTCCAAACCAACAGTTTTATGTACTTTTAAGCCAAAAAGCAAGAATAATTGCCTCTTTAAGAGCAACGCTCGCGCGATCGTGTTCTTTCAGCGAATAGAAAACAACACAAGGAGAACCAATCAGATTAGCGGATTGCCAATAGAACGCGACTGAATTTCTACTGAGATGATAGCTAAATGTTTTTGAATTAGTAGAATTCTCACTAAAGTACGTCCAATTGAACGATTTTTAATTATTCAGGGTTCGTACAAAAAAACGCAACCATTTTTCCAGGACTTTTCAAGGACCAAATTGAATTTTCAAGGACCACCTACCAGGAATGTAATTTCACAGATGGTATATAAATGCACATTCCCAGTCCAAGCTAACAGGTTTCTAAGGATTCAAGTGTTTGCTCCATCGCCTTCTCTACATTTTTCAGTTCACTTGCCTTTTCTCGTTAATAGCTGCTTTTACACCCGTGTTTTACAGTGTAAAGTTGCTTTACACAGGAAAAGAATACCAAAGTCTATGCAAAGCAATTTGCTTTTGACCCCACCACAAAGTGGAAGAAAATTCAAGGACTTTTCAAGGACTTACACAGAAATTCAAGGACTTTTCAAGACTGTGCGAACCCTGTTATTTCTAAGCGAGTGGAAAAATGGCAGTGGAAAATCGCGGGGATTTCTCACTAACACTTGCGCTTGTTTTTGCAAGACGCTCGTTGGACTAAAAAAAATGGTGGGACGCTCATAGCTTTGATTTTACCTGGATCGACGGTTTTTCCATCAAATCTTTTTCCATTTGGAGCAATCTGAGTCAAACAATAATCAGTAAGTACAGTCAATTAACAACATTACTTTACAAGGAAAACACAGTTTTCGGGAAAATATTTGTAGGAAAAAAGGTGTGGGTAGGTCTGGGTACGTTTTCAGCAAAACAGTTCTCTCTCCGAATGGTAAATACTCACAATTTGTTGATTGTCCGACATTAAAGGTGCTACCATCTTGTTTTGCTTCACTTTGCCTACAGACAGAAAAGAAGATAAGCTTAGAGTCAGTTCAGTTTCGAATAAATAAAAATGGTCTTCAGTTTTTAAGCCGTTTTGCTGCCTGGCTAGTCCTTCAACTTTTTTCTTTTAGTCAGGTGTCTTTCGGGGAACTAGCAGACGTCTAAGCTTAAGCAAGAAAGAGAACAAGACAAAACAGAGGGTAAACTCAAGTGCACACTGTGACCTCACCGTTAGTGTAGACAAGGTTTTGGATCGCAAACTTAAAAAAAATGTTTCCGTGTATCAAGGATACAATACCTTTGTAAAAGTCAACTTCTCCGTTGACGAGGCCTCTGTTTGGCCTTAAATGTGGCTCACGGGATTCCAACATTTGAAGTCTGTACATCAGGATAAAAAACGACAATATTAGGCGCAATGTTAGAAGACATTTCGAGTACTTTTATCATGTTTATTCGACAATATTACGGTAAAGAAACTTCCTGTCTGGAAGATCAAGACTTAAATGAGCCCGACGTTTTCTCCTACGCACGTTGCTTATCAACATGATACATTCTGATGTCGACTAGCTCACTTGCTTATGCTGCAACCTCGCCCAAGGGCTATCTCCGCTTCTAAGATGACTGTTGGACGCTAGGAACACCCGTCTTTCCCGCCCGCAGTTTAATAAATTACCTCTCGGCATTGAGGGATAATGGAATGATCACCGCTGGCAAAGCACGATATATTTCTTTCAACCTCGTCCAACACTTGATTGATATTTAGTAATAAACTGGTCTAGTGGGAGGCGCGGTGGCCTTATGGTTAGTGCGCTGGACCCTGGATCGGTCCGGGTTCAAGCCCTGGCCGGGGCACGTTGTTGTGTTCTTGGGCAAGACACTTTAATCTCATAGTGCCTCTCTCCGCGCAGATGTATAAATGGATACAGGCGAAATTATTGCTGGGGTAACCCTACGATAAACGAGCATCCCATCCAGGAAAAGTAGAAATACTCCTAGTCGCTTCATGCTACGGAAACCGGGCCCATAAGCTCCGGTCTGCAGACTTTACCTAGTGAACAACATATCTTTGCTCACCTTTTTTTTGCACGCTTTCTCCACAACACAACAGAAAGGATCGCCAGTAGCACCGCCAGACAGCCAGCTACTAAAGTTATAATCCCAGCTGTTGTCTCGATAAAAGGTGTAGGAGGAGGTACAGTGGGTTTGGTAGCCTTCACTGAACGGATCTTGAACACCTGGAAAGCGAGTTGAATTTCTTTTAAAAATAAAACTCAAATAGTATCGAATTGAATTAGAGTCTGCTTTGTCAGAGCTCGTATATAAAACGTTCAAAGAATTACACGCGCTATGTTTGGCAAAGGTTGCATTCTTTCCCGCGCTTAATAACGGTTATATGTTTTCCCGCGCTTGATACTGGTTAAACGTTTTCCCCCGATGGCACCTCGGCTACATATTTTCCCGCGCTTGATACTGGGAGTCTGTTTCTCGCGTTGGGCACTAGTTATGTGTTTTCCCGGCCGCGCTTGTCACTAGCTGGTTACGTGTTTTCCCGCCTTTGGCACGAGTTGCATGTCGTACTGGCTTGGTGTGTTCATTTTGCGTTTTGTTGTGATTGGTCAGATCATTTTGATTGACTGTTTCGGCCACTTTTGTACCTCTAACTCCTTGTCATTAGTCAGATTTGGGCTCAGATTTCCATCTTCATCCAGAAGAACTTCTAGGATATCGTCGCGGGTCAGGTACTCTTTGACTTGCGATAATTTTTCATTCAAATCTGTGATGTTTCCGCTTGGAGTTTTAACCGCGTAAATGGTGACTTTAATGCTGGAAAAGACAACAATAATACAAGCAGTGAACATTGGAGGAGGCAGCGTGGCCAAGTGGTTAGAGCGCCGGACTTGAAATCCGGAGGTCCCGGGTTTAAGTCCTGTTCTGACCACTATCTGGATTTGTTCTCGGTTGTCCCGAGTTCAACTCCTCAATCATGCTTGTAAATAGCCAACTGCCAGTTGGGATTTTTTACCAGGTTATGTTTATTTAATATGTTATGTTTGTTTAGTATTTGTTTCATATACACGGCCCCACAAGCTTCTAGCTTTAAACACAAACCGTGTATAGATGAAGTTGCTTTACCTTTTTTTACCTTTTATTGAACAAGCTGAAAGATATGAATGTTAGCGACATGTTCCTAAAACTGAAATTTAAATAGTATATTTGACTAAAGACTTGAAAATCCAAGTAAAACTTTAAATAACGATTTATTTACTAGGTCCTTCTATTCACTCTTTATTCAAGCTGGTTTCTTTAAATTTGCTCAGCTAAGTAAGTACCTGGAAGTAAGCTAAAAATGGACGGAGGGTTGGAATGGTAAGATGAGATCGCGTGATACCTAGCACTTTCCTTGTCAACGTCGCCCCTAACACTTCTGATATTCTGACAGGTCCAATAAAAAGAACCCCTCAAAAATTTGTCAAAAGATGTCAAACATCAATCAAACACCCTGTTGCTTAGCAACGGTACGAAGCGCGTCATTTCAAATGGTGTTTACCGATTTTTAGTTTCTCGTCTCTTTCTCCTCGCTTCTTCCGTCACTACAGTGACTTCTGCAATCCCGACATCAGCTCCCAGGAGCTTAGATATCTTCACCAAAAACAGAACACGATTTGCTTCAAACTTCTCCAAACTTATGTCCAATTCGATATCAACCATCGTGAACTCTGCGTCGATCGTGTCGATGCGAATCGTTATGGTACCACTAGTCAGCGGCGGGGAGCCCTTGTCTTTAGCGCGCACGCGCAGCACATACTTCTTGCCTGAGGGAAAGCAAAAGTAAAAGTAGAGTGTTGTTAGTGATAATCTACCTCTAATGACAATATACCGGCACATTCTCATAACTAGTTTTCATATTTTTCTTATAGTACTAGTTGGGAGGATTTGATGATATATTAACTCCTTGAGCCCTGATGTCAACATACAAATTCTGCTAACTGATCTTCATACATTTCTTACAGTACTAGTTGGGAGAATTTGATGATTTATTAACCCTTTAAGCCCTGATGTCAACAAACAAGTTCTGCTTGCTGGTCTTCATGCATTTCATATGTTGTTAGTTGGGAGAATTCGCGTCAGAACAGTCAGAGGCTCTGGAATTTCACCTACCACTCTCAGGGGATGATATTAAGCGAATACCGCCATCACTGCTTCCCACATCAAAGACTAATGAAGCTTCCTGCAGTTCATACTCTACCGTTCCAGCATCACCGGAGTCTTTATCTTCTGCTGATACTGTAACAATGGGTACAGAGTCCAACGAACGGTCGTGACGAATGCTGGCTTCGTAGAATTCTGTAAAGTTTCCATAAACAAAGTAGTAAGACAGCAGATATGTCCAGGATTGAACGCTAATGAGATGCACGTTCTTTATGAGAGGCATCACGAAGTGTCCTCATTAATAAACGTTCACCAAAACCCACCTAATTCTGTCAAATATGAAGTAATATGGAAATGTCAAAAAATCCAGTCAAACATGAAGTACGTATTAAACAATACTTGCGTCTAATCCTGGACATAAGTGTAAGACAGATATCAGCTCCATGGAAAGTGCGCTGGCACGTACGATTCGCAACTTGTCAGAGCACAGAAAAGCGTTTTAATATGTCAGTAGAAGTGAAGAGATGTGCTTTCTACGATGTCTTTTTTCATTATTTCATTCATAACTACTAAGATGTTTCAAGCTAGTAAGAAGAAATCGTTTTGATTGGCAATAACACTTTTTCGCAATATTGCCAAACTGAGTAAAAGTATTAGGAAGAAACAGAAAACTTACCCTGTATTTTACAGGTATAGCGTGGTTAGACCTTCTAAGGGCGCATTCGTTTGGGATCAATCCGGAATAAGAATAATTGGAATAATGCAAGTTAGCGTTCGTTTGGCTGCTCTTCCTATTCCGGAATACTTGGATTTCCATTCCAGCTATTCTGCTCCTGGAAGCAGAATAGCCGGAATATATTCCAGAATATATTCTTATCCCAGAATATTCCCAAACGAACGCGCCCTAAAACTCCCGTCTCATATCCTTCCCCCGACCCCTCTATGTTGGCTACAAGTGCGGAACAGATATGATTTCAGTAGTCAGCGGCAAAAATTCACGTCAGCGTTAACGTTATAGCCCGTACGTTTCTTGACGAGTTCTAACAGATCGCTTCTTTGGGTGACAGTGTCTAATGGATATATCTATCCCGGCTTATGAAAAAATATCGCCGATTTAAAGTACTTACCTTTCTTAATGATGGGACTGTTATCATTAACATCCTCTATATAAACAACTAAAGTGACAGATCCACTTAGTCTGACAATCCCATTGTCCTGCGCAGTAATCGTTACATTCACAATCTTCATCGTCTCATAATCAAACACATTTTTTACTGTCACTTCCCCTGTGGTGCTGTCAATACTGAAATACTCCACGGAAGAATTATGGGTCATACTGTACGTCAGCTCTGCGTTGGCGTCACTGTCAGGATCGTGAGCCGTTACCGTGGTAACTAAAGTCCCGGATGGCGAATTTTCAGCGACGGACGCGTTGTAAAACGGTAACGAAAAACTCGGGTTGTTATCGTTTTCATCAAGGACTGTGATATAAACGTTTGTTACGTTCGATAAGTCGTAAGGGAAAGCAGCCGAGTCTGACGCTTTCACTTTGATTCTGTACTCCTTCACAGTTTCTCTGTCCAACACCACGGCCGTGTAAATGGTTCCCTGGACCGGATTTATCGAGAAATGATTGCTGTTCTCCCCAGACATGATGGAGTAAACCAGTTGCGCGTGTGTACCGTTATCAAGGTCACTGGCTTGCACTTTGCCAACTGAGGTCCCTGCTGGTTGGTTTTCAGTGGTGTAGAAAGTGTAATCGGCATCGCTAAACGACGGGGTGTTGTCATTGCTGTCGCTAATTCTCACGTGGACGTTGGTCGAGGAGGCTTTGGAAGGTATCCCAGCATCCTTCGCTTTCACCATAAGGAAGTACTCCGGCGTGGTTTCCCGATCAAATGATCCTATAAATTAGGGATTTGCACAAAAGTGTCAAAACGCACACAAATTTAAACTAGTTTGAATTTTATACTTAACAAATCCACGAAAGATTCAACTTCTTGATACAAACTAATTGTAAATCTTCTGCAAGGCCTAGGCTGCATTTTCAGTAATTAAGTCAGGGAAAATTTAGCAACGTAGCAGCAAAGCAAATACGGTTGTTGTTTTTTTTTTGTCACAAAATGAGGGACAAACTTCAATTAATGACTTTTCGTGTTATATATAAATATTATTATTATTAAATTAAATATTATTATCATTATTATTTTAAAGTGTAAAGGAAATCCTAAGCTGAAGGTGAAGTTTTTGTTCCTTTTTCCAAATCTGTACTTTCATTTCTGCTTAGTTGCAGAAAGAGCTTCCAATTCAAGGTTTGACTTCTGGAGGTATTATAACAAATGATGAAAAAAATGTAACAAACGACAAGGAAAAATGTGAACTTTAAAAATAAGTGTTAAAGGCAACTACTTGACAAAATACGGTATTTATTTTTTTTAACTATGCAATATCACTTACCCACATTATACAGCCTCCCCGTGGAGGGTTCTATTGCCATGACGTCACCAGTGTTACCACTCATAATAGACCACGTGAGCAGTGCGTTGTCACCAATATCAGCATCTGATGCGGTAACATTAAGAAATCGCGAACCGACTGGTAGATTTTCTGATACAGTCACGGTGAAAGGGTTTTCACTGAAAACTGGTTTATTGTCGTTTACGTCCAGTATTGTGACGTTGACTGACACGGTTTCTGTCAGGGGAGGGGAGCCTTTGTCAGATGCTTGTACTATTAGCGTGTAGAATGGAATATCTTCACGGTCTAAGGACTTGTTGGTGCTGATCATACCTGCGGAGTTTATCTGTGATAAAGACAAGGTGTTACGATCACTTTTTTTTGTCCCGGCGAAACACCCATACATTTTCTTATAATAAAACCCTGGCCACCCCGTCAATACGGTCAACGGCCACATTCTGAAATCCCAATCTGTACAATCCATTATCGTAACAGTTTTTCCCCGTTAATACGGCCACTCGAACCAAATACTCATAATTCATAATTCATAATAAAGTCAGAGAGGTCGGGACCTTTGCCGATAGCCGAGTCGATCTGTTCTCGTTTCGTTTTTATAATCCAGTTATGTTCAACTTTCCTTTGTTAAGCCACCCTGTTAATAAGGCCAAATTTTCATGGCCCATTGGTAACCGTATTAACGGGGTTCCTAGGTTGAAAATGTTCTGAAAGATTATCCGTAATTCGAAGGTATGAGTTGAAAGCGCAAATCATCTAAATTTATTTTTTTATCTGCCCGTGAAAAAAGAGCTCATCCTCGGAGTAAAAACCTTCGATTTTAAGAGGCTATGGTTAGCTATCTACCTTCTGGAAGGCTTTTGTTCTACAAATCAATCGAATCAATACTTTAGTATCATCATTCTGTCTTCTCTTCATTTTCACAATGATCTATGAAAGCCATATACCTGAAATTGTGTTTTCACGTCTCCTCCGACAATTGAAAACTCTATTTCAGCGTTCACGCCCACATCCACGTCATACGCGTGCACTGGTATGACGTCAGTACCAGGGGGCGTGGCTTCTGAAATGCTTGTCAAATACAAAGTCGGACTGAACACGGGTTTGTTGTCGTTAGTGTCAGAGATGAACACCCGCACTGCACACAAGCCGGTCAGCGGCGGGTTGCCGCCATCTTGGGCTGTGATTGACAGGTAGTAGGTGTCCTTGGTTTCTCGGTCCAGGCCTGGCAGAGCGGAAATCACGCCAGAGGAACTGTTGATGCTAAACTTGCCGACGCCATCTCCACCTGAAATCCGAAAGAAAAATTGCATTCGAGTGAGTAATCGGACGTTCTTCGCGAGCTCTGTTCGAATTGAGAGACGTCTGAGATTCATCAGTCCGGAAAAGTCTATTTTGTTATATGTTTTAATTTTGCATAGATCGGCGTAGTCTCTAAGGGCACGTTCGTTTGGGAATATTCTGGAATAAGAATATATTCTGGAATATACTCTGGCTATTCTGCTCCTGGGAGCAGAATAGCCGGAATAGAAATCCAAGTATTCCGGAATAGGAAGAGCAGCCAAGCGAACGCTAACTTGCATTATTCCAATTATTCTTATTCCGGATTGATCCCAAACGAACGCGCCTTAAGATTAATTGCGACTTGCACGCAAAACAGAAGAATCAACCCGAGAAAGAACCGATCATAAACACTATACAGATCTCTGCACAGCCATCACCAACCCTCAATTCGGAATTCCTTCTTCCAAGTAGCTTGTATCACTGACTGAACAATACCTTTCTCATTATGTCACTAGTAATGGATTTTTCTGGTCGAATTCAAACGTTTCTGGAGCCAGGAAATGAAAAATTGTTTTGAGAAAAGATTAGCCAAGATTCTCTAAACTCGTGCTATAAAAAAATTAGTGACACCAGTTAGGTGACGTTTTATGTTGAAATATAAATATAAGAATTGTGTCTTTTTAACGTAAGATACTCTCAGTTCTCTTACCAGTAATAGTAAAAGTGTGCTCTGCGTTAATTCCGATGTCGGCATCTGTGGTGTTCACTCGGGTAACTGAATACCCCGTTGGAACATTCTCTGGGATAGTGGCTGTGTAAATCTCCTGGGTGAATACTGGTGGATTATCATTCTCGTCGGTAATATGAATGGTGAGCTGCAAAGTAGATAGTCAAACACAATGACTAATCTGTTAAATCTAACTTCGTCTTGGTAGGGGGGATACATTGTACGCAGTTCCTCGCGCAACGAATCGGAGTTTCTCGCTAGCCAGCAGCACATCCACAATATGTAATCCTTTTATCTTCACGTTGACATGTTTAAATTACACCATTGCAAAAGAAGCATAGTCGTGGTCCCCAAGTATGAGAAAGTGTGCGAGGCTATTATTCAAGTTATCAAAGCAGTGAATAGTTCTTCCACTCGCAGAATTTTCGTCAAATTTTACGGATCTCGCCGTTTTTCTCATTTTTCGCGACGCCCTCTAGTTCCTTCTCGAAGTCGCGACTTTTTAACAAGGCTTAGAAAGCCTCTGACTCGCAGAAAACGTATTACTCTCGCCTTTTCACAAAGTCTCAGAATTAGTCGATTCATCCAACAGTCTTCATTTTCTCTACAAAAAAAATCTGACAAGCCTAAATTTGATCTGGGAGGACCGAAAGGCCTTATAAGATTGGTACAGCGAGAAACGTACGGGGGCACTCCCTTATGAAAGAGGCTGGGATTGCTCGTCGTCTCGCTTGGGGGTGTAGGGGGGTGTAAATTTCGGAGTTTGGTCTCACTTATGGTGTTTCGGACAAAATGCTAGTGGTCACGTTTAGGGTTGCACACGAAGATATGTCGAAATATAAATTCTATTTTTCGTATTTTAGTATCTTTTAGGGGTCAAAAACAGCTAGGTTCAGATTGGTCTCTTTCAGGGGTTTAATTCAAAATTTCTGAAGAACATCCCCGCCTTTTTCATATCGGAGTTTTCCCCGCAGGGAAACCAGTAACGCAAATCTATATGAATCGTAATCTTGGGCGGCTCATAGTGATGACTTTTGAAGTCAAATTTGTTGGCATTTTGCTGTGAAGTTTTTTTTTTCAGTACACTGACCTCCATTGTAGTAGATCTTCGATCGCTCTCTTTTAAGGCCCGGTCTTTAACAGTCAGGTTCAGCACATAAAGGTCCCTTGTCTCTCTATCTAGCTCAGCCCCTACAAAAACCCGGCCCTCCTGAAGGTCCATTGAGAAGTCAATTCCTCCGTTCAATCCACCAGTGATGGAATATTCGAGCTGGCCGTGAAGACCTGTGTCTGAGTCGGTTGCGTTTGCGTCAAAAACTCGGGAACCTGGGAAAGAGTGCAATAACGGCATTTTGGTCACGGGGAGCAAAGATAGTTCATCTTCAATTCTCTACTCTCTACTTTTGAGTATATAGATTACGTTAGTGAGTGTGTGACCATTCAAATGAAAGCTATCAGTACTTTCGCCTGCTACTGTTTATTATGCTGCACAAGGTGGTTCTAACTTTCTGTGGATGAAACTCTAGTGTGTCACCATTCAAACGAAAGCTATTGAGCAGTACTTTCATGTAGTACTGTTAAATATGCCTTACAAGGTGGTACAAACTTTTAAGTCGTAGCTGAAACCCTAGTGTGTGACCATTCAAATGAAAGTTACTGAGCAGTACTTTCATGCGGTGCTGTTTATTATGCTGTACAAGGTGGTTCTAACTTTTAAGTCTGTGGATGAAACCTTAGTGTGTGACCATTCAAATGAAAGCTACTGAGCAGTACTTTCATGCGGTGCTGTTTATTATGCTGTGCAAGGTGGTTCTTACTTTTAAGTCTGTGGATGAAAACCTAGTATGCTCTTTAACTTTGAAGCCTGACAAGTCCTCTGATTCTGCTGGGGATATCGTTTGGACGACACCTTTAGATTTAAATAGTTAAAAATGAAAAAAAAATTAAACTTACCAACAGCCGTGGCTTCTGAGATACTGACGGTGTAGTTTGAATACTGGAACTTTGGCGTGAACTCGTTAACAGCTTTGACATACACCGTTACCATAACAACAGTCACGTGACTTGGAATACCCTGGTCTGTCACGTGAATCTTCAAGCTGTATTCACTTCCGTTTTCATGATCCAGTGCACCGTTAACGATCACTCGATTGTCGTCCATTCTGAACTTGTTCCCAGTGTTTCCGCTAACGATTGTGAACGAGAAATTTCCACTAGGTCCCAGGTCTTTGTCGGAACAGGTAAGTGACGTCACGTTTGAACCCAGAGGAAGATCTGTAAAATTCAACTCCATCAGAATGAATAGTTTTGGAAAGGGAAGTAGTGTTTGGTAACACGATATCTGGTTGTTTAGCCTCGATTCGATTAACCCTTATTCGGCTAGCATCCCAGATCACGCTTCTTTTCTCCCTTTTTCCCAGGCTATCCAACTTATCACCAAAGGAAAAACCAATGGAATGGCCACATCTTCAGCGAATCTCTCATACTCAACCTCATTTTAGTCTGATCGAGCCGTGTGTTTGCCAGAGAAAGTTGCTGTAGCCGACGTTTTAGATATAGTTGTTTCCTTGCTGCAGCGTTCTTTATTGTAGTTATCGTTTTCTGTAGAATTTTGCTTCTTGCTCTCGCTGTTTGTGGCAAATCTGAGTATCCTGTATCCCATTAATTTTTGGCCTAAATATCCCGTATTCTGTTAATTCCAGTGGCTTGTATCTCCAACTGTTATTCCATTAATTTTTCTCCCAAATATCCTGTATCCCTATAATTTTTACCCAAATATCCCGTATCCCTAAAACCCCTAATAGGGCTGGCCTCAGTACTGCCACAAAATTTCATTAGTAACACCGAGTACTCTCTGGCTTTGATAAACATGATTTTAATTCTTACCTTCTAATATTTCCTCAGCGAATAAAACCGGTGAACACACAGGCGGGTTGTCATTTACATCCACAACCGAAATGTACACTGTCACGTTGGAATATTTGACATCCGGGGAACCCAGTGCGCTGTCCTCCACCCTGAGACTGATGTTATACTGGTCAGTGGTCTCTCTGTCTAGACTTGAGATCAGCACCAGTCTCCCCAAGGCCTCGTCCAAGTAGAATTTGTTGTCGTCGTTGCCACTGACAAGAATGTATCGCAGATCTCCATGGATTCCTGTGTCATTGTCTGTAACTTGTGCTTGGAATACGACGGTGCCTTGATAAGAAAAGGTCAAAATGCTTCTGCTTGCCAATAAAATCTTCACATTCGAACTTAGTTTGGCTTAGTCGGTGTGCGACAAATGTGGACTGCAGACTGATACTCCGGTTAGCATGAATAGCGCCCCGGTTACAGTGCGGTTAGCATGAATAACGTTTCGGTTAGCCTGAATAGCTCTCTGGTTAGCCTGTTTATGGCCCTATTCTCCCAGAGGAGAGTTAGGCATTAAGTAAGTCAAGTAGCCTGTTTTAAGTTAGCTCTCAATGATGGCAACGGTAACAAGAAATAACCTAAAACGTCTGCTGGTCTGCTGGTCTGCTGGTCTGCAGTCTGCATTTGTCGTACACCGGGAGAAATTCCGTTCCCTTCCAACCACTGCCCGGTAGAGACCAAGGCTCTAAAATAAAACTTCACTCTCTTTGTTTTGTTTCAGTTCCTTCTGTTACTTTGGAGATTGCAAAACTGCAAATCAGAGTCTCCTCAAATCCGTTTTTTAGGTCAAAAAAATCTGTGTCATCTTTACCTTGGCCTTGTTGCTCGAAGGTTCGATGAATAGCTCTCCAGTACATAGCGTAGTTTGTTCTGATAACACTTACATCCACCGGGTAGCGATTTATCCCTTAGATAACGTTATCTCCCTTTTTTGCAACTGGGGGCTGCAGTTTCAAGCGCTACTGAGAAATTTTTCCAAAAAAAAAAATAAGAGCATTTCATGACCTTTATTTCCCTTACCCAAGGTGATGTTCTCCAAGACGTCGATCTGGTAGAGCTGGTCATCGACAATAAACGTGGGCGCATGTTCATTGACCGGGAGTACACTGACAGTCACTGAAATGTTAGTATGTTTCACAGGCGAGCCAGAGTCAGATACGGTCAGCAGAAGGCTGAATAACGATTCACCCTCGATGTTAAGCGACTTGATGAGTCTCACCTCGCCTGAAGACGATACGTTGAACATGCCTTTGTTGTTCCCATGCAGAATTTCGTAAGAAAGCAGCGAGGCAGAGTCTATATCTGTACAGTTAGCTGTAAAAACCACCGTGCCTACAACTGTAGACTCCAACAAAGAAACTACTGCAGCACTTTGGGTGCATGAAGGAGCATTATCGTTGAGGTCCAAAACAGTTATGTTCACGGTCGCAAAGCTCCATTTTGTTAGGGGCGCGGGAGCATTATCGGATGCGCGCACCAACAAGCTGTACTGAGGATGCACCTCATGGTCCAAAAGCCTCCTGAGCGTCAAAGTCCCATCGTTGCTATCGAGTAGAAACGAGCTGTCCTCGTTACCGCTTGTTATACAGTAGGACACGAGACCTTGAACTCCGCTGTCCCCATCTTGAGCCCGCACTGTCACCAAAGTTGTACCCACAGGGGTGTCCTCGGAAACAGACAAGTTATAGAAGCCGTTTTGAGTGAATGTCGGGGTGTATTCATTGATAGCAGTGACAACAACGTAAATTATCACTTGGGAAGACCGTTGTGGAGAACCGTTGTCAACGACAGTAATGATCAAATCGTAGTATTCCTGTGACTCCCGGTTGAGGGCACTCGATAAAGATAGGATTCCTGTGGTAGAATCCACGTCGAATGTGGAATTTGTGTTCCCTGAAAACAAACGATACAGTAAAATTCTTAATCACGCTTGAAATATCATTTCAACATTTACTTTTCAGCTAGCGTGACACTGATGTTCTCGTGGCGCATATATGCCAGACTGGTAACGCAGGCATTCCACGGCGTGACAAGGACCTTCTACGTAACAAAATGAGTTGACAATGTGCATTTATAAAGGAGATTGCTCTTACGGCTTCTACGCGATAAGTGAGTAGGCCTGCTGGTAAATATTATAAGAAATAACGAGATGGACAGAATCAAAATAGTGCCGGGATTGAATAATATACCAAAAGCGAAACGCTCGAGGTTTAAAAATAAAATGCAAATGATTATACCTCCCACGAGGCTCAGACAACATCAGCATGTTCGGAGAAAAATAAAAGGAATCCAAGCGAAGTTTTCATTTCAAAAAAAGAGTTTTAGGAACACCGGCTATTTTAGAAAGAAAAATCGTCCGCCACTCCGGTTTGTTTGTCTGAGTTTTGTCTCAGTCATGACGGCATCCGCGCGCTTCGCTATTTCAATGAAGTGCTAGGATGATGATGATGATGTGTGACCCAAATAACTCAACCATTTATTGTCGTGGTCTTACCTGAAGATATGTTGTAAGTAATAACCGAGTTTTGTCCCTGGTCAGCGTCACTACACTGCAGACTCACCACCGTTCCGTTTACCGTGAAGTTCTCCGCTACCTCAATGACGTAAGAGGAATGGCTACAAAGCGGCGTGTTGTCGTTGACGTCTAGTAAAGTCACATTGACAGTTGCTGTGCTCGACATGCTTGGGACGCCTTGATCTGTAGCTTGAACGATCAAAGAATATATTTCCGTTGTCTCACGATCGAGTTGCTTTCGTAGTTCGATGACGCCCGACTTGGGATCGATTTGAAACCTTTCTTCCGAGTTACCATCGATTATGGTGAAGATGATGACGCCGTCGGATCCGTGGTCATCATCCGTGGCTGCCACGGTAGCAATCGTCGTACCAATGGCGATGTCCTGAAACACAGTGTAAAAGGACCAGCAATGGGCAATACTGAAATAATATGCCTTATTCGTATTGCAAATAACATAAGCAAGATCGTAAACACTCTTGTTCTTTGGCCGTTTTCATTTTATTTCTCGTTGAACATAAGCAAGGCTGATACTACATAGAACACACTTAAGGTGACTCGATCGAAATAAATGACGCGCTATATGCCTGTCTAAAAACGCTAATAACTTCACCATTTCTGACTCGATTTCCCTGAAACTTTCGCATTTTATACGAAATTTATCGTGGAATAATATGTATGTCAATATGTTGATCTAATATTCGTTAGTTTTGCGCGATGTTACATTTATTGAACACTACTTTTTGGATAAAATTGCTATTTACAGATAACTGAGCGCTAAGATTTCGTTTAAACTTCTGCAGTTAGCTCGCAATACCATCTTGCCATGACTGTTCAAGTTTCCGCAAAATCGTCGGAACAGAAACCCCGGCACAATTTGGACATCAAAATATTAACTTTGGGCGAACTTCGAAGTTTGGAACACTCCAGCGCTTCCAAATTTCACCTAAAAGCACAACAACCGAAGAAAAAGAAGGTTCAATGTATCAGTTTTATTAGCTCCATTTGCACATGGACTAGGGGGGGTGCATTGACAGTGTTTAGTCGCTATATGCTCTGATTTCTGAGGTCATGCAAGGGTAATCAGCGACGTCGGCATCGTTAATAGCATAGCTATTTTGTCAAAATATGCATTGATTTATTGATTTTTCCCATTTCGTGTTTTTAAGTCTGTGTAAGGATTGTTTCCCTTGACTTGGTTTGGATGAAAAATCAAAGCATGTAGCGACGGAACACTGTCAATGCATCCCCCTACTCCATGTGCAAATTCCTCAAATTCTCATCAAATTAAAAAAATTTACATAGCGTTAGCAGTAGAATTCAAACAACAACAAGGCCGTGTTCACAACAGAGTTGAAGCAGTGCTCCACTTTAAAAATATATTTCATCCACATCAAGGCAGCTCCAAAAACGTAAAATAGCGCAAAGTGTGTGTAAGATATTCATTTAAATGTTCCGGTAGTTTTATTCGATTCGTCCGGTTAGTTTTCATATAATTCAGAAAAACGTAAATTTGGCGACTTCGCTACATTTTGACGCAAAAGGTGAGTTTATAACATTAGCTCAAACTTTGTCATCGTTTCAAATAGCCGAATGTGATTTGGAGCTAATAAAACTGATACATTGAACCTTCGTTTTCTTCGGTTGTTGTGCTTTTAGGTGAAATTTGGAAGCGCTGGAGTGTTCCAAACTTCGAAGTTCGCCCAGAGTTAATATTTTGATGTCCAAATTGTGCCGGGGTTTCTGTTCCGACGATTTTGCGGAAACTTGAACAGTCATGGCAAGATGGTATTGCGAGCTAACTGCAGAAGTTTAAACGAAATCTTAGCGCTCAGTTATCTGTAAATAGCAATTTTATCCAAAAAGTAGTGTTCAATAAATGTAACATCGCGCAAAACTAACGAAGTAATAGATCAAAAACGAGTGCGAGTTTTTCATCAGGGGTTCCAAACACCGAGAAACAGATGAAAGCACGACGCCGAAGGCGGAGTGCTTTTATTGTTTCGAGGTGTTTGGAACCCCTGATGAAAAACGAAGCACGAGTTTTTGAGCTGGCTTCTCAAACTAGCATGAGAATTTTTTTCGAAGAATAGGTAATTAGTAGGCGTGCTCAATAGGCTATTGTCTGTTTTTTATTCATATGGTAAATGAATGAATATTTTATATGCGGCCATGTGGGCAAGTTTTAAAGGTTGAATTTTTAATAAACTAACATTATGCCGCGTGATGGAGATCGAGTCCAGATCAGAACGTTTTCGAGTTCCAAAAACCTCTTCTCAAGAAAATGTTTTGGTGAATGATGCTGTTCCAGCTTCAACTGAGTATAAAAACAAGTGGGCTGTGAACATTTTTGCCGAATGGCAGAGGTTGAGAGAGGTTAAAGTTCCGGTATTAGATTGTGGCGGTCTCTTCAAGGAATACGATTTACACAAGGTTACCGCTGTGAGTGTAGATATTGCTGGAATGGACGCTCTGTCGCTGAACTATTGGTTGTCAAAATTTGTGATGGAGGTAGCTAAAAAGTCCGGTGAAAGATACCCTCCCAAGTCTGTTTATGGTGTCATTTGTGCCCTCAAGCGTTATTTGGAGGAGAAAAATGGATCAGAAGCTTTGAATCCTCTGGACGCTAGTGACAAAAGGTACTTGACAACTTTTAGATCGAATTGGTTAGTAATTTAAAATGCACTGTTTCAGGACTTTAATTTTGTGTGTTATTTTTTGAAGGTTTGTCCTTTTCCGACGTTGCTTAGATGCCGAGATGAAGAATGGCGTTCGAGAAGGAATAATATGTTGCTGTATTGTTGTTATAAGCAATGATTTAAGCGGGAAAAATGCTGTATTTAGAATTATAATTAAGACTGATTAAAATTCAAGTTTCTTGATCAGTGTCTTGATCAGTTTTTGAACTAATCTACCGTGTCTTGATCGGTATGTTCATAGGGTATCAACATACATGCACCTGACCCAATTGATGCGAACTGATTGGGTCATCAGCTCATGAATAATTAATGAGTTTGAGAATATTAGATCAACATATTGACATACATATTATTCCACGATAAATTTCGTATAAAATGCAAAAGTTTCAGGGAAATCGAGTCAGAAATGGTGAAGTTATTAGAGTTTTTAGACAGGCATATAGCGCGTCATTTCTTTCGATCGAGTCACCTTAAGGTCATTCCCCCGAAACAGAACTGAACATAGATTTTCAACTTAACTTTGCCTACTGGTTGATTACCTTAAGGGAACTTAAATTATGAAATAAAAAAGGAGGGTCACTATATTCGTTTAGGAGCAGGAATGACCTTGTATATACCGTATAATTCGTTAATAGGGAGTTTAAGAAAACCACAACGGCAACGGCAACGGGAACGTCGCTAAACAAAAGGTTTAATGAGCAGAACAATGGCTGTGCACGTGCGTTTTAATTCTTGGTACATTTCTTTGCCGTACTCTGCAAAACAACAACGTGAAATGACCAAATTCTGCGTTGCCTGGAGAACGTGAACCACGACAGCTAACTTTTTAAATTTATATTTCGAGTTTATCGCTTTGTTCCAGATTTAGTTTTTAGATAGTTTTGACAGAGAGAAACAAACTAAATGACTTTAGAGTATCGCGAGATTCGTAGCTAAAATATAAATTCATTTTTTAATCGACGTTGTCCTCGGCGTCACCGTCGTGGTTTCTTAAACTCCCTAATAACTACCTTGCGAGTACTGGCAAAGTATAAGTTTCCGGTGATAATCTATTTTTCAAACATAAAAATTGATCTGTATTCATTTTATAGAAAGAATTCGATCGTTATACCCAAAATAGGAGAAAAAAAGCGCGGATGGACAAATTGCTCTCCAGCGGAAACATGGCTGCGTTGCTGGAAAATCCGAAAAATGTGAATAGACGCAAATCTCTAGAGCTTAAAAGTGATCTGCAGGCTAGATGGTTTCAGTATCATACTAACAAAAAGTAAGAGAAACTGGTAGAACTAACCGAGAAGGCTCATAACTTATCGTTGAAGTTTTCTTTTGTGCAGGGGTACGGAAGGATAAGTAAATTAAGACGCTGTAACTCACCTCTGAATGGCTGACTGCGTATGTCGAGTTACTGAACACCGGAGAAAACTCGTTTGTCCCAGTGACCTGGATACTAACAGTTGTGTCGGTGGAAAACTGGGGCGAGCCCCCATCCGTGACGGTCACCACGAGCAGATAAGACTTTACTGACTCAAAATCAAGAGTCATGAGTGTCGTCACCAGGCCATTTCCGTCCACAGCAAACACGCTCGTGTTACCTAAAGGAATGAAGTATACGTTTTCACGTTGATAGTTAACAATTATTCCATGAGCGCGCGTTGGATATGAGATGGTAGATGCGTAGCTCTGAGTTGGTTATAACTGTCTCGTATCCAACAAGCGCGAGTGGAATACTTGTTTTATTAAAAACACCCCAAGAATTGCAATATTTGAGCTTCGGCTGCTCTTTCTGATGCGTACACCTATCACTGATTTGTGGTGAGTGGTATATGAGCTCAGACACCATTGCCTGTAAACCGATCAAAACTCAGAAATTGCAATATACCCATGGCTGGTTTTAATAATGCTGATGTCGTGCAGTTGTTTTAGAACAACTTTTTTTTTGAAGCTGCTTTCACAAAGTGTGGAATCGTTACCTGTGGTTATCACGTAAGAGCTGATGGTATTCGGTGACAGATCCGCATCTGAACAGTTTAACTGCGCAATCGTGGTTCCTATGGCAACAGACTCATTGATTGACGCACCATAAATGCAAGGAATACAGCTTGGCGCATTGTCATTGACGTCTGTGAGTGTTATCTCAAGCGTTGCTGTAGATGTCATGGGAGAAACTGGATCTTGATCAGAGGCTTGAATTACAAGGCTGTAAGAGCCTGTTGTTTCTCTGTCCAGCAGACGCTTTACAAAAACCACACCGTCGGTGGGTTTGATGGTAAACATATCATTGTCGTTCCCGGATGTAATTGCGTAGGTAACCAGGCCAAATATCTGGCCGATGTCGAGATCAGTGGCCGTGACATTTGACACTAGTGTTCCGATTGTAACGTTCTCGGCCACCAGGGCGGTGTATGAACCGCCATTTGTAAACTGTGGAGTGTGTTCGTTTACATCTGTAATAACAAAAAAAAAGATCAGTTATCTTCCGCGTGCTTTCTCATATAACAGGGTCTGACTACAGTAAGTTCTAAGCTTTCATCTCTTAGTTTATCAATTCCTTCTTGGCCATAGTCTGCGAGACATACACCAACGCGACTAGAACATATAAGGCAGGGTAGAAACCCGTGGACAGCTGTTTCGTCTTTTTTTTGGACTCGTCAGCACGGTGTAGCAGATTTAAATGACGCCAGCGCGAAACGCCAGCGCAAATAAATTACGAAATCACCTGTACACTATATCAACTACAAATACAAGTACTCTGGTATTTGTAGTTCTCATGTATACCCTACATTAGCAGCATTATTGTTAGCAGTCCCTTGCTGTTTTGAGTTTTTCTTCAGTAACTTAGCTTACCAGTAATAGTAACAGATACTTTAGCTGTATTGGAGAGAGGTTGCGTAGGATGCCGATCTGTAGCTGTGATCTCAACAGAATAGAAAGAAGTTGTTTCTGCGTCGAGTGCAGTCGCCACACTCAAGAAGCCTTCGTCTGTAATGGAGAAACCTGTTCCGGTATTTCCTAACGGGTAAAAATATAACAGTACGGGTTAAAATATGTTTGTGTAGTTATTTACAAAGAATCGAATAGTCACTTACAACTAGTACAGCTTGCAACAAACACGAATATTATAGAAAGTCTTAGGAAGGGCCAATGATAGTTTTCCGTCAGAAAAAAGGTATGTGAAGGGCACCTCCCTGCAGAGGAACTTGGCTTGAAAGAAAATGTTTAGTTCTGAAAAGAAACTGTCTTGCTACGTCGGCGGGCAAATAAAGGCTTATTTATTAGAGTAATTTTCGATTGAGTGCGGTATAACCAAAGTACACCAAAACCAGAGTAATCAGTCTGGCCAATCACAGAGGACACAGACAATCCAGTGAACCAATCAAAACTCGAAGCAAATAGAAGAAGCCGACACGAAGCGCGGGAAAACTAGTGCGAGCGAGTCAGTATTTGCCTTTTTTCATTTTCCTTTATTCTATGACAACGTTATTGCAATAAGGTGTAATTAAAAAAGCATTGTACATGTGAATGACGGCAGTCTTTAAGCAGAATAAGTTTTGTTGGAAAATTATATTCGTTTCGGTTTGTGTTCTTGGTATTGAACAGTGTGCCACTGAATTAGAGTTACTTACCTGAAGTTATCGTCATAAGAAACTGTCCGTTTGTACCAGAATCGGCATCTGCGCATGTCAGGTTCAATATGTTAGTAAACACGGCTGTATCTTCTGCTATGGTCACGCTATACACTGTTGGAGTAAACGTCGGTGCGTTATCATTTTCGTCACGCAACATCACAGTCACGTTTACACTTGATGACTTAGGAGAAGCTACATCTCCATCAGTGGCAGTAGCCGTTAGCACATATGACGTCACAGCTTCATAATCCAACGCCTGCTTAAGTCTGATAGCACCGCTGATCTCGTCGATGTAAAACGGTGAACCGCTGGATAAGGAGAACTTAAGCTCACCCTGAGAGCCAGAGTCACTATCTGTAGCAGCGACTGACACCACAGTAGCTCCAATATTTGTGTTCTCTGAGATCGTTACATTGTAAGAGGACTGGCTAAACGTGGGCGCGTTCTCGTTTAGCGGTGTCACAATGACGTCAACATGAGATAGAGAGGCGTGTTGCGAGCTGATTGGTGAGCTGCTGTCACGTGCTTCTACAGTCAAGGAATATGATTGGGCATCTTCAAAGTCGAGTTGCTTCGCTGTGGTGATCTGTCCGCTACTGGATGATATGTTGAAGTAGCTATCAGGGTCCCCGTCTGTTATGCTGTATACAAGGGCTGAGTTAGTGCCCAAGTCCTGGTCGGTGCATTGTAGCTGAGTGATATTGGTACCGGCAGTGGTGTTTTCATAGAATTCGACCTGAAAGAGGAAGTTTAATAAAGACATTTTTATTATATTGGCTCTTTTACAACCTAGGTGGTAAGTGAGGCATCCATTCTGGAAAAAATTCAAGCGCTTTTAAGCCACTTTCCTGTAGGTGAAACCAAATATGTCTGACGAGCATAACGCGAAAAAGGTTTCTACCTAACAACAAAACGAAGTTTTTAATAAACAAATAGAACTTAATAAGTGAACGATCAATCTAAGCAGGCCTTATTGCAAACTCAGCGAGCCAATCAGAACATTCCTTTTAACCATGGACCAGTTTGCCAATCAGAATGGTTGTTATTTGCGCGCGAATCCGAAACCTACCAATGACCAATCAGAGACACTATACTAGCATCTGTAGTGTTACGTCATCATTATGGAATGTTTAGCTGCAATTTCAGGCTACTCTTAGCGAAATAAGGATTGAGCGTGCCGGGAGAGGCATATGTTTACTTAAACCAAACTTATGGAACAAAATAAAAGTTTTATTCTTCGTCTCACCTTATAATGATCAGGAGAGAACACAGGATCATTGTCATTAACATCAGTCAGAGTAATGGTGACATTCACAGAAGATGATTTTATGTCGGCTATATTTGGGTCTCGGTCACTAGCAGTAACAGTTAGGGTATAGGTATCGATATTTTCTCTGTCCGGACTCGTCTTTACACGTATAATACCACTGTTGGAGTCGATATAGAAAGGAGCTGATAAAGGTGTCATTGAGTAAGTCACTTCACCTGTGAAGAAAATGTAACAAAAGTAAAAGTAAGGCATGATCACATAACACCTCTCCAGCTTCCATCAGGACAAAAATTCGACTTAGCCTTCTCTTTTAATCTCCCCTCCCTTTTAATAAACGCCGCTATCAGGGCTAGCTCACTTGCATTTCGAAGATAAAACAATAACATTTTAATCTTTGGGTGTATTATGTATGTGTGTTACGATCGTCGAGAAGACAAAATACATGTTTTCTAGTTCTCTTGTTTTACGTCGTAAATCACAATTATAACGTTTGTGCAACCAATATTAAGACGGTTTCCGCTGAAAGTTCGAGCAATGAGTGCAGAAATTATTTACCAAAAATCTTCTCGAAGAATGGTAACGTTTTGTATACTATTTGAACCATCTCACTGTAATTCATTTCTATAAGTGACCCCGCGGTTTAATTCTAAAGCATTCTCGAGAAAGTTAAGGTTAAACCTTGTAAAAATGCTGAAAATGCATGTTGTTTTCCTTTGAACCGATGTGAAAAGTCCGTTTTAACTAAAATAGGGATAAATTCAAATTCATTTTCTCTCGCGGGGTCAGCTTGAGAGCTAAAGTTTCGATAAGTTCTTCTTAACTGTATTCAAACTGTTAACATGCCACGAGTGTTTTTTTTTTTGGTATCTTTATTACTGCCTTTATTGCTCGATTTTTCAGCGGAAACCGTCTTTAACACTTCTTTAAACTCGCTGACTATTTCACCTTGTAGTCCATCATCTTGATCGGTGGCAGTTACCCTCAGAATTGATGTTCCCACGCCAGTATCTTCAGTTATACTTGTCGAATACTGAGCTGCACTGAACACGGGCTCGTGCTCATTCACTGCAGTGACCTCAATGCTTATTTCCATGACGACGGACTTTTGAGATGACGTCGGACTGCTTGAGTCACGTGCGCGTACTGTCAGCGCGAAACTGGGCGTAGTCTCATAATCTAGCCACGTGGCTGTGGACAGGGTGCCGTTGGAATCGATGGTGAAGCTGGTATTGGTGTTCCCGGATGTAATACTGTGCCGATGAAAGAAAAAACTTAATAGTGATCAAAAGCTAATTTCTCCTTGCAATCTCGATACTTTGTCAAATAGACAGGTTGTAAGAATAAACAAAATCATCAGATAATAGATTTTGTCATGATGTACCACCATAATTCTCAGAATTGAAACTTCTAAAAAAACTTACAACAGGAAGCATCAGATCCTTCCTCTCCGTGTGGGGAGTAGGGCGGGAATGTATAACTCCGAATAGGTAAAAAAATTACAGCAATTTTCCATTGAGTATCGTAAAACCAAAACCAAAGTCATCACTCTGGCCAATCCCAAAGGACACAGACAATCCAGTTAACCAATCAAAACTCGAACCAAATACATGAAGCGGGCGCCAAGCGCGGGAAAACATGCGCGAGCGAGTCATGATTGGATTCGGTTTTATTTCTGATTGGTTGAGAAAGTGGCGCGAGTTTTTTAAACCAATTGCTTAGCGTAGTAATGCAAAACCAAAGCAAACGCGAATTTTGACACTGAAGTGAAAATCGCTGTAATAATTTTAGTTGGTCGGTAAACCATTTGTTTCAGAAGAAATAATGTGAAAGCCGAAGAAGATAAAAAAATGTAGATACACGAATCGGCCAGATATTTTTGTGTGTATATCTAACAGGCCCCAGTTGTTCAAAGGGTGAATAACGCTATCCACCGGATAAATCACTACCCGGTGGATAGTGTGGTTTGTTTTAATTTGTCGATACTTATCTACTGGATAGCGATTTATCTGGGGCCAGAAGAGCAACCTAGAAAGGGTTATGGACCAGTAGCGCTTAGATAATAACAAAGTTTCTTACTCTCAAATCATCAACCAGTAGGCGAGCCAAACTTAATCCACAAAACGAAGGAAGGACAAAATAAACTAACCGCAGAATAAACCAATACATGCATTCTGTCATTGAAAAAAATCAAGAACAAGATAATTCAACGCTAAGTGACGTCATTACCTGTAGACTAACAGCCCATTGTTTCCTTCATCGTCATCAGAGCACGTGACACTCACCACACTAGTTCCCAGGCTAGCATCTTCTCTCACTGTGGCACTATAGGACGAAGGGCTGCAGACTGGTTCGTTGTCGTTGGCGTCTGTGACAGTGATTGACACTGTAGCATTGACAGGGTTTTCTCCATCTGTAGCTTCGACTACAAGTGTGTATGATGAGACCACTTCTCGATCCAGGTCCCTCATAAGCTGTATCGCTCCATTGTCGGTAGATATGTGGAAATAGAAACCTGTATTTCCAGAAATGATCGAGTAGACCACCCTTCCGTGCGCATGCCCAGAATCGTCTCCGTCGTTTGCTGTAACCCGGATGAGTTCCGTGCCTAAGCTTATGTCCTCGGGGACTGAGACAGAGTAAGAGCCGCTACTTGTAAAGACTGGTGCATGTTCGTTGACAGCGGACACAGATACCGTGACAGACACCTCAGCGGATAGGCTAGTAACGCCTCCATCTGTCACGGTGATTACCAGGGCGTATGACTTAACTGTCTCGTAATCCAGTGTGTCAGTCACGCTCACCAAACCACTGCTTGATACGTTGAATTTTCCTAAAGATCGACGATGAAAAAAAAAGAGATTTTCTGTATTGAAGAGAAAGTTGGTCTGACAACTCGAGACAAACACGATACTGAAACTGTACCAAGAGCATTAATAAAGAAATCCAGCTTTCTTTATAAGGTTATTACCGTAATGAATCGAACCATCACCTTCACTAACTGGAAAAGCGGCGCTTATGAGAAGAAGTGTACTTCGTTTTACTAGAAGTTGGCATATTACAGAGATTCTCGTTAATAATAATAATAATAATGATAATAATAATAATAATAATAATAATAATAATAATAATAGTAATGATAATAACAATAAATTTCTATAGCGCATTTTCTCGGCGATTCAAAGACGCTATAATAAACTAATTACAAGTAAGATGTTCTAAAAAAGATCGTTTAAAAAGTAAGAAGAGAAAAGCTCATTTGAAGGAAGGCAATCTAAAACAATTCCACAGGAAAAGCTCCTACACATTCTGTAAGACAAAATTATTGTTGTATAATCTTACCGTCTGAGTTTCCTGCTGAGATAGTGTAACTCAGTTGACCATAGCTTCCACTGTCCTTATCACTACAATTCAGCGTAGCAACAACATCTCCAACACTAGCTGACTCCAGTACCGCGGGCGTAAGTAATGTTGGGAGGCATTCTGGGTTATTGTCATTCACGTCCACGACATTCACCGTCACAGTGGCCTGGGCGCTAAGCGGGCTCCCAGAGTCTCCGTCCGTGGCAGTAACGGTGAGAGTGATCTGGGAACTAGTTTCGTAATCCAAGCCGGAAACCAACTCAATCACTCCGGTGTGTTTATCAATCACGAAATTCCCGTATGTATCTCCCGCGGTTATCGCGTAGGTAACCTCGCCTTGTGAACCGACATCTGCGTCACTGGCCGACACGCTGATGACGTCATGTCCTAGTGCCAGGCTCTCAGCGGCTGTGACAGTGTAGGTGTTGTTAGGTATGAACTGCGGAGTGTCTTCGTTAACTCCCGTGATGGTGATAATAACAGTGGTGGTGGTTGTTAGAGGCGGTGAGCCAGCGTCTGTGGCTTGTACTGTTATTTTGTATTCTTGTGAAGTTTCGTAATCTAAAGACGCACGTGTGGATATCACGCCGGTGGATGAGTTCACGACAAAGGCTCCACCATCTCCTGACAATATACTATACGTAACCTGAAGCCACAAACACGGTATAAGAATCAGAACTCTGCTGATTATGTTATCTTTTTCTCGAATTATTAAATAAATCCATCAGAAAAAGAAACGAATTCACTTATTCGCACCCAACACGAAACTTATCACCTTGACGTATAAGCGGCAAACGGCAGACGGCAAAGTCTGGGGGATTTTTTGCCGTTCGGGGTAAAAAAAAACAAACGTGAAGTAAGAAGTTTAACGGAAATTTTTATAGAAATAATAAACTCGTATAAACCAAATCCCATCTATACTTTTCGAAAGTCAGCAATGGGTTCAAAATTTCATTTGGCCGAGATAAGCCTGGTACCCATCAGTGATGACACCGTAAAAAGAGTTGAGTGTTTCCAACAGCGCGCAGTGTGGTGTAGTGGATAAGGAGATGCGCTTCAGTGCGGGAAGGTAGGGACGAAAAAAAAAGATATGAAAATTAAATGTGGAGGAAATAGGACAGGATTAAATAAGAGATAGGAATTAAGAAGGTCGGATCCAGGTAAATAAAAATTGGGAAATCGGGGAATTAGAGGCAAAGTCGGAATCATAGAGGGAGATCGAGTAAAGAGAGTATGAAAATTAGAGGGGGAGGGAAAGCAAGCCAGAGTCTCAGAAAAGGAGTGGGAGTAAGGGAAACAAATTGGAAACTGGGGGGAGAGGGAGGAGAAGTTCGAACCAAAGGGGAGAGTTTGGGTTAGGCGAACACTGGTAATTGGGGAGAGGGGGAGGCAAATGTAGAACCAATATAGGGGAGGGCTTTCAAAAGCTTGGAACTGATAAATGGGAGGTAAAGGGCGGATATGGGATAAGGAAACTGGGCAAATTAATGGGTAGCTTAATGGAAAACAAAGTCGCAGGCATATGGCAATGAGTGCATAGAGCATAGAAGACATCGATGACTTCACTTTGCGATTATCTCGATTAGAATTTATGAATCCACTAACGTGCCTCAAACATTTAACAAGTTTGGCTCCACCTTTTTACTTCCGGCTTATCCGCACACGTTGATGTAGAAACCTCTTCGACTATATTTGCACAAGCACTGTTGCAAACATGAAAAGAGAATTTAAAATTGGCAATCAGACGGCGATTCCCAAAATCGTACTATGCCGATTAAAAAATGAAACTTTTAATTTTTCAGTCAATTCCACAACTATCCTCCAACTGAATATTAGAGCGTTGATTTTTTAACGGTTACTCAGTCACCGTAAAACCCAGAATTTGGTTATCAAAAGATGTTGTCGGCAGCCGGACGCCTAAGAAATATATCAGAACGCAAAACGCACGTGCAGAGATGTTGAACTGCTAATTAAAACTTTTGTTGGGCTCGTTCCACTTGCCGCTCCTGGTTTTAAGATGATAAGTAAACAAACGTGTAATTTTTGGACAAGAAAGATCTTTCCTCTGTATGATTTGAGGTCTCTTTTAGCAGAGAATATGCTGATGCGCTCGTTTCGACGATCGATAAATTTGGCCAGTGATGTTTCCACGGAAAACCGACAAAGAACGTTTCGACGAATTTAAATAAGATAAGGATAAATAAAAACACAAACATAAGTACGGCTCTAAGCTGGATTACCTTGTGGTTCTTCCTCGCAATGGCAAAATAACATAACAACACCGCGAAAACGAGCGGCGAAGTTTTAATCCGACCTGTAATATATTTTGCCATTTCGCTGCAAGAGCCGTTTACCACACAGGTTGTACGGATTTATGAAAGTTAACCTAAAAGATAATTTTCTTGTTGATTATTGTCTCTATACGTGATAATGCGATGACTTTTTGCATAGAAATTGTTTCAATGAAAAATTTAAGTGTCAACAAACCTCTCCATTTGAGTTGACGTCCAAGTCAGGGCATGATACGCTTATCACTGAAGTAGAAACAGCTGCGCTTTCTGCAATGAAACCTGCGTACACGGCCTCTCCACATACGGGGCTGTTATCATTGACGTCACTAACTGTTACGTTAACGGTAGCCAATGAATTGCGACCCCCCGAATCCGTAGCGGTGATAGTAAAGGAGTAAACGTCCTGAGATTCTCGGTCCAAAAGAGCATTGGTGGAGATGACGCCAGTGTTTTCATTAATGGTGAAGTTAACACTGTCCGCCCCTGTGTCAAGATAAAATACCCATAACATTAATCATTCGTGTCGTGATGTATTTAGTCAGTGTCTGCGATAAACAGATTACATACACCTTCAAACTAATTCCTCCTCCTCCCCCCCCCCCCCCCCCCCTGTCAAAAAAGAGGAACATTACGTTTAATTAAGAGAAATCTTAGCGTTAAAACGACAAACCTGAGAAATTTAGGCCAAATTTTCAATTAACGTCAACTGTCATAGTGCTTCTTAAACAAGAAGTTCCACTATAAAAGGGAAGGCACCTCCCACATTTCACACCTTTTGGGCGCGAAATGCAAATTTTCACTCTTGCATTCATGGCACGTTTCAGAGTCAAACGTCCTGCAAATTAAATACGCCTCAAAACCTCATGAAACCAAAAGATATCCTTTACAAAAGTAAAATATAACTTGTTAACGTTTTAGCATAGCATTCTCAACAAAATGAAGCACATTTTACCAGCATCTGTCACGGAGAAAGCGCGGGTTGTTTGTCAGCTTTTTACGCTTTGATGGTTTATTGACAACTGGGCGTGAGAATGGCCAGGCCTGGCCCCTTTTATACCGGAACTTCCTGTTTAAGATGTGAATCGGTATATGTACAGGCAAGCATTACACATATATAGTTATATTCAAAACTTTTCCTTATGAAACGTTTTGAAAAACAAAATGATAAGTAATAGATTAAGGACTCCAAGTGTGATTTTCTTCGCGTCAATCCTTTTGCAGGTTGCCCTTTTGGTCATAGAATCAGGCCGACGAAAATCTGTGCAGCGGGCACAGAATTTTCCAAATTGGCCGACTTGTCCGATTGAAGTCGGCCACGCGGATCACACACGCAGATTCGCTTCCAGTTTTACCGTGGTCGACAAATCGTAGCATGTAAATTAGCCTTTACATTGCATATACGATAGTATAATGTCTACAGCCGAAAACAAGCAGGCAGTCGATAAAAAAACCTCACCTGACAAAGCGTACGTAACAGCATCTCCAAGATCCGCGTCACTCGCTGTTATCCTCACAACACTCGTACCAGGGCTACTATCCTCGGACACATTAGCACTGAACGCTGCACTGCTAAACACTGGATCGTTGTCAATAGTGTTAATAACTGTGATTATTATAGTGGCGGTGCCTGTGTTGTTAACACTGTCTGTTGCTGTAAGAGTCAACGAGTAGCCTTGAACCGACTCGTAATCAATGTCACTTCCGGTTTGTATCAACCCGCTGCTCGTCACGGTGAAGTGTGAACTGTTAGTACCCGATAGCGCGTACGCCAGCGAACTGTCAGCGGCGTCGCCGTCCAAGGCCGTCACGGTCATGACAGAGGAGCCAATCACAACGTTTTCTGTCACGTGACCGTTGTAAGAAGCGCTGCTGAATGATGGCACGTCGTCATTGAGGTCTGTAACAGTAATTGTGACACTGGACAGCTTTTTTTCGCCGTTTCCATCGTCCGCTTGCACAGTCAGGACGTAAGACGGCGTTTTTTCATAATCGAGAGCTACTGCAGTGCTTATAATTCCACTTCCACTGTTTATAGTGAAATCTGAACTGGTTATTCCCACAAACGAGTACACAATGCTATCACCGTCTTCGTCGCTCGCGGAGACTTGCAAGACGCTAACAGAAGATGCGGTGCCTTCGTTCACTGTTAAAGAATAGGATGCATTGGAAAACACTGGGGGGTCGTTCACATCATTGATGGCTACTGTCAGGGGTGTAGTCACGGTCGTTGTGCCGTCCGAAACTGAGATAGTCAAAGAGTATGAACTGCAGCTTTCAAAGTTGATCTCGCTGGTCGTGGATATAATGCCTGTGATAGAGATCGCAAAGTCTGAGCTGTTTGTGCCGGATAGTGTATACGTGAGAGTGGAATTGATATCTTCATCTGTAGCGGAGGCTTGAATAACTTGTGTACCGATGTCAATATTTTCATGAATATCTGTGCTAAATGGAGCATTGACAAACGACGGCGCGTCGTTTTGGTCGATGACTTCCACGGTAAGAGTCGTGACGTTAACACCCCCTTCTCCATCCGATACAGTGACAGTCAAAACGTAAATCGCCACATCTTCATAGTTTAGGGCTCGGGTTAAAGTAACTAAACCTGTCAAGGAGTGAATCGTGAAATACGAGCTTCGTGATCCCGAAAGCGTGAAATGTAGCGTGTCGTTATCGGGATCGGTAGCGTTCACCGTGAAAGCCAAAGCGGAAATATCGTTTTCGTTAACTTGCACTGAATACGGCGCCTCTGAAAATGTCGGTGGATCGTTGGCGTCAGCGATGGTTATGGTCAGCGGTTGACTCACTGTAGTGCTGCCGTCGCTAACGCTCACGGTTAGCGAATAGTAGTTCAGGACTTCGTAGTCCAGTTCCTGCGCGGTTAAAATCAACCCGGTAGATGAAGAGATCTGAAAATGAGAACTGTTAGTGCCCGATAGTGCGTAACTAAGTGTGTCGTTACTATCTTGATCAGTGGCTATGATTTGGAGCACGCTGGTACCAACAGGGAGATTTTCACTGACCGAAGTGCTGAAGGGCGTGCCCTGGAAAACAGGTGCGTCGTTCCCGTCATTCACGTTTACAGTCAGACTTGTCGTGGCCAGTCCACCATGGCCGTCCTTGACCTGGACTGTCAAAATGATCTGGGAATCTTGTTCATAGTCTAACGCTTGTGTAAGGCTAACCACACCCGTGTTTTGGTGAATGGAAAAGTAGCTGCTACCAGCACCGTACAGTGAGAAGGTTAGCGTGTCTGCTTGGCCTAGTAAAAGAAATTCAACAATAGCAAATGGTTAGTGAGTTGAATTACAATTCGAGCCGTCCAGGTTTAAACCCTGTTTAGATTTATCGTGTTGTATTCTTGGACAAGACAGTTAACATAAATCAGTGCCTTTCTCGTACCCATGCCCAGAACTGGGTACCTGTTATAGACAAAAATAAAACTACAATATTTAGAGAGTCTTTAGAGAGGAAGTCACTAGCTTGTTTTCATGGGGGTCCTCTATCCAGGTCGAATTGAAATTTGGAAATGTTGATTTTTCTGAAGGGAGGAAAACTGCACTACCCGGAGAAAAACCTTTGAAGCAAGGCGAGAACCAATAACAAACTCAAACCACATATGGCACCGGGCTGGAATCAAACCCGAGCCACATTGGTGGGAAACAAGCGTTCTCACCACTACGTTATCCCTGCTCCTTATCCCAAGCCCTTTACCAAAAAGTGAGTACCAATAATATTTGAAGGCAGCATTTGAGTAGTTAATAAAAATTAAGAAAAATAAATACAGTAAGCCCGATAACTCGAACCATTCGATTTCGATTTGGTTCATTTTCTTACTAATTTTACACTCGATAACTCGAACGTTTTTCGTTTTCCTTTGAAAGTTCGAGTTATTCAACTGTATGAAGAGCAATTAGCTTCGGAAAACGAATGATATTGCGCTCCTATGTACGCAAGTGATCGTGTCTAGGAAGAACAAACATTTGATTTCGATCGCCTAAACAATTCTTGGTTAAGATTAAAAATACATCTTACCGTTGTCCGCGTCCACAGCAGTAACATTGCCCACCGCCGCGTTGGCATCATTCTCGTCAACACTGACCGTGTACGGAGCATTGGTAAACTGGGGCGAGTCATTGGTATCGACAACACTGAGTGTTAAAGTTGTGGTCACATTTTCTGTGCCATCAGAGACAGTTATGACGAGAGTGTAAGATGCAACAGTCTCATAATCGAGCACCTGAGCTGTTGTTATGATACCAGCGGCAGATATCGCAAAATGATTGCTGTTTGTTCCTGATAAAGTGAAAGTCAAAGCGTCGCCAATATCGTCTTCATAAACGGCCACTTCATAAACTGTGCTTCCGGCATTTAAACCTTCTTCAATGCTTGTGATGTATGGAGCGCCTAAAATGACAGGCACATCGTTTTGATTGACAGCTGTGATGGTGAGTGACGCTGTAGCCACGCCTCCTATCCCATCAGACACTCGCACTGTCAGCGAGTAAAGCGACTGGACTTCATAATTCAGCGGCGCGTTCAAGGTTATGCGACCAGTAGCGGAGTTAATCAAAAAGTCGTCACTTCCGGTTCCGCTTAAGGTAAACGTCATATTGTTGCCATCGGGATCTGTTGCATTGACGTCAATCACAGCTGCTGTGACGTCATTCTCGACAACAGTGACGTTAGCGGGTAGGTTCGTGACGTAAGGTGCATCGTTGATGTTTATAACAGAGATTGTTAAGCTTGTGGTGATATTGACAGTTCCGTCACTCACGCTGACGATCAAAGAGTAGGAGTTAATTGTTTCGTAGTCCAGTTCCTGCGTTGTCTCAACAAGACCAGAAGACGAATGAATCTGAAAATGTCCGCTGTTTGTTCCTGACAAGCTATAGCTCAAAGTGTCACCGTCTTCATCGATGGCAGCAATTTTAATGACGTCACTTCCGCTGGGAAGATTCTCGCTGACCGTGGCCGAGTAAGGCTTGCCAAGAAACTGGGGAGAATCGTTGGCTTCCGAGACAGTGACAGTCAAAGAAGTAGTCGCGACTCCGCCATTACTGTCAGACACACGGACAGTTAGAGTATAAAGTGACGTTACTTCGTAATCCAATTCTGTTGTCAAGGCAACCACTCCGGACGTCAAGTGTAACGAAAACAATTCGCTACCAGATCCCAAGAGGAGAAAGCTCAAGGTGTCCGCAGTATCTTGGTCAGTGGCGCTTACTGTGAGTAGTGAGCTGGTGGAAGTGTTTTCAGCGACGGTGATGGAATAAGGCGCGTCTACGAAGGTGGGTACGTCATTTTTATCCGTAATGCTGATAGTAAAAGCTTGTGTTACTGAATCTGTTCCGTCCGAGACTGCAACTGTTAAGGAATAAGAGCTAACTGACTCGTAGTCAAGGGCAACAGCGGTGGTTATGATCCCAGTGTTGGAAGCGATACTGAAATCCGAACTGTTAGTCCCGGAGAGGCTGTATACCAGAGTATCAGAAGAATCATCGTCAATGGCGGACGCCTGCAACACCGTAGTACCTATAGGTACATCTTCATCTAGCGATACGCTGTAGGGAGTCCCAATAAAACTTGGACTGTCATTCTCATTGGAAACAGTAACGGTCAAAGAAGATGTGGCTTGTCCTCCATTTTCGTCACGAACGACAACGCTAAGAACATAACTCGACTTCCTTTCATAATCTAACGCCTTGTTCAACGAAACCAACCCAGTGGATGGCAGGATAGAAAAATCACCGCTGCCTACCCCTGACAGGAAAAATGTCAGCGTATCACCGCTGTCCGCATCGGTGGCGCTGATAGTATACACAACAGCGCTCGCATTGTTCTCGGTTACTGCGACTGTGAAAGGGGCGTTGTCCAGGACTGGCGCGTCGTTTGTGTCTTGCACTGTGATTGTTAAAGCTTCTGTTACAGTGGCCGTGCTGTCAGAAACAGAGATATTTAAAGAATAGGTGTTAACGGTCTCGTAGTCTAAAAGTTGGGTCGTTGTTATAAGCCCAGTGGAAGATACAGCAAAGTGGCCGGAATTCGTGCCCCCGATGCTATAGGTCAGTGAATCACTCGCATCTTGGTCAGTCGCAGTAAGCTTTAAAACCGTGGAACCGCTGACCAGGTTCTCGTCAACGTGAGCCGAAAATGGCGCGCTAACAAAGGCAGGCTCGTCATTTTGATCGACAACTGTCACGTTGAGTGTGGTTTGAGCCATACCGCCATTTGTGTCGGAAGCAGTGACTGTTAAGAGATAGGATGGGAGAGATTCGTAGTCCAGCGCCTGGCTTGATGATACAATACCGCTGGTTGGATGAATGGAGAAGTCGGCGCTGCCTGGGCCCGAGAGAAGAAAAGTTATGGAATCACCTAGAAATAAAGGCAAAAACTGAGTTAGTATCTACAGTCTGAAAAAGAAGTGCTGTTTTCGGCAAGTCAAAAAAATAAATAAATATCAACTTTATTTAACGAGGGTTACCCATAGCAGTCTTGTAACTGACAAACCTGTGGCCCTCGAATTCCCGATCGAATTGGAATTTAGAAGTGTTGGTTTTTGTGGAGGGAGGAAAGCCGGAGAACCCGGAGAAAAACCCTCGGGTCAAGGACGAGAACTAATAACAAACTCGACCCAGACATATGACGCCAGGTTCGGGATCCGAACCCGGACCACACTGGTGAGAGGTGAGTGTTCTTACCACTACGCCCTCTTTGCTCCGCAACGTGGAAGGAAACAACCGAGTGGAGTTTCCATCTCTTGTTCTCCAAACAAGTTAGTAAGCAGTGAGTAGCCTCGAGAATCATCTCTCTCCTTCACGAGGCTCTCTTTTTGAACAGGGAGAAAAAACTGAATAGAAGCAAGCTGCTCGGGAGGAAGTTGGAAAGGTGTCCATAGATTAATTTGCTTGCAGGTGTATCTGCTATCGATTAACATAAACAAACGTCTCTTTAAGACACTTCTTATGATGTTTTGTTATTCATTTGCTAGTCTAAGAGGTAGACAAAATATTCATGTTTACTTTTTCACGTAACGTTCCTGGTGCTAACTTTTGTTGTTCTAATCGACCAAATTTCCTAAACCTAAAGATCTTTTTTTTTTTCGATTATCTTTCGCGAAGTTAATACTAGAGTTATTCAAGCTTTTGCCAGAAATTTAAATCGGTATAAATTTTAGACGCCTGCACCAGTAGATAGTACAGATGGCTTGCAATGTGTCCGAAATTAGTTTTTGACTGACAACTGCAACTTTTCATTCGCTGTTTAGGGAAAGTAATTAAAGGAAGTCTTGGTTTTATTCAAATTACTGATCGATAAAAGTCAACTTTATTCTGAGTCGTATGTGAGCAGAATAGTTTTGTAGATATTTATAGGACTTTGATGATTTTAAACGTCTTTTCACGATCAGGAAACATTTTAGGCAAGCGTCGCCGAGAACTGAGTAAACCGCCGGGAACCTTTGTAAAAAAAAAAGAGTCGCAAGAGAATTGTCTGGTGTCCTAAAGAGCTCTCGACGAGTTGACAATATGACGAGATCGACTTGCGACATATTGGTGCAGATCTCTCCCACAATTTCCGAAGCTAAAAACCTTTATTCGACCTACATCGCTAACTCTGTCATCAACGGTTTTCTCTCCTACACAGCCATCATGCTGAACATTTTAACAATCCACGCGATAAGAAAAACTTCGTCGTTGCCAGGACCTTTGAAAACGCTGCTCCTGAGTCTTGCAGTTTCTGATGTTGGCGTTGGTTTAATAAGCGATCCACTTTACATCTCGGTTTTAGTAAGATGGATGCAGCTCAACATCCCTGACTGCGTCACCTTTAACGGTTTTTTCTTCCCTGTAAGATTGTTTGCTACAGCTTCGTACTTAACTGTTGTGGCCATAAGTGTAGACAGATTCTTGGCAATTTATCTTCATCTCCGATACCAGGAACATGTAACCCACAAGCGTGTTGTTGCAGTGGTGATCTCAATATGGCTGTTTAGCTTATTCGTTTCTATAATGCATTTTTCTCGACCCCGAGTTATTTCTATTTTGACCCCACTTATTGGACTTGCTTGCCTCCTTGCTACGACCATAGTCTATTGGAGGATTTATTTAGTTTTAAAACGCCATAAAGATCAAATTGAAGCCCTTCAAATACAAGAAGTACAACAAGAAGAACAGAATGGGAACATGGTCAATTTTGCGAGCCTTAGAAAATCTGCTTTAGGTTTATTTTACGTATATCTCGTGTTTTTGGCATGTTATTTGCCTCACTTTATCATTGTGGTTGCCGCTGCAGTCCAAGGCCCGAGCATCGCTGTGAAGAGATTTGCAATTTACTCGTGGACTTTAATATTTCTTAATTCCTCCTTAAACCCAGTGGTTTACTGTTGGAAGATGAGGCACATTAGACAGGTTATCATGGGCATATTGCGAAACATCATACAAGTAATGTTTAATAAATGAGCAGCAGTGTTTTATCAAGTTTAAAACACGAGGCACAGCCGAGTGTTTTATAGACTTGATAAAACAAGAACTGCGAATTTATTGAACGGCTTCAAAATCTTCTGATGTACATCAACTCATTCTTGCAATAATATTTAGATTTGGGGTTATTTTGGCCTAGATTTAAAAAATGAGATGTAAAGTTTAGCCGTGTTTTTATCAATTATTAATACATTTTTGAACGGCATAGAAATCTTCATCTCCGATACCAAGAAGATGTAACTCAGAAGTGTGTGGTTGCAGTGGTGATCTTAATATGGCTGTTTAGCTTATTTGTTTTTATAATGCATTTTTCTCGGCCCCGAATTATTTCTATACTGACCTCACTTATTGAAGTTGCTTGCTTCGTTGCTACAACCATAGTCTATTGGAAGATTTATTTATTTAGTTTTTAAACGCCATAAAGATCAAATTTAAGTTTGGGCGACTACTCCGACTACTCGAATTTCGGCAAAAGACCTCTTTCCTTGATTCGCAATCGTCGAATCCTCAAGAAAACAGTCCTCGAACTACAGCATGGCTTAATTTGAGTCCGATTAGTTCACCGATTATTCTTTAAAAGCCAACGAATATCAAATGCGATTGTTCTTTATATTCGCTTCCTCGTAATGATCCGACTGTTAGGAATGATCATTCTATAAATTCTCCTTACAGTTTTAATACATCATCATGCAGACAGGTAATGAGAATTAAGAAAATTATCAATCAGGATATATTGTCTTGAAATAACACCAAATTCTCAGGAATAGTCTACAAAGACATGTTTGGTCCTTAGTTAGGAGAATTAGTTTTCAGCCCTTGTTAATATATGCTAAAACAAACTTGAAAACTTGAATTTAAGAAACTGTTTTCATACGTTTCAAATTGCGGGCAAAAAAAATACCGACAACAGCAAAGCGAGCAAAAACATTCTGTAACGAGTCTAGATTTTTCTACTTCATTTTGTTATTGTAAGAAACTGGATTAATCTGTCTAATCTGATAATGCTAGAAGAATCCCAGGGATTACAAACACGAGTTACTGCATGTTAGTAAAGACTTCCTGTTTTCGTTAACTTACCCGAATCTTGATCTGTGGCGCTGACCGTATAAATTGCGCCTGCAGCCTCGTTTTCATTCACGCTCACACTGTAAGGTGCATCAGTAAATAACGGAGAATCGTTGGCGTCCATGATACTGATGGTCAGCGGCTGAGAGACCGTCGTTGAACTGTCAGTGACATTAACAGTCAGCGAGTAAGAATTGGTTGTTTCATAATCTAAGGACTGGCGAAAAGAGAGGAGAATCGTGAATAAATTAGTATAAATAAATATGAAATAAATTGAGTAGATCTGACTTATAATTATTTCTTAACAATGCCTGGGGCTTTTAAGCTTAGTATTACTTGATTATTTGTGTGGCGGTTTTTATCTGTCCACAGTCCACTATTTTTCCGTGAAGTCGTAGAGGTCGATCGTTGAGTTCGAGAGGCCGAGGCCGCCATCTTGGTCACTTTTGGCGAGCGAAAACTGGGGAGGAGGAGTACAAAATGCCCGTGGGTAGGCGTGCGGGGGTCAATAGCGTGGGGGTGGACGAGCAGAGTCCCTCCTCCATCCCACCCCCTCCCCCCACAGGTATTTTGCTCTCCACCCAAGTTGCGCTCGGTTATGAAAAACCAAGATGATGGAGAGTCGAACTCAGTGATCGATGGCGAGAAACATACGGAAAAATAGGGGACTGTGAACAGTCTATTAATTCTTCAGGGTGCATCCCTAGTATGGTCCCTGAGGTGCTGTTTGGATGCTCCCCTCTCCACCTATGTAGCAGTAGTCTCTTATGTGGAGTCGTTTTTAATGCAGTTTATGTAATTTCTTTTGTGAAGTAAACTGTGATAAGGTAAAGTAAATCACGATCCAATAATCTGATCAGTTATTTGAAATTTCTGGGAGCACAATTTTCAGTTTCAGGATCAGTCCTGCCCGGAGACTGGAATTCGATTAGCTGATACTTATTCGCCCTACTGAGTTACTTATCTTGTTCTTGGATCAACAAGGGCAAGGCTGATAAAAAAAAAAGAGCTCTGACCCATACAGATAGGCTTGTCCAAGAAATAGGTTTATAACAGTACTGCTCACTACTAACGAATACCTGGCTTGTTGTAATGATCCCAGTGCTTGATCCAATACTAAAATCACTGCTGCCAATCAAGCTAAAAGTCAGCGAATTACCGTCCTGATCTGACGCCATTAAAACCAACACAGTTTTTCCAATAGCAGCATCCTCTCTTACACTCGTACTGTAAGGCGTGCCCAAAAAGGTGGGGTCGTCATTTTGATTGACAACGTCAATAAACAATGACGTAGTTGCCACTCCCCCGTTACCGTCATTGGCCCGAACTGTTAGCGTGTAACCGCTGACAGTTTCATAATCAAGCGCGTCCGCTAGAGAAACAACTCCAGTGCTCGCGTGGATTGAGAAGAACTCACAACCTACTCCATATAAGCTAAACGAAATTGCATCACCATCGTCGTCCGTAGCGCTTACTGTGAAAACGTTTCCGCTGTTCACGTTCTCGTTGACGCTGACGTTGTAAGGCGCGTTAGTGAACGCTGGGGCGTCGTTAGCGTTATCAACACCGATGGTTATCCCTTCAATAACTGTCACGGTACCGTCTGATACGGACACGTTCAGTGAATAAGAATTGATATTTTCCCTGTCGAGCTCTTGCGCCGTTGTAATAACACCAGTATTTGAGCCGATATTAAAGTGATTGTTATTGGTCCCGGACAGACTGTAGGTCAGTGTATCTGAAGGATCTTGATCGTTGGCGACAACTTTTATCACTGTGGTCCCCACGGGGAGATTTTCACCGATGTTTACACTGTATGGCGTGCTGAGGAACTCGGGCGAGTCATTCTGATCGACAACTGTTACATTTAAGCTTGTTGTAGCCACGCCCCCGTTGGAGTCACTGGCCCTGACAGTAAGATAGTAGGCAGGCGTTCTCTCGAAATTCAAAGCACTTGTTAACGTGACCACGCCCGTGGTTGGATTGAGCGAAAAGTCGGCACTTCCGGTTCCGGTCAGTGTAAACGTCACAGAATCGCCACTGTCTTCGTCCGTAGCGCTTACCGTATAAACAGCGGCTACCGCGTCGTTTTCAGCCACAGTTGCCGTGTACGGAGCGTCGGTGAAGGTAGGTGTGTCATTTCCGTCAATCACTGTGATTGACAGCGCTTCTGTCACAGACGCTGTGCCGTCAGTTACAGTGACAGTAAGTGTGTATGAGCCTAATGTTTCGTAGTCCAGTGGTTGCGTAGTCGTTACCAGGCCCGTAGACGAGGAGATTGTGAAATGACTGCTGTTGGATCCTGTGAGAGAGTAAGTCAAAGAATCGCCACTATCTTCATCAGACGCAGTCACTTGTATAACATTGGTGCCTGCTTGAAGATTTTCACCGATACTTACAATATATGGTGTCGTAAGAAAACTGGGAGCTTCGTTCAAATCGTTGACCGTCACGTTAAGATTAGTCGCGGCGCTTCCTCCATTGCCATCCAGAACTAGAATTGATAGAAAATACGACGCTGTTGATTCGTAGTCGAGAGCGCGCGAGAGAGTTACAACGCCCGTGGAAGAATCTAATACAAAATCAGCAGAACCTGAGCCCGAGAGGAAAAACGACAAGCTGTCAGCGGTATCCTCATCGGATGCACTCAAGGTGTACACAGCTGCGCCTGCGTTGTTTTCATCAACCGCTGCTGAGTAAGGCGCGTCAGTAAACGCGGGCTCATCATTCTTGTTATTGACGGTAATAGTCAAAGATGTTGTGACAGTAACTGTTCCATCACTCACTGATACCGTAAGCGAGTATGAAGTTACGGTTTCGTAGTCTAAGCTCTTTGCGGTGCCTATGAGACCAGAGCTGTTTGAAATTGCAAAGTCAGCATTGTTTGTACCCGAAAGACCGTACGTCAGCGTGTCACCGCTATCATCGTCGATCGCGGACGCTGTGAGTAAGGTGAATCCGCTTGAGAGTCCTTCATCAATGGCAGCAGTGTATGATGCACCAAGGAATTCTGGGGAATCGTTGGCGTCCGTGATACTGATTGTGAGGCTGGTGGAGGCGCGGCCGCCATTTCCATCAGAAACGTGCACTGTGGAGGGAGGGGTAAGTATGAATAAAGGAAAAAGTCTTTTTACAAGCCTAGATGTCTGGCATGAAGTTACTAAGCACTAGTTTGTGGCAAGTGAAAGCAAAGGACAACGAACGAAAATGCTGGTGGTATACGTAGGAGCTGGCGACAGCTCCAATCAGCCAAAAATAAAAATACAAACACAAGCATTACAAGGCTGACACTACGTAGAAATAAAACAAAACACTTAACAGCACAACGACATGATAGAGTGCAAACTGAAAGTCAAAATGCAAACTCTGGACAGCTTTTTTTTTTCGGCATACACTCTGCTGACGAGACCCAATCAGGTCGAAACAGCTGTCCAGAGTTTGCATTTTTGACTTTCAGTTTGGACTCTATCATGTCGTTGTCCCGTTAAGGTTTTTCATTTCTACGTAGTGTCAGCCTTGCAGTTATTGTCTTAATAACTTAGTTAGCAATTTATTCGGTGGACAGTTTTACTACTCATCCTTTAGACAATTGGGCCCAGGAGTATTGCAATTCCCCCTAAATGGATTCTAGTCCATTGCTGGTAGCAAATCCCTACAGCATTTTTATCATTTGTTATTTTTTAGCATTTTCAGTGAGTAAATTGGTACGTTACCAGTATATTTGGTACTCATTTATACCCCTTACATACCAATTTACTCACTGAAAATGATAAAAAATAACAAATGGAAAATACTGCAGGGTTGGAACTACACCGTGACTTGTTAAAGAATATGGATTAACAAATAACATCTGACAAAATGCCGTCAACACAAAATAAATAAAAATGATTAGGAGTCGAGCGAGTGATGAAATGAACAAGAGGTTAAGGGATTTCTATTTCATGTCTACTTACCAGTCATTAAATAAGTTGTCGTATCTTCGTAATTCAATTCCTGACTGGTTGTTACAATTCCCGTATTAGGATCAATCGTGAAATGGGTTACACCGGCTCCTGACAAAGAGTACGTCAGCGAATCGCCATCTTGATCACTCGCGTCCACATCGTAAACACTCGTCCCCACCGAAACATCTTCGGAGACGCTCGTTGAGTAGGGAGAGCTCGGTAGCGTGGGCGCATCATTTTTATCAAGAACGCTAATAGCGACAAACTTCGAAACACTCGCTGAACCGTCGGAAAAAGTCACTGTCAAATTATAACTATCTTGTGTTTCATAGTCCAAAGTAACTCCCGACTTAATACGAATCATTCCCGAGTTAAGGATATCGAAGTCGGAGCTTCCCGACAAGCTGAACATGATCCCGTGTCCATCTTCGTCGGACGCTCCGGTTTTCAACACGTTCGTCCCGCTAGGCTCGTCTTCTGCGACAGTCGCCGAGTAGGAGCTGCTGAGAGAGACTGGCGCGTCATTCTGATTGGTCACCGTAACTGTTAAAGATGTTGATGTCACGCTGCCGTTACCGTGGCCGTTACCATCGGATGCTGTGACAGTGAGTGAGTAGGAAGAGCGTGACTCGTAGTTCAACGCGTTGTTAAGGGTGACCACACCACTGGACGCGTGGATCGTGAAATCGGAGCTCTTGGGGCCTGATAGTGAAAATGTCACTGTATCTCCTGAAATAAAAATGATGTGAGGTCAGGTTTTGTTCCCCAAACGGATTACGAGTCTCGAGCATATTTTGAATAGACGAGAACATAAGATTGAGCCCGCAGTTGCAATTTCTAGGTCAGTTACGTAGCTTAGCAACAGGATACATTCTCATTGCGACTGGCCTGTTCCCAGACCCTTTCGCACCCGCTCGCTTCTCTTTCCTTCCTATGCCCCGCACGCTCCCGCCCTCTCTTCTTGATTTGGCTCTGCTGAGTTTGTCACTGTTTTCGTTCGTCAACAATCAGAGCGCGCGTTTCATAAACAACATTTTGCAAAACTCTCAGTACGGTTACCTGAATCTGGATCGCTAGCAGCAACCGTCACGACACTCGCGGCCGCGTCATTCTCCACCACCGTAGCAGAATACGGCGCGCCTATAAACACGGGGCTTTCGTTAACATCGGTTATTGAGATTACGACTGCTGTCCTGTCAGTTAGAGAGCCAGAATCTGTCGCTGTCAGAGTTAACGAATAGCTGGCGTTTGTTTCAAAGTCAAGGCTCCCGGCAACTTCTATTATTCCATTGCTGAGCACATTAAACAGCGATGAACCTGAAGGAAGAGAAGATATCATTATTATTCGACTTATAACAGAGATGTCTATCAGGAGATACCATTGATAAAAATCTTCGTTCGGGCCAAAAAGTGCTCATCTCATTTCTCGTAGCATAAATGGAATAGGAGTGTTGCTACCCCACCATCCCCCTCCACCTGGACGGGATTCTAGTCCGTTACAGGTTAACTATCCCCAAGCACTGTTGGAGTAAAGTGTGTTGCTCTAGAACACTACCCAAGCCGATTTAAAAATGTCCCATTCACACCGAGGGTAAAGTACGTTTGAAAGCTGTTTAGTTAAGCACGGTTTCTAACAAATATTAAAATTGTTTCTTCCTTGAAGTTTCTAACTGATGTTATCGACTTCAAATTTAGCACACTGAGAGCACAAATTACTGAAGAAGCTAAACTAAAACCCTATATAAAATTCAGTCTCTCAGTTTTCTGTTGGTAATTTTCATTTTGTTAATATCATTTCCCCGAAATAGCACTGAATATAGATTTTCAACCAAACTTTACCTACTGGCCGATTACCTTACGGGAACTCAAATTTTGAAATACAAAATGGGGTTCACTATATTCGTTTAGGAGCAGAAAAGACCTTGTATATGCCACAAGAATTCCTTCAGTAATAATTCCAAGAACACGTTCCCGTCATAATTTTGGTCGCATTCATTTTATAGACAGGATTTAGTCGCTACACTCAAAATAGGAGAAAAAACTGATAGGTCACCGTACTCGTTTACGAGAAAATGACGAATTATCTCTCTCGCGAGCTAAACTGACATTTTGTCTATGTGCACACTAATTGCGCGTAAAATTCTGCGCAGTAAGGATGCGCAATGCAATACTAAGCAATGATCTTAAACCTGGACTAAATGAGCCTGGCTAGCGCCCAACTCCAGAACGCTAGATTCTGGAGTCCAGTGTGCTAACCATTAGGCCACTGCGCCTTGAAGCCACAAAAATGCCTTTTAAAAATATCGTAACATGGCCCCTTTAACCAGGTTTCATTTATTTGAAATCTCACCCGAGCCCGAGAGGCTGTAGGCCAGCGTATCACCGCTATCAGGATCCGTGGCAGTTATGGTAATGATATCGACTCCATTCGCGCTGTTCTCTGCGATTTCACCGCTGTACGAAGATAACGTAAAGCTTGGAGCTTCCTTTACATCGTTCACTGTAATCTTCACGCTCGCTGTTGCTGTTTCACCTGCAGGGAAATTAAATAAACATTTGAACGTCAGATTTGGAAGTTGTGACACCACAGTTGACTCATAAGCCCGACAGAATCGGAATTAGAGGATCAGAAAGTTTTTAATCCCGATTCCGCTTATGATTCCGTCGCTTATGATCAAGTAAAAACTTGATGGCCGGAGTCGCAAGCAGAAGCGGAAAAACAAGCCAATGACAATGCTAGCTGTCTGCCCCCCTCCGAATACTTCCATTCTGCTTGCGAACTCCAACAGAATTATTCATTTTTCACTCAACGACGCTGTAGGTTTAATTTTCACTAGCTCGTACATGTTCTTAATGTTGTTCGCTTCTGATCTCGACTTCGACTCGTAAAAAACAGCCTTTAGTGAACCAATAACGGACTAGTCTCTACGTTCGGGAAAATGCTGTTTCGTAACAAGGACTAAACGAGTTAAAAAAAAAAATTATTTTTAAGTGTATCAAAGACACTACCGACCATGCTTGTGAGTGGCTAGTGACAGGTTTCTCCCAGCCAAAGTCGCAAATTTAATTACGTCATCGCACTATCCCAAGCTTACCTGCGGCCTCAGCCTGGACAGTGAGCGAGTAAGAGTTCTTTGACTCGAAGTCAATAGCCAGACCATTAGTGAGAATACTTGTTCCGTCACCACTCAGTTTAAACGGTCCCGCTGAACTTGTAATCGAGTATGTGATACTGTCTCCATCACTGTCGGTCGCTGACAGGGTAATTCCGCTGACTGTAGTGTCCGTAGGCACATTTTCGTTGACTGTGCCGTTGTAAGAGCTGGGACTGAACACAGGAGCGGCACCTGGGCACGAGAATGAGATGGAAAAGTCAAACGTTTCTAACAAAGCTGTGGTTTGAATAAAGAAGGTAAAATTGAAAAAGATCGTGGAAAATAAGCTAAAACTTTTTCTTTGTCCTTTGATCTATTCGGTAAAACAAGGAAAAATATCTTTAATACAATGCAGTCGTCTCGGTCGAATTGAAATTTGAAATGACTTAACTTTGCTTACAGGTTAGGCCATGAAGAATTACTGCATGAAGCAAAATGTAACTTGTCACACATGAACATGTACAAGCGTGAATTTTCTCAGTTATTGTACAATTGTTGATACACTTCTACTGTCCATTTGCAGGATCAGTTCTGTGTCTCCAGGTTAAAAAACTCACATTCGCTTCTCACTTACGGATGACTATGGAACTCGGCTATCCAAGACTCTCTGACTTGTAGTTCATTTTAAAATGGTGAAAATGTCCATGTATATTGGATGAAAGAGATGCTACGCGAATCAATCATTAGTCCATTTTTGGGGATTTCGGACGATAACTGATAAGAAGCTATAAGAATAAAGATTTAATGAGTTTTTTTTTCATAATGAAATGGGGCTGAGTTTTGCAGCGCAAAAATGTGAAAACTCTTTGTTAAATAAAAGGTACTCGAACTGAACTCCAAATTCAATTTAATGAAATTTGTGGCAATGTTCAGCGTTCGTAGATCTTCGTAGTTTTTCAGTTATCTGAGGGTGCAAGTCTGCTGAGGGTGTAAGTTACAACGTGCAGCGAAAAGGAGAACTGGGGTGCTTACCATTCACACAGAAAATCCAGAAATGGTACGCTGCATTTCGTTCGGAAAGCATTAGAAATTATGGGCTGCTGGATGGGGTGATACGTAGTTGTCGCTCTTTTCAGCCGATTTGGCTCTAATTCGCAACTTTTCCTTCTTCCAAAAACGTTAAGTTAAATCATTTAATTTTTGCGCAAGACATTTTCAATCGCGGATGTAGTCTTCTACTAACAGTCCGTTACATTACAGTCATCGCTTAGTCATTACAGTGTGTAATATGGCTTACAACTTGTCTGACTCGCTAGCACTGACAGGGAAATGGCCACTGAGAGAACCGTTGCCTACTTTCTGCAACCGCCTTCCAGCAACTGGTCCCGGGACGATTTTACCTTTTCTATCTATCTATGGTACATAACACACCCAGTATTGTTTCCTGATACAACCCCGTACGTTGTAATTTATATTCAGGTACAGAAAAGCGAAAATGCAAGCTAATTATGCACAGCAGGCAGTTGACAGCCACAATTTACAAACCATAAACTCTGGTCAGAAAGTTTACATTCCTCGTGAAACTTCACTCGCAATTCGGTATCGGCCTTTGCACACAGCCTCGTTTTGACCTGATACAGTTAAGTGACAATTCAGTGGTTTTTTTTTCTGATTCAACCCCGTAGTACTACGTTGTAATATATATTCAGGCAAAGAAAACCGAAAATACAAGCTACTGTAATTATGCAGGCAATTGACAGCCACAACTGACAAACCATAAACTCGGTATACCTTTACGCATAGCCTTGTTTCGCGCAAAAACTGACTTGACACAATTAAAGAAACTTATAATGTACGTTTGGTGAACTTATCAAATTTTAAAACCGGTGCATTGAATAGATGTATACAAAATCTGCAAGTCACTGCATATCTGTAAGAAATGTTTGACTTAAAGCACGAACGATCTGCGCATAAACTGGCATAAACTATCGCCAGTTACGTTCAAGTCATCAACTCTACCAGCCGGAGCGATCCAAAGTATAAGCGCGAGTAAAAGATTCCTTACACACACTATCTAAATCGAATCTAAAGTTAGAAACGCAAGTTTAAAGATCAGAAACTTCTTATCCTCGTGTCTTTTCGGCATTTATGCTTGCATCATCAGAGAAAACCAAACTTTTCACGACCAATGAAGCAGAAAGCGGATTGATCATACTCGATATTAGATAACGCGGTATATGCTAACGTTAATGTGCTCGTCTTTATATCAAACAATAACAAATCTTAAGAACTTCGATGTGGGATCATAGCAAACATTACAGCAAAGTAATAATAACAATAATGTCGTGTTTGAACATACCTTCGATGTTTGGCGTCCAAGCGAAAACCGCACACACAATCAGTTTAAATGCGTGAAAATACATCTACGGCTCCATAGCGAAAAAGAGTTCACTTACTGACCAGTTTAACTCTTGCTGAAGAAGAAAGAAATATTAATCAGAAACTCGGCTTTTCGCGAGAGACGTCAGACATATTCGGACGTGCATATAACAGTAATTTTAAATCAAACAAACGTTGTTCCTTCGCGAATGATTGTGGTTATTGTTTTTTGTGACGTTATTAAATCAATCAAGCAGAACACTATACACTTTATTGTATTGAACTTTTCTTATTTGAAACAAAAGAAGTGCTTTGTTTATAGATCATGCACGTTTTAATTGTCCATTACTTTATGAACCTCAAGGTTCTTTGTCATAACGCTGTTATGGATACGGTAAAGATGGCAGTGCTTGGCAAACTAAGGTCCTAGACAATTTTACATTCTTTACCATTGCAAAATTTGTTCAGTTCTTCTATTTGGGGTAGATCACGAACCTTATATAATTGAGCGTCAAATTCGTTTCGGTTCTACACCTGTGTAAACAAAGTTAATTCTTTGAAATCAAACAAATTGGCAGGGCGCTCAACAGTTTAAGAGGGTGGGGGGGGGGGGGGGGAGGGGGAGGGGATAGGGGTACGCAAATCCGCCGATTCACAAGCTATAGATTTGGCTATAGGCAAAATCTCATGTGAAGCCATTTTGTAAAATCGTCTTAAAGCGATTCTGTGGAATTCAGTATAGAACTTCGAAAATTGTTTTTGATGTTTGGTGTTGTTAGAAAGGATTTCTTTTGATAAATATTTAAAGCAGTAACACAAAAGTTTGCAATAAGGGTAAATACTTTTGGCACAACAATTTCTTATCGGAGCCTGAGATAATGAAAATCAAAGTTCTAAAAGTTCACAAGAAGATCAATGACAAAAACTTACTTCTGTTATCTATCTCGAGTCTTACAGATATTTTGATCACTTTCTTTCATTGAAAATGGAAACTGTTAACACTACAAAACTAAATCAGGAAAAAACAAAAGCAAATTTGATCTAATGAGGTAAAATGTGGCAAAATTTCTTCGGTTCAGTAACAATTTCTTTAAGTACCCTATCCCCAAAGGTCTACCCGTAGCTCGTGGTCTTATGCAGCAACCTCATAAGCGCACAAGAAGTGCATAGGCGTTCGTTCTTACGCGCATTTTGCTTTTTCTTGCGCCGCCTTATGACCAGTGAAAACTAGCCTTCATATCTACTGCACCTGTCACTGCACCTGCGATCTCGAAGCTTGCGCTTGGGTTGCCTGTGGTAGTCACGAGATGGTGTTAAATCAAGTCGCTGTCATATTAAACACCATCTGCCTACAAAATAATCTGATCAAGTGTTAGAATATATAATTACCTATTTGTAGTCTGTATAAAAAATTCCCCTAAATGAGTATTTATATTGCCTTTTTAGTCTTCCGATATCCTGAAAGAAACTGTTGTAACTTTAATCTATTTTACTTTACTTCGCTTTAATTTTTAACTTTATTTACGTTATTAGACTTTATTTTGTCCCCAACTGGTTTGCAAAAGCTTAAAACCGTTGACACTTGAATAAAGTCTTACGTTAAATTACACTGAAAAACATTAATTTTGAACTAATAACTCAAGCAAATTGCTTTGTTTTAAAAGTATAAAGCAAGCTTATATTTAGTCAGCTGATTTAGTTATATTTAATAAAACTTCATAAACTCGTATTAAGTTTTAAAAAAGAAACTTTTACTTTACAGTGACAATTTTTCATTGTTTTGTTTCAATTTCCTTCTAATTCTATCATAGTTTTATTAAAGAATTCCAGAAAGCAATTCTCTAATTAACAGGAATCGGTCTTCAAAACTTACCGGCTTATTCGCCATGTTTTGTCTGTACCGAGATGAAAAGGACTTTCGCAACAATCTCTGCTGTGAAACCTAGAATTCAGCCATTCAGGAGAGTTTAATTTAAGAGCTCTTGCTTTATCGATCTTTCTAGCTACAGCGCTTTTTCGAGAAACGGCTGACAAACGGCGAGTTTTTGAGTAAATCAAAATATGGCGCCGCCGATACTTACAGAGGCAAAGGCAAGCGACTCGAAGGAAAGCGAGGCCACGCCGGTCATGACGTCATATCATGTCAAAGAGAAACAACATGGCGGACCCTTTGTATTGTGTTTGTAGGCAACCGTACGATGAGTCGCAATTTATGATCCAGTGTGATTCTTGCGAAGAATGGTACCACGGAAGGTAGGCATGACTGTTCCTTAAGCTATGGTTGTTGTTATAATTCGAAATCATTGTAAATCTGCGTTCTTTTTAGTTGCGTGGGTATCGAAGAGTTCCAGGCTTCAGACATAGAAAGGTACCATTGCCCAGCGTGTGCGTTACTTCACGGCCCGTTAACGCGTGAGTAAACATCCTTTTTAGTCTGTTTATTACAAGCGGAAAGGTGTATAAATAAGTAAGCTCTGCAGCGACTTCTTCAACGCATCAAACGCTTAAGTACGAACACAACATAGATGAAAGCCGTTTGAGAGCTTTTCTCTGTGTAAGGGGTAAAACTTAAACTTTGACTCAAACAAAAAGCCATCTTTGTATATTTCTGTAGATAGGTGCGATACTCACGGAAAGGATGATGTTTAAAACAAGAAACTTAAGCTTTTATTTCTTTACCGAATGGTGTAAACGTGCTCATTTTAGTGATGCAAAAAACACCTGTTTGAGTCAATCCCGAAATCGCGAAATTGTTGAATAAGCTTATCTCGTTCACTAATTATCGAGATTAAGTTTATGTCCGCGGGTTTCACGGATTTTATTAATATATTGAGGCATCGTTACACCAGGGAATGAAGTATTTTCCATTTTAAAAGTAGTTTACTCCAATTCATCTGCCTGAAGATATTGTTTGAATCTGATAAACAATCAATTTCAAGATTATACGGCACGAACTCAGTTAATACGAACGGGCAAAACTATTTGATTTATTTTCGTGGACTTAATTTTCAGAAGAATTGTCTTACATACATAAATGTTAGCAAAATATAACAATTAGCTAACCGAAAACAGAAATTTGTGTTTGAAATGTGAAATTGAGTTGAATTCTGTTAGCACGTACAATAGGCTCACTTTTATTTTCCTCAAATCGTATAAAGTTTCATGATGAAAATCTAACTTTCATATGGATTTTGTTTTGAATTTGATGCTCATTAAAAATATTTGCAGCATTCCTTTGTAAATTACCCTCTGGGTCATTGGCATTCATCATATTCAGGGATAATTTATTGTTATTATAGAGGAATAATCTTTAAATTCAAATTCATTGGAAATGCATTATTTTGTATCCATTGAAAGATCTTAAATTATATTTTTTTAGTGTTTGTCTATAGATTATCAGCTTTGATGCTGTTATTGAGACAATTTGTTTGAGGGTAACAGTTATAAAAAAGCTTGAGTTTCAAACAAGCCGCAGCTAAGTTGTCCATCACTTGTTGCAAGCGCAAGTGCATAGTCTATTGTTTTAGTAAAACAAAAATCCTTGTTGGTTCATACACAACTCAAAAATTGTTTATATAATGTGTAAGGGACACTGTCTTTTAAACCCGAAAATGTTCAGAAGACCTCAGAATGCAATAAATTTTTCCAAATATACAATTATGTAATGCACTTTAACAAATCCATAACCTGTGATGAGGCATCCTTTTTCCTGGTAGTTGAAGGGGGGATAAAGAGCCCTTCTGCTGTTGTAAAATAAAAGAATGCCTGTTGCAGGATAACTTGTCTGTGAAGGAAGAGACTGTTATGAAGTAGACTGGTTATTTCTTGATACCGCAAGCCGTGAAAAGTTGATTGCTTTCAAGAGTTCTTTTTCGTGCTTTCTTTCAGTAAAAAAGCGAAGGAACTGGCATCGCCATGACTACAGTGAAATAGATGATGGGTCAAAGGTAACAAGTAGTTAACTATTATTTTGATGCTTTCTTAATAATAACGATAATAATAATAATAACAGTAACATTTATTTCTTAGATACTGTACATGCTTCCTTGAATTTAAAGACAATCTGTACATTTACATTGCAAAAAATCACCATGTATTTATTACGAAAACATGTTCTGTATTTCTATCGAGTTATAGAAACACAAGTGGAACTTTTGGAGAGTGAGAGGTGCTGTGGGAACATGAGCTGATAGGCAAGTGTTTCCACAGCTTTTTTTTAGTTCTCCCAATCTTTCACAAGTGTTTCTATAACTCGATAGAAACACAAAAAAATATGTTTTTGATTTCTTTTAGAAAACACTGTGAGGAAAAAGAATTAAATCCCTCATTTATTTTGATCATCCAAATGTAAATTCTCTGTGCTCATGCCATCACTTCATCAACAGCTTGTGCTAGTTTTGTGTTTCTTGCTATTGAGTTATACAGACTGTAGGAGTGCGGCTTTTAGCGCACGCTTTCTTACAGGTTTTTTTTTAATATGGCATACACTGTACAATGTACATCATGTAGCTCTCTTTAATCTTAAAGAACTCAATACAGTGTACTCTATCTTTAAAATTAAACTTGATTGTTTATTTTTTTTTTTATTGTTTACTTTTTAATGTAAAATATTTTATTCTTGGAATCAACACTGAATTCAATATTTGTTATTGTTTTGTACAGCCATAATACCAGTAATTATTTATTCTTTGGCAGTATTTGTTTAGCTGTTATTTTCCAGTCTTTTTTCATTACTTTTCATTTTATATATGATGCACTGTGCAAATAGTTTCCATTATTGCTTCAAGTAAGTACTCTTTTTCATTTAGGCTGTCCAGGCAGGAACAGTCGCATTTATCAAAGAACTGAAAACCAGAAAATTCAAGTGAGTGAAAAAATAGTTAATTCCTTGTGGTACTATGGAACCTCTATTTAGCGGCCAGTTATTACTCCCAAAAGTATTGTCAATATAATACTGTAAATAAAACCCTTATCTAGTAGCCACCTTTGTTAAGCGTCCATGGCCTCCTTTCCACCCTCACAATGAGAATTTTTATATTGTTTTTACCCCTATTAAGTGGCCACCAAGAATTTAATATGCAGCAAGCTAATGACAATTAAAAGTCCCCCATTAAAGAAGCCAACCTCTAATAACAAAGGTGACTGCTTAATTGGGGTTTAACTGGCTTTTTTCAGGACATTTTACATTGGTTTCAGTGAAGGATTCCAAAAATGTCACCATGCAATCACAGTTCTTCACTGTAAAACAATTCAAATTGCAGAGGCATAACTACAAGAAAATCTGGGTAGGGATTTATCTGGCCTATAGTGAGCTCATAAAACATCTAATGTTTAAGAAGACTTATTTTTACGTCTTGGAACTCTGTTAACAATTTAGAACTGTAGGAAGATCAACATTGTTCTCCCTGTACTGAGTTCTGAGTAATTTGAATATAAAGGCGCATTGGCATGACAGAAAATGTTTGACACGGCTTGGATGTACATGTACGTCTTGTGTAGTTTGGCAAGCAGGGGTGAAATTATGATTCGGCACAGATGAGGTAAATTCATTTACCCTCTACAAAAATCATCTGTGCCAAACCTATTTTTGGTATGTGTACCAGTTTTACCCAAGCTGTACCAAAACTTTGCTGCCATGCAAACAGACCTTTATCGTCTTTCTGGCAATCCAGGTGATTGACATTTTAGAATGTGGAAAGGTCTCAGCTTGCAAAAAGAGTAATTTTTCAGTTAAACATGCTTATGTCTTTTTTTTTTTGGTACACAGAGATAACAATACTATCCTAAAGCTTGACAATGGTAAAGACCTGACTATAGAGACCTTTGAGACACATGGTTTCAACAGGCCTATGCTTGTCATAAATAAAGAAGGACTTGGAATGATTATACCTGACAAGAAGTTCACTGTCATGGATGTCGAGAGACATGTTGGTATGTTGAATGTTTTGATATTTAAGTAGGTTTATAAATAAATAGCTTATTTAAACCTTCCTGAAGACACAACATTTTAATTAACTTTTGACATTCAATTTTAATTACTTTTTGTGGGGAAATTATGATTTTTATGTGTTCAATACATTATTTGATTTGACCAGTCACACTGTCAGAATCGTACAATATGTGTATTTGTGTGGACGGTTGAAGGAGTAGTTCACATGGCAACCAGGGCTCATACAGGTCGTGGAAAACCTGGAAAGTCATTGAATTTTAGAATTTCATTTTCCAGGCCTGGAATCAAAAGTCATGGAATTTAGTGTGGGTTGTGGAAAGTCATGGAAAGTAATGTTCATTAAAAATGGAAAAAATGAATTAGGTTTTTGTTGCAAAGAAAATGGTAAGAACTCAAAAGACGATTTCCAAGAAAATAGTCAAATTTAAGTCATAGAAAGCATGGAGAAGTCATGGAAAAGGTCACGGAAAGTCATGGAATTTCAAAAGCTGAAAAGAGTACAAACCCTGGGCAACATGCAACTTGTCAACTTCCCATCTCAAGTCCACCATGTGCACAAGTCACTCATTTCATGCAAGTCGAAAACCAGAACTCCAATAAGTATTGCCTGGTGTCACAATGCCCATAGATCTTTATAATAATGGATCACTGATTACTTCTTTGATTTCTTTTGCAGGTTCCATGAGGGAGTTGGATGTCATTGATGTCTGCAGACAGGTAACAGCGCAGTGATTTTTTATGCATACTGACTTTTGTTTTTAACAAAATGAAAATGACCATCAGCAGCTTTTGCTGATTTAAGTGTAGTAATTTCCCTTTTTTTGCAAGCCTAGTAAAGGTGCCATCGCCTACTTGTATTTATAATCAATAAATCATTGTTCAGGTTGGAGCACTTGTGACTTGCAATGTAATCATGTTATTAGAACATAAAGAACTCCTGTGCCAAAGGTTTGGGTTGAAGTCCCATTTATAAATGTTGTGGTTCTCTCCACCTAAATACATGTAGATATAGGAATTTTTATTTGTTTCTTGCCTCCAAGACCAATGAAAAAACTTCTGTTAAGAACATGTACTTCAAAGGAAACTTTTGTAATGATTTTTTTTTAAATTTATATATTGATATAGGTGCTTGAATGAAAGCTTGTTGCTCCTGTTTAATCAATAATACAGTTGAAACATGATTATCCGGATTTCTTGATTATCCAGACTTGCTACTCTGGAGACTTGCTACTCTGGTCCCATTTTTTCATGAATATTTATAATTACCGTAAAGAAATCAAGACAAACATAATTTCCACCAACTTTGACATAGGATTGATCTTTTTCTGGTATTTGTTGTTATGTATTTCTTTATATACAGTTTTTCCATAGATTTTTGTATGATGACAAGATCATGTGTTCGTGGGATGTTTGTAGCTTAGTAATCAGACATTAGATCATCTGGCTCATTAATATTCATATTTTCGATTATCCTGACTCTCGATTATCCGGACTATTTAGCCGCGTCCCCAAGAGTCTGGATAATCTAGGTTTGACTGTAGTCACAAAAAATAATCTTGCAGGAGGATCGTCGTATGCGAATGAGAGAATGGACAGAGTACTACCTGAATCCTGTCAAGAAAAAGATTCTGAATGTGATAAGCTTGGAGTTCTCTACTACCAGGTACAGGAAATACTTTTCTGAAGATTTGCAATATTGAGTTGCAATGTTAAGATGTGGTTGTTGGTCATTACAGCCTGTTGCTGGCTTCTACTGTCTAAATCACGTTAAATTACTTGAAAGTATATGTTACAGGTTAAATTTGATTTCAGGTTAAAATAATTTCAACCTGGGTTGGTTTTGAACTTCCTTTGTTTGGTACTTATGATACTTTATGATAATGAGTCAAAAACAAAGGAGATTCAATTTTTATCTGGAATCAAATTTGACCTGCAACATATATAAATAATAATAAAATAATGTTATTTTGCAGCCTGTCTCAGCTGGTTCACGCTCCTGCAATTGTGCGAGATATAGACTGGGCAAGCCATGTGTGGCCGACAGACCTTCCTGAGGATAGGTGAGTTTCTTTATGATTTTTTAAAATTTTTTTTATAGTTTGTTTATTACTTCGTGCCCTAGACTCCACAGTGAGCAGTCTGGTTTCAAGTCCTGGCTTGGACACTACATGTACATTGTCAATAGCTCTCGAGAAATGTTGAGCAGGTTCAAATTTTGATGAGATGACAATTAAAAGTTGATGGTCAAACAAGAACAGTAATTTAAGTATTTTCTTGTCTAATCTGGTCTCAAGATTTTGATTAAGAATCTAATTAAATGCACTTTTAATCTTTTACTTTCATTGCAGTCCACACAAAAAGCCTTTGGTACAGAAGTATTGCCTGATGGGTGTGAAGAATTCCTACACTGACTTCCATGTTGACTTTGGTGGCTCCTCCGTCTGGTACCATGTCTTGAAGGTCAGTCATGATTAATAGGGATTTTCTCCTAACATTATTAATATATTGTCTCTGAGATGCAGGTGGGAGGCGCGGTGGCCTAATGGTTAGTGCGCTGGACTCTGGATCGGGCGGTCCGGGTTCGAGCCCTGGCCGGGGCACTGCGTTGTGTTCTTGGGCAGGATACTTTACTCTCATAGTGCCACTCTCCACCCAGGTGTATAAATGGGTACCGGCGAATTTACTGCTGGGGGTAACCCTGCGATGGACTAGCATCCCGTCCAGGGGGGAGTAGCAATACTCCTAGTCGCTTCATGCTACGGAAACCGGGATAAGCTCTGGCCTGATGGGCCACTAGGCTTGTATACAGACTTTACCTTACCTACCTCTGAGATGCAGGATGAGAATTTACGAATTCATCAGTTCGGTGATATTATTTTGATCAACCAACATATTCTCAGATCTATGATTAAAGAAGCTATTTCGAGAAAGGTTGTTGGAAAAAACGCACCAAAGTGCATGCGACAAGACCAAAAGGGGATCTGGGTATTCACTGGAATTTTGCTTATTAGCCTAGACGAAATGTACTAGTTTGTAATTTTGCGCGTGAAGAATTTGTTTTTCCTCTCCAGAGGCCTTTATCTGCAGCTTTACTTTTACTGTCACTACAGCATTGTAGTCTGTGTATGTTTATGTATTTTCCTTTCATGTCCAGGGTGAGAAAGTGTTCTACTTTGTGGAACCAACTGAAGAAAATTTCAGCCAATATGAGAAATGGGTTTCATCTGCACAGCAGAGTGAGGTGTTCTTTGGTGATATGGTCAAAAACTGCTACAAGTGTGCTGTGAAACCAGGGCAAACCATGTTCATTCCAACAGGTATAAATCTATATGTACATAGAACATTTTTCAGCTATTAAGTTGAGTTCTTTCTCACTGATGGTTAGTGCGCTGGATTCCGGATCAGGCGGTCCGGGTTTCAGCCCTAGCCGGGACGCTGCAATGTGTTCTTGGGCAAGACACTTTACTCTCATAGTGCCTCTCTCCACCCAGGTGTATAAATGGGTACCGGCGAATTTACTGCTGGGGGTAACCCTGCGATGGACTAGCATCCATCCAGGGGGGAGTAGAAATACTCCTAGTCGCTTCATGCTAAGGAAACCGGGATAAGCTCCGGCTTGATTGGCCCCTTGGCTCGTAAGCAGACTTTCTGGGAGGTATGGATGGATGGGCTTAAACAGGTTAAAGATTTATGGTGTGGATTTACATGTAGGATCTAAATATTCATAGAAATCGGGGAATTACTAGTGTGTTGTCAGTGTTGCTGCATAATTTTGTAAATACATGTTATAATGCCATGTCCCACTCAGATATAGAATTTTATGTACAATTAAATCTCCTGTGAGTGGGTTCCTCTGGGACCTGAATCATTATACGTTTTGGAGAGGGGTCCTTTCATGAGAAGTCAAGAATATAGTGTTCGTGACTATATGACCAGCCAGAACCACGACTGAGTGTTCTTTTAAGAGAGATATCGCATTGTAAGACCCTTGTACTATGCTTATCAGATGAGTATGCAACAAGGGAAGTTTCATGCCCAAGTTTTACTTTTAAAACTTTGCTGTTGTTAGCGGCAACAGAGCTAGTTTCCATTGGAAACATCTTGCGAATTGACGTCATCAGTTCTGTATTTGTGAAACAGACTCTGATGATGTCAAAAGCATGATGTTTCCAATGGAAACTAGCTCTGTTGCCCCTGACAACAGAAGAGTTTTAACATTAAAACTTGGGCGCAAATCTTCCCTCGTTGCATACTCAACTGATAAGCGTAGCAAAAGGTCAAAAATGTAGTATTTTCCACTTATGTAAGAGACAATTTCACCCCTTACAAAAGGTAGTAATAATTATATCTACAATCTACATGCACTTCTAGCACAACGAGAGATAAATTTCTCAGAATGCTTTATTCTCGACCTTGTTAGGTTGGATTCATGCAGTCTTCACTCCTGTTGATTCACTGGTTTTTGGAGGGAACTTTCTCTGTACTTACAACACCGAACTTCAACTGAGGTAAGCCAAGTGTGTAATAGTTCTTTCAAAATGCAGAACACTGACAGTGATAATAATGTTCATCTCACCTCTGTGTAGGGTGTATAAACTTGAACGACAGCTCAAGACTCCCGACAAGTTCCTTCACCCGTGTTTTGAGACGATCAACTGGTATGCGGCTGTACATTTACTGGATAAACTTAAAGGTAAGGACAACAAAATTATCTTAACTCCATTGAACAGTACAGCTGATACTTTGAGGGTTGTCCAATACTCCCAAAGTAAATCAATTTGACTATGGCACGTAACGAATCGATGCGGATCACCAAGGACCCCAGATAAATTGACTCAGTTTGGTTGTACTGGACGTGGATGGAGGGAGCCTTGTGTACTGACACTATAGAGTTAGAGCTACATGTAAGTGTTCTTTTATGGAGATGACTGTTTTGTTCAGTTTGATAGAGGTACTTTTCAAAACAAGCTGGCGACCTCCAGAGTTGTGCTGTCTACTTGATTATATGTCGCCAGCTACTCTGGTCATGATATAGCAATCAGCTTTCGACAAACGAAATTAACTTGGCACAGCTGCTTACCCTTCCAGTTGCTAAAGCCTACTTCAAAACACTTTGAAACCCCTGGAAGTTAAGATTTCATAAATTTTGGTTTCTCTGGGACCAAGTTAACTGCCTGTTACGGTATATTAAGGTGCCCATATTGTCATGGAGATGTCTGTATGGAGAGGTTTGGCTGTATACAAGAAAAAGTCAAAAAGTCATTTTCCCACAGAGGGGAGAGTAATTAAAACAATGTTATTACATTTAGTGTACTGTTCTTTAGGTAAAGCCTCGAGCCTAGTGGTGCATACTGCCAGAACTTATCCCAGTTTCTTTAGCATTAACCAACTAGGAATGTTTCTATTCCCCCCTGGATGGGATGCTAGTCCATCGCAGGGTTACCCCCAGCATTATTTTGCCAGTACTCATTCATACACCTGGGTGGAGAGAGGCACTATGAGAGTAAAGTATTTTGCCCAAGAACACAACACAATGGCCTCGGCCAGGGCTCAAACCTGGACCATTCAATCCAGAGTCCAGCGAGCTAGCCATTACTGTTTTTAAAGTGAAAACAAAATAATTAGCGGAGGTAAATCACCTGAGTTGCTTCTTGTACCTTATTGTTACTTTTCGCGGCAACTTAATTTTGCGAAAATGAAACGGGTATATTCTGCGGGACTTAATTTTCACACTTTGGCCAAAAAATACGTTTAAAACATGAAAAATACAATACAAAATGTTGAAATGAATTTTCGCGGGTCTTTAATTTCGCAACTTATTGAAAATTGCGAAAATCGCAAAAATTAAGTCCCGCGAAACTAAGTACATAAGTAACAAGGAGTTCAGTACTTTCTAAGCTAACTGGACATTGTCTTGATTTACAACCAAATCAGAACTAACAGTAAATAAAATTATGGCAGTCAATATAGAGAATTGATAATGTTAAGCTTCACTTCTTATATGTGTTGTTTCTGTTTATCGTACAGGTTTCCATGAGTCAAACAGGAAGCCACCCAACAGTTTAGTTCAAGGTTTGAACAGCCTTGTTGTGATGCTCAAGTTATGGAGCACCAAAGGAGAGGTAAGGGTGCAGAGAAAATTCTCTCCTCCTAGTGCAAAAGGTCAATAGTTCCAAACCAGACTTACAGCATCATCGACTGACAACAACTTTTCACTGCACGCCGTACCGTTGCCACTCTTGATTAATTTTTGACATCTTTTTCACACCTTCTTTACAACTTCCTAGTGGCTTTCGTTTGAACTGGCCAATAAAAGCGCAAGAACTGTAAGAGGCGGAGTTGTGAAGTTCCACGTTCCCTCTACGACAATTGTCAACTCTCCCTCTCTCACTTATCACATTTTTATTGGTCAATTAAAAGAGAAGCCATCAGAAAGTTGTCAAAAAGTTGTGAAAACTTAATCAAAAACTTTATCAAAAGGCAACGGTATGGCACGTAGCACTGTAACTTAAGTTTGGAAAAAGTCTCGGCTTATCTGCATGAATTGTGTCAAACTGCAACAAGTTCATATTTAGCCAAGTTAGAGTTAGCTGAGTTATGGTGAAAACTTGAAATTTGAACTTGAAATTTCGCTCAGCAAGATCTAGGAAAAAAATGATTGGATAATATGTAAAGCATGAAATTCCAAAGCCTTCTTGTACAAAGTGTCCCTTCTAAGCCTGGCGAAAAGAAACGTCGGCTGTTTGACACATTACAACTTACTTTCATCAGGCAGCATGAGCTCGTATTTTGCAATGACTTTTTTTGTGCTGATTTTGTAATCTGATTCTACAGGCATTCACCAAGCATCACAAGTTCTTTATCCCCGATAGCATATCACCGGGAAAATTGCTCAAGGCCATTGCCAAAGAGCTGAAAAAGACTGAGGTATGTCAAGTTTATTAATCATAAATCGTCTTTTTCGGAGCCGGTGGAAGAGGTCTCGTATTATTCGTTTATCCAGCTGCCTCAAATAAAGGAATTAAAATTAAAAACGTCGAGTAAACAAGTTTGAGATAACCCGTAAAGTCCTGGGCAAACGGTAACGCAAGTGGACGCAAGTAGTCGCAAGTTGAACTTGGGTACAGACTTGCGTTGACTTGCGTGCAAATTTGCGATCTCAAGCAAAGTGAACGCAAGTCATCGCAGGCCAACGCAAGTGCACGCAAGTCGTGACCAAACAGAGACGCAAGTGGACGCAAGTTTTCAACTTGCGTCCACTTCCGCCTCCGTTTGGCCAGAAGTGTATCCAAGGAGTGCGAATTTAGAGCAGTGTTCAAATAAGTAATTCGTATTTGTTGTGGTTTTGCATTTCTACGCTCGGTGATTGGTTAAAAAAAATGGCGCCACTTTTCTAACCAATCAGAAGTAAAGTCAAAAGCAATCGTGACTCGCTCACACGTTTTCCCGCGCTTCGCGTCCACTACATGTACTTGCTTCGAGTTTTGATTGGTTCACTGGGTTGTCTGTGTCCTTTGTGATTGGCCAGAGTGATTACTTTGATTTCGATTTTACATCACTCAATCACTCTAACACTTACTCTTCCATTCAATTACAGAAATCAAGCAAGTCGTCAAGACCTTCAACTCCAAAAATGGACGAAAACAATCAAAGAGATAGTGGAAGCCCTATGTCTTCAGTGCTGGTAGACGGTGCTCTGCCGCGCCTGAAAATCAAAGCACCAAAACCGGACAACGCGTGTAGTCCTAAAAACGTTGCTGAACATTTGAAATGCGAACTGGATGACAGTAAACCGGTGATTAGAATTGCTAACGCGGGAGTAGATCTCAAGCGCAAAGGTGATGCTCTTTCGACGAGTCTGCCTTCACTGAAGCTTAAGATTCCACGAAATCAAGAACCACAAGCGCCTGATATGGAGTTGAGTGGAGGCAAAATGCAGCTTAGTTCATCAGCAGATTCCAGTCTTAAACTTGTTGTCTCCAATGGGAAAATTATCAGGTTGGTAAACAGTGGACCGCTTTTGTGTCCAGCTTCTCGATATTCACCAGGGTTGGGGGAGGGTATTAAGTATAGATTTAGCAGTAATGGTGCATGGTCGTGAAATCCTGCAAAATGCCGTTTTGACCCTGTAACGAGGAAGGCAGCGCAATCTGGCTCAGACCTTTTCAGCCTGTCACGTCACATTATCTTTGCCTGAAAGGTTCTTATAATTAGACATCAATAAACAGGTTCAGTCAGAATAAAAGCCTTGAATCAGCAATTTATAGACTAAAATTTAGAACGGATTAGTTTTGAGGTAGGGGCTCTAAGTCCAAATGTAAGAACCCCCAAATTTTGTTGGACTCGGAAAATCATTCTGTTAGGATAGACTCCAGGTGGCGTTCAGTCTGAAGAAATTCTTTTTTTGCGATGGGCAAACGTGCCTTCAAATCAAAGAGAACAAAAAATACTAGTTAATAAAGACCATGGAGATAGAAAAAAAAACCAGTAAATAGGTTACAAGTAACCAAAAAGACACAGAAAAGATCGAGATTACAAAGGACAAAAAATTCTGTCGTCCGTTGCATTTTGTATTTGCGAGTGATACAATCTCAAATTTTCTGTCTGCCTATTTTGTTTTTCTTTTCAGTAACAACAATCGCAGCAATAGAAAAATAACAGGGAAGAAGTTCCAGCCACTGATGTCACAAGATATGACTGAACGAAGCGACGTTACAGACGGCTCATATTCCTGCTCTCCTTCTAAACAAGGACCTCTTCGGCTTAAACTTTCAAGTAGGTTTTTGTCAAATTCTCCTAACTTGTACTGTGAGAAATGTATAGATAACAGAAAAGAGAATTTGTATGTTGACATTAAAGAGTTCAGAAACGTGAAATGAGAGAAACCAACAGCAAACTGACGTCTGTGACAACCCTCTAAGTTAAGACCATTTTAGTCGCCATTGCGACCTAAATTTTGGAGCGGCGACTAAACTGGAACCGAAGTCGCCAGCCTGGCGACTAAAATTGAGAAGAAGGATTGAAAGGGTGAGCTTAATTTAGCGACTAAAATTTTTCTCTTGCGACCAAACTTGAGCAGTCGGTGGTCAAATGGTCACACCTTAATTACTTCCCATTGAGAAACAGCCGTTCCACCATACAAACCATCATGTCTTGCTTACTCTTTTCTCATGAGTAACTATCTTTCTCTTGCAGTGAACAGCATGTCAAACAAGAACGCTTCTTACTTGCCAGAGAGTGAGAGTGACACGTCGGACAATGAACTTAACTTCAGCCTCGGTGGAACACCCAGCCTCATTCCCGTGCAGTCGAGAACCACACAAGGGAGCATAGGAACTACTTATGGTCTCCAGGCCACAGGATCAGACCCACGGTCTCAGCAGCCTGTGGCCGGGCTGGACTGGACCTCGTCAGCTGATCTAAAGTAAGATAAACGAATCTGACGATAAGCGCGCCAAAAGTTTTGACGTCATCTCGACGTCATGTGTTTACTTAATAACTGAGGGCTCGATCAATTCTCAACAATGTGATTCTGACGTAAAAGTTAGCTTTCTTTTGTCTAACTGGGAGTGTGTTACTTTTACTTTTTTTGCAGGGAGGAAATTGAAGCGGCCAAAACACTTTTGTTTGGTCTGAGTGCAGGTGCTGGTGTCAGTGCACTAAGCTCTTCGTCTCTTCAATCTCGCCCCAGTGCCACTCTAAAATCAGGTAGTGCCCAGTCCTTGCAGTCTGCAGTGGCACCCAGTACCTCTCAGTTAAACTCTAAACGAGCTGCAAGCGAGAGTAACTCTGAAGGCGACAGTGAAGACGAGGATCTTGGGTTCGGAGACTCGGACTATTTCCACGACAATAAATACGGTGAGAAAATGGACAGCTTTTGATGAAGGAGTGATATAAGTCAGTCCAGTCACAATGCGTTGAGCGATGCGTTGGAGTGACCTCTGTACATAACTAGCTCTGTTTACAAATGATGACTTGCACAGGTCTGAATTAAAAAAGTTACTTTTTCTTTTCTTTTTTTCAAAGAAAAAAAAGCACACTACTTACAATAACAAACTGCACTTCTTACAATGCTAGCACACTATTTACAATACTAATATACCATCAAAGTTACTTACTACATACTACTCAGTTTCAAGTTGACAGTTGGCTTATTACTTACAGTTTATACTTACGATATTCTGTTGCAAATTATTTTCATCTCATCATTTCTCCCAGTTCCTAAAAGAACATAATGTAATACTATATTTTGCTTTACCTAGGATGAGAAAAGTTTCACGTAAATTGTTTGAATGTTATTTCTTTGTGTGTGTAGTTTATCCACCACTCGCCGAGATGACTGACGAGGACAAAGGTACTTCCTGGAAGCCTGGTCAGAAAAAGAAAAAAAGCGAAAGAGTCGACTCAACATGGAATCCCAAAAGTAAGTAAAGAATTTGATGTTGACATAATGCCAGGTAGGGAACACTCGCTTTTATAGGTCACACCTGTGTTATGCTTGTGTCACGCTCAGGTCACTTTGTCACGATTGGGTCACGCTTGGGTCAAGCTTAGGTGACGCTCAGGTCATTTGGTCACGATTGGGTCACGCTCAGGTCAGGTGGTCACGATTGGGCCACACTCAGGTCATGCTTCAGTCACGCTCAAGTCATGTTGTCACGATTAGGTCACACTCCAGGTCATGCCTATATCACGCTTTGGTAATCCTTAGTTCATGCTTCCGTCAACCTCAGATCATACTCTAATCGCTTTATGGTGAACTAACCAAGTTGTTGCAACAATTTATCATTGTTATCCGTAATAATTATATGAAGTATGGCCCTTAGTAACTGATTTTTGTTATTATTCCCTTATCAGGTAAATTGCTCTACTCGCCGTCACGGGAATTCAGGCCTGTTCGTCAAACATCCAGACGAAACACCGCTGGTAGTTTACTGAACTCACCGCTCGAAGAAAGTGCGCCCGTGGTAAGTCTCCCTTATGGACGCTTTTCCAATATCTCTTAACAGACAGGTGGTATAGCAACAAACCATGAACAGACAGAAATGGCCTGATTTGAGGGTCCCCTAAACCCTTTGCAAAACTGATTCACGTACAAATATTTGGCCTCTTAACGTGTCACGAATAATAACCCAGATGTTTTCACGTTCACGCACAAAAATCAAGGCGATCTCTGTTTTAGAGTAAGACTGAACGGAGGCGTAAAACGGCAGAAATTTGATTTGAACGTTGCATATCACGTCTCAATAGCTCACAGAAGTTTCGTCTGTTGAAAACCCAACCACAGAGCTCAAAACAAAGATGTACATTTACTGGAACACTAAAAAAGAATTGGCAATTAAGTCATGCAAAACAAGATGATTCACGAATCACGTTTAATTCAACTCTTCGTTCACGGGTTACGTTTAAGTTAAAAATTGCGTTGACGTGCCTTGGAATTGGGAATCGCGAATCACGAAAAAATAAAAAGTCACGTTTCTCGTAAAAAGTATATGAGACCCTCTGATTTAACATCAAATTCTCAGTACAATTGTTGGTAGAGTGACGTAGTAATGAGTAAAGAGAGTTGATGTCAATACAACTGGCTCAGAAAACACGTGCACTAAAAACTCTAACCAGCCAGACTAAAGATTTGGCTCAGTTGCATGTTTTCTCGCGCTTACCTCTTGCTGCATGTTTTCGCGCGCTTGCCACTTGTTGCATGTTTTCCCGCGCTTGCCACTTGTTGCATGTTTTCCCGCGCTTGCCACTTGTTGCATGTTTTCCCGCGCTTGCGACTTGTTGCATGTTTTCCCGCGCTTGCCACTCGTTGCATGTTTTCCCGCGCTTGCCACTTGTTGCATGTTTCCCGCGCTTGCCACTTAATGCATGTTTTCCCGCGCTTGCCTCTTGTTGCATGTTTTCCCACGCTTGCCACTTGTTGCATGTTTTCCCGCGCTTGCCACTTGTTGCATGTTTTCCCGCGCTTGCCACTTGTTGCATGTTTTCCCGCGCTTGCCTCTTGTTGCATGTTTTCCCGCGCTTGCCACTTGTTGCATGTTTTCTCGCGCTTGCCACTTGTTGCATGTTTTCCCGCGCTTGCCACTTGTTGCATGTTTTCCTGCGCTTGCCTCTTGTTGCATGTTTTCCCGCGCTTGCCTCTTGTTGCATGTTTTCCCGCGCTTGCCACTTGTTGCATGTTTTCCCGCGCTTGCCACTTGTTGCATGTTTTCCCGCGCTTGCCTCTTGTTGCATGTTTTCCCGCGCTTGCCTCTTGTTGCATGTTTTCCCGCGCTTGCCACTTGTTGCATGTTTTCCCGCGCTTGCCACTTGTTGCATGTTTTCCCGCGCTTGCCACTTGTTGCATGTTTTCCCGCGCTTGCCACTTGTTGCATGTTTTCCCGCGCTTGCCACTTGTTGCATGTTTCCCGCGCTTGCCACTTGTTGCATGTTTTCCCGTGCTTGCCACTTGTTGCATGTTTTCCCACGCTTGCTTCTTGTTGCATGTTTTCCCGCGCTTGCCACTTGTTGCATGTTTCCCGCGCTTGCCACTTGTTGCATGTTTTCCAGCGCTTGCCACTTGTTGCATGTTTTCCCGCGCTTGCCACTTGTTGCATGTTTTCCCGCGCTTGCCACTTGTTGCATGTTTTCCCGCGCTTGCCTCTTGTTGCATGTTTTCCCGCGCTTGCCACTTGTTGCATGTTTTCCCGCGCTTGCCACTTGTTGCATGTTTTCCCGCGCTTGCGACTTGTTGCATGTTTTCCCGCGCTTGCCACTCGTTGCATGTTTTCCCGCGCTTGCCACTTGTTGCATGTTTCCCGCGCTTGCCACTTAATGCATGTTTTCCCGCGCTTGCCTCTTGTTGCATGTTTTCCCACGCTTGCCACTTGTTGCATGTTTTCCCGCGCTTGCCACTTGTTGCATGTTTTCCCGCGCTTGCCACTTGTTGCATGTTTTCCCGCGCTTGCCTCTTGTTGCATGTTTTCCCGCGCTTGCCACTTGTTGCATGTTTTCTCGCGCTTGCCACTTGTTGCATGTTTTCCCGCGCTTGCCACTTGTTGCATGTTTTCCTGCGCTTGCCTCTTGTTGCATGTTTTCCCGCGCTTGCCTCTTGTTGCATGTTTTCCCGCGCTTGCCACTTGTTGCATGTTTTCCCGCGCTTGCCACTTGTTGCATGTTTTCCCGCGCTTGCCTCTTGTTGCATGTTTTCCCGCGCTTGCCTCTTGTTGCATGTTTTCCCGCGCTTGCCACTTGTTGCATGTTTTCCCGCGCTTGCCACTTGTTGCATGTTTTCCCGCGCTTGCCACTTGTTGCATGTTTTCCCGCGCTTGCCACTTGTTGCATGTTTTCCCGCGCTTGCCACTTGTTGCATGTTTCCCGCGCTTGCCACTTGTTGCATGTTTTCCCGTGCTTGCCACTTGTTGCATGTTTTCCCACGCTTGCTTCTTGTTGCATGTTTTCCCGCGCTTGCCACTTGTTGCATGTTTCCCGCGCTTGCCACTTGTTGCATGTTTTCCAGCGCTTGCCACTTGTTGCATGTTTTCCCGCGCTTGCCACTTGTTGCATGTTTTCCCGCGCTTGCCACTTGTTGCATGTTTTCCCGCGCTTGCCTCTTGTTGCATGTTTTCCCGCGCTTGCCACTTGTTGCATGTTTTCCCGCGCTTGCCTCTTGTTGCATGTTTTCCCGCGCTTGCCACTTGTTGCATGTTTTCCCGCGCTTGCCTCTTGTTGCATGTTTTCCCGCGCTTGCCACTTGTTGCATGTTTTCCCACGCTTGCTTCTTGTTGCATGTTTTCCCGCGCTTGCCACTTGTTGCATGTTTCCCGCGCTTGCCACTTGTTGCATGTTTTCCAGCGCTTGCCACTTGTTGCATGTTTTCCCGCGCTTGCCACTTGTTGCATGTTTTCCCGCGCTTGCCACTTGTTGCATGTTTTCCCGCGCTTGCCTCTTGTTGCATGTTTTCCCGCGCTTGCCACTTGTTGCATGTTTTCCCGCGCTTGCCTCTTGTTGCATGTTTTCCTGCGCTTGCCTCTTGTTGCATGTTTTCCTGCGCTTGCCACTAGTTACATACGACTTGCACCGGTTACAAAATTTCCGCGCTTTTTACCAATTATGTCTTCTTGTTTCAACTTCTGATTAGTTTATTTTACAGTTTACCTTTTTCATGCTATTTCTGTGGTTGAGTTTACGTTCATGGTCAGCATCTATCGTTTGCAGGGAATCTTTTCTTCCAGTGGAGGAACGAAAGGAAGTGACCGAGGAAGCTCTAACGGAAGTAACGCCACGGCGCTAAACGGAAGTGAAGCGGGTCCAGTGCCGGATGCGACACCCAGCGGCTCAAAAGTTGATAGTAACGCAAAAGGTTAGACTGAGTATTCAATGTAACATTATTATTTTCTTAACAGTTATTAAGCAAAAGTCAGTAAAATATAATCCTATCAAAAAATGCTACAAAACAGTTATACGTTTATTACAAATTGATTGGTTTTAATAAGCGCATTAGTTCAACTGTTCTGTTCAACTTTGCGTCTTCCCCTATTGAAACGACTCGGGTCTCAAATAAAAATTTGACAGCAACGAGTATGACGAGAATACAAAATTGCGAATAAGAGTGCAATCTTAAAAAATAATATTATAAAACCAGGAAACTGGGTCAGTCTTGGTCTGTGCCAAGCCCGTAGCTTCGCTTCAATTTCATTTTTGTTTTGTATTGTTTTCCCAGCAGCCCCGGGAAAAAGAGGACGTCAGAAAGCTGTAACCACAACAAAACAGCGTCTCGCTAAAATTCTTAAACTAGACAAGAGTGGAAGATATATGAGATAAGTGTGCGTCAAATACACCGCACATATAGGTTAATATAATACTTACCAATCGTATTTTACTTTAAAAAGAAAACAAAAAATACGTGGGAGGGAGAATTTCATAGAGCTTCTTACAATGTATCGCTTTAGCCAATGACATGATTGGTTGACTGCAAGAGGCCGCGTAGGGGAATGAACCCTGGTGTCTGTTCTCGGTCCCATTACCTCTCATTCCTGTGGACAATCCGAATAATGTTTTAAATAGTTAAGATAATATATGCGTTACAATTAGGTCATGGGAAAAGAGGTCAAATGTGTACGCAATATTGGTTCTCTTGTGAGCAACATTGGTGTCTTGCTTTATTTTCTGCTGGATTAAGAAATGAGCACTACAGTTTGCATGGTCGTATGGACATTCATACAGTCCTTACAAAAACTTGAAATATTCCATTTTACACAGCTACGACAATTAATTTTCGAGAGAAAAGTATTTCAAGGCTTGTGGTTCCTTATGTAGTTATCTAAAAAGCTTTTTTTGGAGTTCTTGTTAAAAAATGACTTTAAATGACTTTATTTAAGTGTTAGTGGCCTAAAGCACAACGGCATATACTTCTTGAACATATAAATTGGAATTTAGCAAAACTGTGCCAGTTTTGGAAAATTCCCAAGTTATTAAATTTGTCAGTCGACCTGACAATGCCTAAAATTTCTCGCAGTTTTCCTTCCATGATACTATTTTGTATTCTGAAAGCTACCTACTGAAACCTTTCATAATAAAGAGAAAATGAACACTGAATATAATGTACAATGAGACCTTTTTATAGTGCAATTACTTTTCAGATTTAGTGATCATTTTATTGAATATTCTTGCCTTCTAAATCACATTAGGGGCGCATTTTGTATGTATTTTGCCGGAATTTGTAGATCTGCTTGCTAGCGTTTCATTTTGAATATCGGATTCTTTTCCTTTTTTCGCGCGGAGGGAATATGCTGTTTTTCAATACGTTTTTGACTGTGATAACAGACTTCTCAAATTGCTAGATTTTCCTTTTCCTGATTACACACCCTAATTAAAACAGTTGGTCTGATTATGTACATAGGTTCAAGACTTCACTGTAAACATTCTCGTTCTTGTTATAACTTATTTTTTTAATTGCTTTAATTTGAAGTTGTAAATAGCTTGAACAAAACAGAGCCGTTTGGTATGTACAATGGCGGACAAATTGCGAGTTTGCGCTTCAAATTGTTTACAAATAGCATCATCTAACCATTCGAACTTCCCTCTACACCAGCATCTAAACAAAATTTCGAGATACAATTCGTCGACTTTTTCAAGCGTACCAGACGTTTGATATACCTGTTGTGCGTAATAGTTTTCTAAGGTAGAAAACAAAAAAGAAGAAATAATAAATAAAGGGGACCAAGGATGAAACGGATTACGAACAAGGAAATTGAGAAAATGTAAGCTGAATTTGCCATGTGTGACATGCCTGAAGCGTCACGCGGCCGTTGCGCATGTGTTGGCAATCACTCAGGTATGTCCAGGATTGAACGCTGACGCACGCACTTTATGATAGGCGTCACAGAGTGTCCTCACCGATGAACGTTCACCAGAACACGTATTTCTGTCAAATACGAACCAATATGAAAATAGCCATTAGCAGAAGTTCATAATCGTACCACTCAAAACACTGTACATCAATAGTAACTAGAATTGTGACGTCACATTATGAACTTCTGCCATTAATCTAGTCATATATGAAGTACTTATTAAACAACACCAGCATTCAACCCTGGACTTACAGTGTAAGTGAAATAATTATCATCTTCGTACCAGTAATTTTAACCGCTGCTTTGGATTTTGGCGGTAGACTTTTCGATCGTCAACCTTAAATGAACAGTAAAGAAGTAGTTCTAATAAGATGCAATATTAATTAACTTATGCCTACCATAGAGTAAAATGTGTCGTTCTTGGCAAGTCCTCGATAACTTACACAAAACGTTTCCCATTCACATTGTCCAATCAGAAATGAGTACGTCTGGTACGTCATGTTACTTAGCGACGTACCTTTGCCGAGAACTGCGGGCTCAGTCATATCTCGGACAGAATTCAAAGCTCAGTGCCCCGACTGGTATATTGTATTTTCATAAGTGAAGCCAATAGTTTGGTATAAACTTGATTTATTATCTGGCAACAGAAAGAAATAAAAACACCAAAAGTGTTGAAAGGAAAGAAATATCCACTAGAAAGATAAAATGACTGAAAGATTCAAAATTTGACCAGAATGACAATTTGGATTTCTTCACATCCTGTCACAAAATCAAATTGGATGAGCTGTAATCCATTTCCATCCTAGTAATCCTTTACTTCCTCGAAATTGTTGTCCAATTTTGCTCTGTAGAATCTTTTTATCCAATTTATTTGTATTTTTGGTGGCATTTGGCAGTCCCAAGAGTGACCAACATCAAACTTCTCCTCACAAAATCAATACTTCATCAAGGGAAAAGGTTATGAGAATTAATAAAATGATCACCAAAGGGATATTGCTTTGATCTTTTAACAAATTCTCCCAACTTATAGTGTAAGAAAATGTATTGAGATCAGACAGGAGAATTTGTATGTTGATATTGGGGCCTAAAGGGTTAAAGAGGACAAGGTGCTAATCGACCTCACTGTACTTCTCATACAAAAGCTATAGTAGAATTAGAGCGCTGAAACCATTTTGAGTCAAAGTGAAATATCAGTGTGTGGCCATTCAAATGACAGCTATTAAGCAGTACTTTCATGTGGAACTGTTTATTATCCTGTACAAGGTGGTTCTAACTTTTGAGTCTGTGGATGAAACCCTAGTGTATGACTATTCAGATGAAAGCTACTAAGCAGTACGTTTATGTAGTACTGTTTATTATGCTGTACAAGGTGGTTCTAACTTTTGAGTCTGTGGATGAAACCCTAGTGTGTGACCATTGAAATGAAAGCTATTGAGCAGTTCTTTCATGTGATACTGTTTATTATGCTGTACAAGTTGGTTCTGACCTTTAAGCCTGTGGATGAAACCCTAGTGTGTGACCATTCAAATGAAAGCTATTGAGCAGTACTTTCATGTGGTACTGTTTATTATGCTGTACAAGTTGGTTCTGACCTTTAAGCCTGTGGATGAAACCCTAGTGTGTGACCATTCAACTGAAGGCTATTGAGCAGTACTTTCATTTGGTACTATTCATTTTTTCGAGTTCAAATTTTAGAAATTTTCCCAATTGGTATTTTGCCACTCTTTTTGAGGATGATCAAAGGGATTTATCTTAAATAAGTGAGGCATTAGCAATTAATAATTTTGTATTCCAGTGGTAGGGGACACTTTGAGGACTTGATTTGGTATTTCGAATTTCTTACTGCTGAGTCCAAAAACCTTAAATTAAAAAAAAATAAATAAATTTTTAGAAAAAAATTAAATGTGTATTTAAAATGTATTTATGCTATATTTATATATGTATGTATTACTGCTAGGAATCTTTGCTCTGCAAAATGTGTTTTCAGTGCTGGTGTTAAATGTGTGTTTCAATAAACATTTCTTTTTATATAAAAACTGTCTGTTGCAGTCGTTGTGAGGATCCCATTACCCGGAGCGTGCTACTGTATGAGATTCATGTCACAGCGTTTTTACACACCGGTTATTTTTAATTTTCATTTCCCGCGAACTCCTATTTTGCTAGCTACCTTGTTCACAGGGCACAGAGGAGTCAAGTTTGTACGCACTTCAAAATATCTACCAGGCAAAACGATCTTCGAACCGATTTTGTTAGCGTATGTGACCCAGCGCCGTCCGAAGGTCCGAAGGTCGTTTTGCATGGTAGTGCGGACAAACTTGACTCCTCTGTGCCCTGTGCCTTATTTTTTTCTTATTTTCGCGGGAACTTAATTTACAGTTTATTGTTCAATCGACTCTGTCAAGGATGTAGTGGAATACTGCATTTTATTAATTAACAAATTCGTGCGATGCCATTAGTGTAGTAGTCGAAAGGTAATTGTTATCCGTCATACGGATGTAACAGATATCCTGTGTTATAATCCATCAAATATTTTTGCGCGCGCGATTGGTCTAAACACGTCACGTGATGCAGCCAAAACTGGGGAATATCAGATGATATTCCCCAAGTGATATTCCCCACTTTTAGAACTTTGCGATTTACATTCGCGCGTTTAGTTTTTATCCCGAGCAAATTATTAAAATGAATAAAACTAAACACTTTGAACAGACTAATAATATTTTGAGCGCTTACAGAATTTCTTTGGCGTTTAAAAGCTTTGAGAAAAGGTCTCCCAAAATGTGGCCTTGTTAAAAAATATTTGAAGGATAATAAACACAATAGCATCTATTTGGCTTTAAAAATATGCACAGATATTTGTCCTTGGACATTATCTGCTCCTCGAAGCTCACAGTTTTCCTCGAGCTTCGCTCTCGGAAAACTGTTCGCTTCTCGGAACAGATAATGCCCGCGGACAAATATCCGTGCATATTTTCGCGCCAAATGGAGGCTATTGTTTATTTATTCAAAACTAGCAATGGTATATTGCAATTCCTGAGTTTTGAGTAGTTAACAGGCAATGGCATATGGGTTTCTGATAATACTGTACAAGAAGTAATGTGATTTATTTGACGTTTACTGACGACACGTATAGTTTTGTGGTCTCTCATGAAATGAATGAAATGAACCTCGCAGTGTGAAAGCGAATTTAAGCAATTGCCTTTTTTAGCCTGAGCATAGAGTTTCTGGATTACTTGAAAAGCGGACGAGGAGCGGGCGAGATATTCGCACTAAACCAAGTTTAGCGGTGGAAAAACAGGCTTCAGGTGTACCCCCCGCCTTAATGGATTTGATCTTTACTTTTCGTAGACCGGACCGGCGGATCTAGATATAAGGTGGGGTTTCGGAGGATTAACAACATGACGGCGAGGCTCGATTTCCGCCACTCTCTCGATCGAGTCCGGCTTTTGTTCCAATGAGCGCGGGCTCATTTTTTTTCCTCATTTTTTTTGGTAATCGAGCCTTCATGGTGGACGGATCGGAATACAAAACCTTTCACCGGAAGCAAAGTTCCTATCTTCGGACCTTGCCTTTTCGCAGAAAGACAGGGTTCGGGGCTACGTGACCCAGAAAGCATAGAAAAACCCTAGTAGGTAGAGAACATAAATTTGCGGTAGGTAACCGGCGTCGTTTTCTCCTCTCCCTCCCCTTTGAACGCCTGCTATACTTAGGCTAGATAGGAAGTGACGAGGAAGCCTAACTGAAACACTGCGGCTGGTAACCCTACGGCTTATTCAGTAGACATCCTCTTACAGTAATTAAGATAAGATTGCTAAGAAATTATTAAAATACTGGAAAAAAATTTCAGTCAGGAAATCCGCCAATGATATAAATAGATCCTAATTTCTGAATGATTCCTCGGTTGTCTGGGGACACTACTTAATCAGGCAAAGTTAGCCCCACTTGAGACAGTAAAACTACGCCAGTGTTATGTTAATGCTTCCGTAGCTCCTTTACGTTGTTGTTCTAAGCCTAAGCGTAAACGCATTGTAAAATTACCATATTACTCGAGAATACATACAGACATAAGTCTAATATCTTATGTTGAGGTAGCCCTTCGACGAATTGAAACGAAGACAACGAACGAACTAGGCCAACCCGAAGGGCGAAGCTGCGTGACGTTATACGACGCAAATGAAAACAGGGTGTGACCGGTATGTGAGGTCTGATATAAAAAAAACACTAAAGATCTCAAGTGGCTTCAGTTTGTTTACCATTTCAGCGAAACTAAATACGGAACATGCACTTATCTGAATGATTGATAGCTGTCAACATCCCATAACTGCAATAACTCACAACTGGTATTGTGACTTGGCAACGTCAAAAATTAGAGGAAAAAAAAACACTGACTCATGACTTCAAGGAAGATGAATTTGAAAGTAAAACTTCAAGGGAAGTTCTCTCTTTCAGTTACGAGAAAGAAATTTTAACCCATTCAAACAAGAAAAGTCTAGTTACGTATTGCCGTTGTATAGTTATATTAATTTGGATCATTTTTACTCTCTTTCATTTGGCGGGAAAGACTTAATAACAGGTGGCTAGAAACAAAACGTTGACACTTCATTTCAATATCGGTAGACCTGCTGGAATAAATGATTTTCTTTAATGCAAATCCCATTTTAGTTTCTTTAGATTTGTAAGGTTAAATTTCGTATGTGTCAGTTAATTTATCAATATTAGATAAATTTCCCGGCGAACGTCTCTTTTCCTGCCTCTGAAAATAAGTGATTACGTGATATCGTCACTCCTAATATGGCATGACATCTTGCACGTGCTTTATAAGTACTCAACACCGACAGCAGCTGGAAGATTTTTCAAAAGTTCCACTTTCGAAATGAGTCGAGGTTTCGTGAAGGCGTTCAACTACCAGAGAAAATAAAAAGCTTCTTGACCAGCGAAGGATCATATTTCTCTAACGAAGGTAAGATATATAAACAGTTTCTATGTTGAGTAGTTGCTATTAATGTTTTTCTCTGTGCGTTTATAATTATGTTTATAGTACCTTATGTCGGAGAACGTGTGCACGTTTCACATTTCTGCATATATATTATTTCCTCAACGCCCACCTAAAATAATGTCTCAAATAAACGCTGTTGTCGGAAGAATGATTCATCCATTTCTAATTTAAAGTTCAGAGTAAAATAGTTTAGTGCATTTACCAATCACTGACCAAAAATTATTTGTGATTTTAACACAGACTGCATGTCGTCTGAAAACGCTGTCCTTTTAGTGATGTCTGTTTATACAGTTGAAGTAAGGTGATTTTTGCTCACGCTTTTGGTCTGTATGGTTGTCGTTTATAAGATATTCACAAATTTAATAATTTTGGGATATTGGATTTATTTTACTCTCTAACGCTTTTTCAGTTTTCGTTTTTGTTTGTCGACAAAAACATAAGGCAAACATCAGATAAATCATTACCATTTTAAAAAAAATTACTTTCCATTGTTGCTGTGTGAGGTCATAAATGATATTGTTATATCACTATCGGCCTCCTGTTGTTGGTCGGATAAACAGCAAGCTAATATATCAGTTACAAGCACGTTCAGCTGTCACACGTAACGCAACTACATTATAGGTTTTCACAGCAAGGGAAACGGTACCATATGCAGGAGGCGGAGCGGGGGGGGGGGGGGGGGGGAGGTTGGGGTGAATAGCATCGCGAATCGACGGATTGCGGATTTTTGCGATAAAATGAGCGGATTCGCGGATTTCGAAAACACAGCGGATCGCGAATTAGCTGAGAATTCCGGACTCTTCATGTCACTGAGGAAGTCAGTTCAGATCGTGGATACTAATATAGACAAAGTTCGAATAACTTTGGTTGGTCTTCGGTCTTCGTTGGTATGTTGGCACTGATTGTCGCAAAAAAACAAGCAATACGTACAACGAAACTTCTCAAACAATTGGCATAAAAACAACGTCGATCGTCCGTTGCAGTGAAACTATACCATACAAAGTTCTCAAGTAATTCGGATTCGGACAGTGGCGAATTGACGGATTTGGCCAAAAATAGCACGGATCGGCGGATTTGCGTACCCTTATTAACCCCTTTATGTAGGGAGCAGCGCAATGAACTTGAAAAAGATAAAAGAAGGAAAAAGACGAATGTTAAGTCGGAGAGACGCGGCGCCCCAAAACTCATACCCTGGGTGCCAGAGGGTTTTTTGTTTTTGTTTCGTTTTGTGGCGACAGTTCACGATCGCGGCTTCGCCGCTCGCTGTCGCCGCAAAGCAAAACAAAAAAACCCTCTGGCACCCAGGGTACAAAACTCATGATCTTCGCGCTAAAAGATCAATTTTCCAGCTTGGCTCCGTGGCTTAATAGGAGTGAAACAGGAGAAATTATTTATTCATCCCAAAACTTCGATGTAATGTATACATTTTTGGTTTATTCCCCCAAGTCTCGAAGCCAAGTTTGAATTTTAATATGTGAAAACTGGCGTATCCCCAACTATAAACCTAACGCCAGAAGCAGGCTAGGAAAAACGTTTACATGCACAACCCGTGGGTGTCACATCAAAATTTGCCGGGACATTGATTTAATTACATGAAAAAGTTTTTTTTCTCAATTACTAAGAAAACTCATTAGTTTGTCGTTTGCGTGGGCCAAAAGGAATCGCTATGTAATCATTTAAATTAGGAAGGATTTAAGACATGAACCCGGTTGTTTCCGAAAAAAGCCCATGCTTAAAATGGAAAGCAGTGGGACCCAAATCTCTTTTTACACCTAATAATGCGTAGTTTTCGGAAGGGTGTATCAGCGAAAAATCGTAGAAAACTACAAAAAATAATGTACCAGACATTTGGTTTCCGTTAAAAAGCGGTCATAACAGAAGTTTCCTGTCTCTTCACGAGCACAAACGTCTTTCGCGGTTTCCTATAAAAGTTTTCCTAAGCTTTCCTGTTGTTTTAGTTACCAAATACGGATTCTATTCCTCGTTCCGGTTTTTTCGTTCGTCTAAACCGAGCTACTTCACAGGCACTGGAAGCAAAGAATTATTATTGAAATTTATTCTTAACATCGGAATAAAAATCTGCACATAATTCTGTCTTGTGTATTTTGTATCCCTTCCTTTGAACAATCCCCCCCCGGCCTTAATTATAAAATTGTCAAAACTGAACTGTTTCAGAGGTTTTTGCTTGGTGGCAGAGTACCGTGGTGGCTCTCTGCAAAAAAACGGAAATTATGTAAAGGCGTTTTCAAAGTGAGAATGCCTACCATTTGACAATATTAATAGTGGTGGACAGTTTTAATAAAGGATATAAGATTTGTTTGCTCTCCGTGTTAGCCAAAACATGTGCGAATAAATCTGAGCAAACGTTCCCACGTTTGACGCAAACTCGCTGATGCGGAAACCACTGCTTTGTAAAGAGCTGAGATGACTCGCCCGTGAAAAACGTACCTAGAACCTTCCTTTGCCATAACGCTTGTAAATAATCTTGTAAACATAGTATCATTATGAAAAAAGTCTCCATACAACAACTGACAACGCCTTAGTAACTGATAAAACTAAGCAAAACTCATCAAAGCAGTTAAAAGATTTTTTTGGTCACAAGTCACGCAAAGGTTAGTGCCCAGATCCCTTAGCTCGCTATCAAAACAAAACTTTCTTTGGCAAGCACAAGAAGTAACCTAATCTCAAGTAGCAGCATGCCTCTCCTCGTAGAAGATTACTAACAAATTGGTTTTTAATTCTCAAAGGTTTGGTCTGGCCTTCTGTTTATGGAAGAAAGAAATCGTCGCTAAAGCGAAACGGGTATGCGATAAATGTTACAAACACGTACAAACTAATCATCAAGCTACGGGTCACTAGATTGAAAGTGGGTTCAATTTCGTCCTTTACTACGACTCAAGTGAACGTCGATCCCAGAACTGATAATAACAGTACACAGGATGTATACTAAAGAAACACTGGTTTTATCGTCAACTCTGGTCGTGCTGTTCTTGGTGCAAACTCGATCGGCTTCAGGTAAGCGAAGATTGCTGTGTTTAGATGAACAAAATTTCTGTATTGGAGGTTAAATGTACCCCGAGCGAGGTTAGCTGCAAAAAATTCTCGACATATCACGTGCAGGACAAAGAATTTCACTGATTTCTGCTGTCGAAAATGTTCGAACATTCGCTGCGCAGTTTCCAAAAGATCTACATTACGAAATCGGTGGTTAACAGTGTTTGTTTTGACTAGTTCTGCAGCGATATTGAGTCGGTCCTTATCACAAGAAGTCTTGTATACATTTCCGTTGAATCGTTCTTGTGAGTAAATTATACCAATACTAAATTAATTTGGCCGTGTCCCGGTTCATCGATCCATTCGTAAGCAGCTTTGAGTTCAATCGGGATAACATTTTAGTAGTTATTCAGTATAAACCATGTGAGCATTTTGTGTACATTTTAATATGCAAATCCGAGGAAATGAATGGACTAAAAGCCCGGGTTAAAAAGTTTATTCTGTCGAGAATTTTGCCTCGTGGATGTGATTTACCAGCGGGATATTGTATCAGTTTGGTTTTAAAGTTTCAAGAAAACGCTATATTCATTTGCCGCTGTCAAAATTTATTCAGTTTTTTTACATACTTCGGATCTACTGCAAGCACGTCCGGTTATAAACTATGAAAATACACTGCATGCTCGATCGGCGAATGTTTGACCCGGTCGATCGAAATAGCGCTTAAAATTGTTCTCTGGGGGATATAAAGTGCCAATTCTCAAAGAAGCTCAAAGCGTTTTCTCCATTTTAACGAAAACACAATAGACAGATCACAAATTAGTAATTTCTTGTCTTTTATTAACATTTTAAAATTCAATGAAGCCGCCTGTTCGAAATTGACGCGTCGGTCACGCAGAACAAAAGGAACAAAAGTGATAAATTTCTAGAATTGTCGGCTGCTAAAAACAGAAACAGAGGTCTCGATTGTGAGAAATGTTGAAAACGCTCAGAAAATCACGAATTTGAATCACACTCTACGTGAAGTTGTTGTATTCCTGTTGTAACATCATTCAGGATTTGTTTATACGCAGCGTTGTTTATAATCCGCTCAAACTTGTAAAACATGTAGCTCATAACACATTCAAGTTTTAATATACCTTGCTCAAATTTTTCAGCCGGTATGAGTTTTCTTTTGTTACCAAGTATAGCCTAAATTTTCTGTGGAAAAACTTCGATAAATTCTTGCGACACGACGAGACAGATTTTTAGAAAATTATTTTAATGTTATTTGATTACGTCATTGGTGAACACTTCTTTGGTCACGAATGACTTCCTTTACGTATTAACTATTGCCCAAACAAAACGCCTCAAGAACATATTTTAAAGAAAAATAATTCTTGGCTACGTTTTCAATTGTCAGGCCGGGAATGTTTTTAAAATTTTAAGTTTTTATTAATTTTGTGGTTTCGGCCCTTTCACTGAAGACAATCGCAAGAAAATGGCCCAAAGGAAGTAAGAAAAATCTCGATAAAGCTCATTCAAACTGGTACAATTTCTGGTCTGATCTCATGTTGTTTTCCGTTGTCTCAACAACAAAGGGAATTCTTGCTAAATAACGTCATCAGATGGTTTCAGTCACGTCTTTCGCGGAGATCAAAGTTAGAAAAACAACATGCTTTTGTTGCTTTTCTAAACAAAAATGTCTGAGCTCATGTTTTTAATAGAAGAATATTTTTCACTGATCTTTGTTCTCTTGTGTTTCATATCATCTCCCATTGTCCATTTTTTCAGCTTTGGAGCGCCTTCTACAGCAAATTGCAATTTGCAATGTAATAAAATAAATGTGATGGGATTTAAGAAAAAAATATATTTTTCTACTTAATTGTTTTTGAAGTAAGCAACTGCAGTGTCTACTATACTAGACAGTGTCTAGTAGGATGATAGCATCAATTTTCAAAATATTTATTGTTTGTTTTTTCTTTTTCATTTTTTCTTGCCTCTGAGAGTAGTTCGGAAAAAAAATAAAACCGGATCAGTTTCCATCTCTCCTTATTTGTGAAAATATTTGATACACATCTAACTTCTCCTTATAATTTGAAAACACTGTAATGAGAATAAACAAAATCATCAGCTAGGAGAGATTGTCTGATGGATCATTAATTCTCAGAACTGACATTAAAAGAAATATATGGGAAACAGTAATGAGAATTTCTCTATCAATCATTTTGGTATGGAAAGGATGAAGCCATTACTGCTATTAGGCACGCATCTGATCTATGGTAAATAATAAGTAGGTCGATGGAACTTCACGTACTTACAAGGATTAAGTTTAAAAGCACTGAAAGCATCTTGTAATGAAAATGTTCAACTGAACACAGCCGTACAGTTCTTGTAGAATAAGCTTGAAAATGTTGCCACGAAAAAACGCAGTATTGTTGACCGTAAAGCTTGACGAAGGCTGCGTTATGGTTTGGGAATCAAGAATTATGCGAGCATAATGGTCCCACTTTGCTAGTTCTAACGAAATTTGCGGATGACTACGGCCGCGAACTGACCCATCGAAGTGCTGGAAAGATTTACTGGCATAGACTAAGCTACAACATGCCGGCAGATAATTGAGCACAATCATAATTTTGCGTGACCTTTTTTACGGGAAACAAGAATCATGCGAGCATAATAACCCTACTTTGCGGTATTTTAGTGACATTTTCCGTCAGTTAAATTGTTTTTTTAAATGACGTATTTAAATAGAAAAACTAGTCAACGAAAGTCACCGGATTCTAGAGAAGTAACCGAGACATTACTTTCTTTGGGCATAAATGCGAGCATAATAATGCAGTTGTCAATGGAGACGCCGTGGAAAGAAGTTTCCAAGCACAATGAAGCTACCCTACGGTCTTTCACGCCACAGTAACAAATTTAGCGCGTGTAACTCAGCATACCAGATTCTGTACTTTCCTCCAAGACATTTTGACAATTTCTTAAAAAAATGGCACAATAAAATACTTTAAAAAAAGAATCTTTTCAGGCCAGGGAGGATTATTTTTATTGTTTTTTTGTTCGTGGTGTACGACCTCGCGGAGTTCGGTTCCTCGCGCTAGCTCAGGGTACTTTTCATTTTGATCTGAAGGGACGCAGACGACGATTTTCTCGTTAACTTGCTTGGGCGTTAAACCGGGCACTCAATTTGTGTGGTCCCTTTCGGTATTCGTATTAACGGAGCTTCGACTGTAGTGGCAGCGATTCAACAATTATTGGACGAGGTTGAGCAAAATATTATGATTTGTCAGTGAAGGCTGAGGAAAATAACTCGTCTGCGAGACACTGACATACCACGATTTTTTGTAATAACCGAGTTTATAATTGTTTTGGCATTCGATCACTGAGTTTGTCTCTGGTGTAGAAGACATTGTAAATCGCTCTTCGATCTTTGCCATTTTTGAGTGGACACAACTTCGCATAAACATGATACTATTTGCCGCAACATCAATGTCAGACGCTAATGCGCATGAGCAGACCATTATTTGTAGGCAGTTTTTCTGCACGCATAACGTGCCTATCTATGCTGTTTCTTTCGTTCCCCCTTTCTCTTTGGCAGTAGATTATTACCGTATTGGATGTTTTAAAGACACCCGTAACCGAGCAATGCCTAAACTGCTTGGTAACTGGCGACATGATAGCCAAGCTGTTCAGAAGTGCGCTCTAGCTGCGGAGAAGGCTGGGTACTCAGTTTTTGGAGTGCAGTACGCCGGAGAGTGCTGGTCAGGACCGCAGGCTCACCTGACGTACAAAAAGTACGGAAGCTCGACGACATGTGTAAACGGAAGCGGTGGAGCCTGGGCACAAGATGTATACCAGATTGTTAGTAAGTGTTGTATTGGCGACGTCTCACTCGTTGGAATAGGTGTACTTCGTTTTCTCAAATGTGCATCTGTCAGTCAGCTTTGATAACAGATTTTTTCCGTAGACCTCCTTGTCGCTAATGCTTTTAATATCTTTTGTGTGAGCTGCAAGAACGAAGTGGTACCTTCCGGCTGGAGAGTGAAGTTTAATAGCAATCAAACAACAACTACACACAATCATAATGTATAATAATTCATTATAATTGTTAACATTTTAAACGACACAGTCAACAGTTTTGGTGAAATATCCTTTTATGAGAGTGCCAGCTACAGCAATATATGCTCAATAACTACCGTAACAATCCGATTATAAGCCCTGGGCTGCTTATTTTTGTTCCAAGTTTTTTTCGGTTGGCTTAATTAGTTTCAAGGAGATTGTTTTATTATTGCTCAGTGAGGCTCGTTATCGAAAGGAATTTTGCTTTTCAAAAATGCTTGGGCAAGTATTTGGAAGACTTATATACTTAAACATAAAAACAAACAAGTTTTAAGAGTTAGATCGAAATATCATCGTTGACTTATATTCGGAAGAACGCCGCATCTAAGATTTTTTTTTGGGAGGGGCTTAATTATTTCCTGAATTTTATGGTATAACATAATATACATTGTCAAATTGTCTGGAGGAAAAGATTTAATAAAACAAACTGCTTGATTGGTGTGTTGAGTATAAGTGTTTCATCCTATTATTCCACTAATGTTTGTCACTCAATTCGTTCATTAGTTGACTTCATTTCTAACATTGTTTGATTGTGTCATAAAATTTAAGAACAATCTCTTTCCCACGATGAAGAACATTACGGGGAACGATGTTGAGATGGGAAAAAGCTGATTTAAAAAAAAATCTTCGTTTGTGAACCTGTAATCAGACGTGTAGTTCCATGTTGTTAGATAGTATACATCGTGTATGTTGTCCTAGTCGCATTGAGATCTATCAAATCTATGCCACTTGAGCCTGCTAACAGGCTAAGGGGAAAGCTCGTCTAGACATGAGTTCTTGCATTATGCAAGAGATGATGTGCCTTTCTTGCCCTCCGAACTTCTGTCGAGGTTCACTGTGGCCGTCACAAGTCGTCGGTTTTAGGGCCTCTTCATATGAGCCCGGTAACCAGGCTGGCTCGGTTACTGGGATGAATGTTGTCGTCTGTTCATATGGGAAATTTCAGCTCGGTACCGGGTTGAAATTTATGAAACAAAACCAAAATGGTGCCACATAAACAAGTATCGCTCGCGACTATCATAGCTTTGTCGACTCTTGTAACTTTACTAATAAAGCTAATTCGAATACTTTTCAAGTGGAAATGCATACACGTTAAAATTATGCCATTTTTGCCACCCAGTTTCCAAAGCGAAGCTAATTTGTGAAAAACATTTTCGTCCCGGTTACCGGGCTGGAGTGTTCATATGGGAAGATTTTTATCCCGGTTGCCGAGGTCGCGGTTGTAGAAACCGAGATCTCGGAAACCGGGCCAACCCAGTCAACCGGGCTCATATGAGGAGGCCCTTAGTCCCGTTCATGTACAACACTGTATTCTTATCTATTGTAGCCATCCGGTTTTTACTAGTGACGGCATTGGAATCGTAATCAGAAACTCAAGGTGTTACGATCTAGTGAAAATCAAACCGGCGGAGTCATAAGCAGAGTTCCGATTCCCCAAACGACTTCGGCGCTTATGATCCAGTGAAAACTAGATTGTCGGTGTCGCGAGCAGAAAGGAAGCACTCGGAGGGCGTGAAACTAGCGTTGTGATTGGTTTGTTCTGCCGCTTCTGCTTGCGACTCTGTCAATCAAGTTTTCACTGAATCATAAGCGACGGAGTCATAAGCGGAATGGGAAGAAAATGGAAACGTTCTGATTCTTCTGGCTCCGATTCCGTCGAGCTTATTACTCCGCTTATACGACTGCAATTTTTGATTTCCACTAGGTCGTAAGCGCTCTTGAGACTCCTCTTACGACCATCTCCGTCGCTAGCTGAGTGAAACCTACGACTTTGTGAGGATGACAGGGCAAATTGGGACGGATTAAATTATTTGGTTGTGTTAAACAGTTCGTTACTTTTCATCCATTGATGTGCCCCTGGTTATCATGAAAACCCCTGCTTGGTGTTTATCTTAGTGCCTCTCCTGCACTGCGCAAAACATACGAATTTAAATAGTGCCTTGATACCGTGTTTTATGTTTGTTTTCAGATGCTTCGTTGATTGGAAACTACGATATTAAAAGATGCTACGAAGTCGACATCTCATTTCACTATCAGATTGCTGGTGGCCTTACAAGTAACACCATTAAAAAGACCAAATCGGAGTTTTCCAACTTATTTAAAAAAGTAACCGGCCTTCTTCAAATTGTTCCACAATGCAGTGGAGTAATTACTACCAGTGAAGAAATAGCGGCCTCTCCCCCTGGGGTGAGTAGTATTTTCTTCAGAGTGCCACTGATATTCACAGCGTCAAGTAATGTGGCTGATGATCAAGTCTCCTCAAAGCTCACAAACTGTATAAACACAGCGAAATCTAGTTACAAGGGATTGATAGACACCAACACTCCTAAAATAACTGAAGGTGATGCCACTTACAAAAAATTCAATTTATCCACTATATCCGACACCAGATCCTGTTGCGGTGGGGATATACCGCCGCCTTGCTGTGCCGCGGGCTCAATGAAGGTCAACAGCACTAAATGTGGTAAGGAGTTGGTCTTTTTATTTATATTTTAACTATTTATCGATCACTTTGATTTTAATACTGTTTAAGTTCCGAAAGTAAAGTTAACGACCCTCGAAAGTAATATGAAAGTAATATATAGACGATCTCAAACCTTGGGCAGAACAAAGTTTTTCAACGAATTGCTTCGGGTATACAGCTATTTCAAGAAACGTTGTCAGATCAATGTTTATATTAAAGATAAGAACGAAAGGTACTACAAACGAGATATAACGATGTGGCAAACTCGAATTCGCACATTTATTCTCTTCCGACATGTGGAAGCAAAGTATTTTTTCCCACAGTGAATTTTAGAAGAATTTTCAGAACTCAGAGCCATGCCACAGCGAAAGTAATGCTACAGAAAAAGGCCTCCTGAGAGGAAAAACAAATTCTTCACGTGAAAAATTCAAACGTTTCCTCTAGGCCAATGTGCAAAATTCCAGTGAGTACCCAGATCACCATTCGGTCTTGTCTCGAAAGCTTTAGCTTTGATCTGACAACGTTAATTGAAATAACTGTATGTTCACGTGAAGGAAAGGGGCACAAAGGATTTCCTTATAGTAGTTTCTCCAGATGTACTGCGCAAAGACACTGATCTTCTAGTCCTTGACACTGCACTCATGGTGCCTCTCTACTCATTCTGTACATTTTGCTACTAGCAAGTTTTTGGGAAAGCCTCTCAAACCTACAAGAGGTAACCTACAATGTTCTAGCATCCCCCCCCCCCCCCTCCATCGTCGCTCGGGGAGTAGCCGTAATGGATATCACCTCTTACCAAGTCTCTCCAACTTGAACCTCGACCTCGTTCCAATGGTCTCTCGTCTTCCCGTCCCCTGAAACGAGGGCTGGTGGTGGTGGTGAGGGAAACATTTTACCTTGCTTTCAGTTATTAGTACTGTTGAATCGTAGCTGATGTTAATTTGCTTTCAGAGTTTTAAAGAAAGCTCCACTTAAGCCTTTTTTCGCCTGTTTGCAGGTTGTTTACCTGGATTTAAGTTTGTTCCCAGTAGTTTTTGTGTGCGTTGTCCTTCGGACACTTACCAGGACAAGCAAGGTCGAAAAGTATGTAAGAAGTGTCCAGGAAAGAAACAGACATTCGGCAAAACCGGGATGCCAAGCAAGTCCAACTGCTCAGGTGCGTCACGATAAGTTATTCAGTTTTCGTTTGTGCTGGATAGTTACGACTGAGAAAGATTAAGACGGATTATGTGATTGTTAAAAGCGGTAGTTTTGTCGCAGAAGGGCTTATTACAGAAATGATACTTAAAATTCAGTCAGTCTCTGAATCAAAAGTTGGTGTAACATGGTTGTCAATGGCAGATTCAACGGAGGGGCCTGGCCCCTGCCTTCTCGGCAAAAAGAGAGGTTCCCTACCTTTCTAATTCATGTCCCCCACCCCCTCCACCCCATTCGCCAGTAGGCTGTTCGTCATATCGCGATTGTAGTTAGCTTGTTCCAAACTCGCACAAGAAACGAAAGAAGGTGAGGAGACTCGGGACTACTCCTTAGTCTCCTCTCCTTTTACCCTTTCTGTGATGCAGCCGAGAATCTTGTATATCGGATCTTATTTTGCCATATTTCGTTTCTTTCATAGACACAAATCCTCTGCAGCTCCGTGACCTGACGGCTTACTTGCCTTATGACATCAAGCCAGGAACTGTTGTCACGAATGTTACCATTACAGAGAAACTGGCTTCCCTTGTTCGACCCTTCATATTTTACATTGACAATGTCGTAACACAACGACAGCAGTCACGCGGCAGCCTGAAGCGACGACGGCGTGACATTATTGACGTGTGCGAAGAGGCAGGCACATTCGTGCCACTGAACTATTTCTGCATTCACCGTTTGAGTGGACAAATAAACGTTACGCGAGACTTTGTTTTTAATGATGGGGAGGAATTTGATTTAGAAATTCGCGTGACAGACAGCGACCAGTGGGGAAAAACTGAAAACACGGCAAATTTTAAACTTATTTCTCGCGACGATTGCAAAGATATCCGTACGATTTACAACAAAGCTGTAAAGTTTTGCCCTAAAAATGTTTCTTTAGTACCGGCCGAAGGATCGTGCCCGAGTGCTCAATGCTTAGAACCTTTGTATAACTGGCAGGAGAAGCGTAATGCAAGTGGGAAGTTGAAAGTCGATTGTTCTTTTGATCCTTACAATATGGCAGCCGTGATGCAGAAATACTCGCGTTGTATTGGTAAGTCACGTGTTCCACTTGGTCTCAAACGTTTTCTTGCTTTTGTTTGAGTCGTAAACCTTAATTGTAGGTCACGTGATACAATGGTTCGTGTTACAGGATTCAACTGGTTTGTAAACTTTTCACTTTGCAAGATGTAAATTCTAGAAAATTTTCTTTCTCGAATTAACCTCTCATATACTCTTTAGTGAAGCTTACATTACTTTGCCTGTCTCTCAGTCTATCTGCCTGTTGTCTGTATATTGTTTGTTTATTTGTGTCTGTCTGTCTGTCTGTCTGCCTGTCCTTTTTCTTTGATGGTGTAGTTGTTGTTTGTTTGTCGGCCTTTCTGTCTGTCTGCTTTTGTTTGTTTGATGGCCCATTTGTTTTTTCATTTGTTTACTTTTAAGTGGCTAATTATTACAATACTGGTTTATTGTTTTCTTCCATATTGTAGGTCCACCCAAAGTTACCTTAGACCCTGTGTCCCAGATGTCATTAAAGAAGAAAGCTCCAGCTGTATTAACATGCAACGCGTCAAGTCCACTACAAGTGAAGATCATGTGGTTTAAGAACGGAAAGCCAATGGAACGATACGGAAGCCAATTAAAGATTGACAGCTTTCAAAATGAGGATCAAGGCGATTATTATTGCAACTTTTCAACCTATCTGACAAGCAGTTTATCCAAACAGGCTTTACTTGTTTTAGAAGGTTTGTTCTCTGAAAAACCGACGTAGGTCTCTTTAAGTTTAATAATGAGGCTTTGTTTATCATTCGCTTTCAAACTGCCTTATTCTTAATCATTCTTTTCTTTCTGGTCCATGTCGAGCTATATCATATCATGTCAAGTGGTGTCATGACATGTCATATCATGTCAAGTGATGTCATGTCATGTCAAATGTCAAATCAGTCTTGCCAAGGCTCTAATGAATGACGAAGAATAACGGTTGCCACATGTTGGCATATATACCACTCCCTCGTTCCATGCAGTGATAGATAATGTTTGAAGATTTCGTCTTATTCATTTTCTCAGATGTCTTCACGTCAAGGGTGTCATTTCGCATTATGAATAAAAAATTCAACGACGACTTACTGGATCCAAGGAGCGAGAGCTACAAGGAGCTGCAGATCCCAATCCAGAGAAAGGTAAGTCGATTTTGTGAACACTTGGTAAAATGGCTACAACCGGAACATGTAACTACAGGATTTCTGAAATCTAGAGATTTCGAAATACATCAGTAGTGTATCTGCTCTCATAAACTTATAATTCTACTTGACCACGAAACAATGAATTTACCAAAAAAGGAAATAAAAATACATATCTGCAACAAAAGCAAAATTACTCACTTTTACATATGAAAAACACATAATTTTGTGATTCGTGGAATAAACAAATCTGATGCTGAATCTCTGTATTCACTTAAATTTTTCACGTGTACTTGCAAGTCGATTATTTTTAACACCTCCATCCTTCTTTGTTCTAGCTGGAAAACTATCTTAATAGTGGAAATCCAGCTTGGAGTTATGAAGTCAAACTTGTTCAATTCAGGTACGGATATTTTTGTATTGATTTTTATTCCTCTATTAAAAGGCTTTAAAGCTCTCCTCCGAATGTTTACAGTTACTTAAGGTGGTGGCAAACGAGCACACAATGTTCCGGACACAAATGTTTCCCTGTTTGCCCCCGTGCGCAACATTTGTTGCGGACACAAAATTTGTGTCCGAGACACAAAAACATTTCTGATTTCTTTCAGAAACATTTTGTGTCCGCAACAAATGTTTCCCCGTTTGCTCGCCCAAGAAAACATCATAAGGAACAATGTGTCCTTGTTTGCCACTCACTTTAGCTGAAATCACTGAAAGTCTAAGTATCTTATCTATTTGACTTACAGTGACTCGTCCAGTAAGGTTGGCGTGGACGTGGTAGTTTACAGCACAGCCAAGAGTGAAGACTTCACTTCCTACTATAGCAGGCTCGAATCCTTATTGGCTGATGAAAGCGCCATGGGTAACGCACTGAAGCCTTCAAAAGTGTCACGCAAGAGCGTGACTATAAGGAGTGCAAGTAAGTATCTCCAAGTTTGCAAACGGAAAAGAAACCCAAAAGGATTTTTCGAACGCTTGATAAGACGTTATTAGGGAGGGGGGCCGAGTATCCCGTATCTTGTTAATTTCCCGTTTCCCGAGAATTACCCAAATATCCCTTATCCCGTTAATCCCTATTAGGACCTCTTTGATTATGTGTTTATGTTTCCCGCCGTGAACGACGGTCCCGTCCCAGGGCCCACTCGGTCAAACAAGACCTCCTCCACGTTCTCGGCGTCGGTGCTAAAGGTCCCTATTAAATGCAGTACAGTCCCGGTGCAGCAAAACTCGGATAAAAAAGATGATACGGTTTATATGAGTCCGATCAGTTAGTGACATTTTTTGAGGAGTGAAATAGGACATTGGTCTTTCAGTGTTTCATTGTATATAATCCTTTTCATACGTAGACCTGGCTCTTTGAATCATTGTTGTTATTGTGGTTGTTGTTGTTGTTAGCCTACAGCGCAAACTCCGTCCTGCCTTCTCTCTCCTTCTCGCGCACATGCAAAAAAAAAAAGGATCAGGAAAATAAATCTTCTGGGTGGATAACACTATCCACTGGATAAATCGCTATCCAACAGATAAGTGTTGATAAAACCAACCACGCTATCCACTGGATAGTGATTTATCTGATGGATAACGTTATCCACGTTTTTAACAACTAGGCCCAGATCGTTACTTTTGTTGTTTAATTTTATTGATTGCTTTACTTCCTTACCGCGCAGCTCACTGCCTACAAGAGAAGACTGGGAAAGAATCCATAATGGGAGTGTTTAATTGGTCGTTAACTGTGATTGGTCAGACGTCGCCTCCCGTAAAATGCCCGTATGGTCCGTCTGCCGCCAACGCGACGCGCCTCTGTGACGGGAATTTCTGGACTGGTGGTATATGGAAGAATCCAGATGCAAGCAGCTGCAAGTACAAATCCGAGAGAACGAATAAACTTAACAACCTTGCAAAGGTAGGTTACATCGCACGTTATATGCGTAGAAGCCATTTTTAACTACCTGATATTGAGGCATTTCAGTACAGTAGTGTCCGTACGACAAAGTGCTGACAAAGGCGGATTTGACGAATCCTTGAAAAAATTTCTGCCAGTAATTTTAAGTAAATCGTAATGACGTAACTCCAACTACAAACCAGCTGTTTTTTATATACCCAGACTCCGATTGGCAAGCAAAACGTTGTCAAGGTAACAAAAGAAGTGAAAAATCTGACGTCAAAGCCGGATGACATGAACGAGGCTGACGCGGTGCTGATTGCTGACGTCATAGAGAATATCGTCTCATTGGATGATTCGTTGAATGAGGTATTACAAGATGCACCCTGTGAGCAGAGCCCTTTCTTTTTCGCTAATAAACTAAAATGCCGCGGGGAAGTTACAGTAGCGTTTAGGTTTCGTTGAATGATATGTTACATTTGATGCATGGCATTCGTAGGGCCTTTGAAAAAGGGATAATTTTTATCTTTAGTGGTTTAAATTAATAATAACACTACTCGACAAATGACCAGTTAACGATGGCGAGGGTGGAATTGAATTTCAGTTCGAACAACCTTGAAAATGAATGAAAACCTCAGTCGTTTACAAAGTTTAGTTAGAGTTGGTGACGTTTACATTGCGTACACTGGAAGGAACTTAACTTGTTCAGCATTCTTTGCAACTTAAAAAAAATCCCCGAACAGGAAACAGTACTTTGTCAAAAATAACGAGCCCGTTCTTTCTTGTTCTCTTTTAAGACTGCCCAAGATGTTGTGGACGTTGTCGACAATGTAATGAAAATGAAGAAGAAGGACATACAAGAGAGTCAACGATCAAATAAAGCTTCCACCAAGTAAGACTAGTTAGTTATTAAAGGAACTTTGCGAGGTTACAGAATTCTTTTGCCTTGTGCAAAATTGTCTTTAACTCGCAGAAAACCTCGAAATAATAGTTAACTTAGGTAGAAAAACAATCGGAGAAGATTGAAGTTGATTGCGAAACAACGACTTGAACATATTTTAACAGATTTTAAGTTTGATGTTGGATTAGGATATTTACCCACAAATGGTTCTTTACATTTACAATGGCGGTTTTCTTCGAAAGTATACGACAAACAGGGAGAAAGTTGGTCATATTCGACTAAGGAACTGTGTTTCCGTAAAGGTTTATTTTTTTCTTAGTGTTACTGATAATGTTTTCCTTCTTCCAGGTTTCTTCGCGCGTTGGACAAAGTAGCGAAAAATCTTCCCCTATCGCCTAACAAATCTTCCAGGCGTCTTGTTGCTCCAAGTTTAGCGATCCAATCAAACCGTGTGGACCCAGGTTCTTTTACGGGCATGTCTCTTACTGTCAAATCGCCTGCCGCTGACCCGAATAAATTAACACCCGATAGCATGGTAAACGACGAACTTCCGATGGCTGACGTTCAAACGTCAATCACGTTACCGGAAGTCATGTTTGACAAGAAGACTCCTCCCGGAAAAGCGGTGAAGATTGGTTTTGTGATTTACCAGAATGACAAGTTTTTCCAGCCAGTTATCCCGGACGACGAAGAGAATGAACAGGAGACGCCTCCAGTTATGAGTCGAGTTATTTCAAGCAGCGTGCAGGATATGACGTTTGACAACCTTACTAAACCTGTTCAACTTGTTTTTGAACCCGCTGCTGAAGTAGATATGGACAGCGGAGAGTGCGTATTTTGGGACTTCAGTGCTATGGGTAAGAAACTCTTTTGTTTCTCGTCTCCTCACGGGTTATGCATTTTACAAATTGTAAAGGGAGACCCAGGGTGCAAAAAACAAACAAACAAAAAACAGATTCTTCAGATTGCTTTTCGAGCCAGTTAGGGCCCAAATTCAAGTCCTTCTTCAGTGGTCTTACTTCAGTGGTCTAAAATGTTCAAATTTGTTTATTTACCCATTGGGCGAGTGATGAATAAAATCTCCTAATCTGACAGAAACATCCACTAGCCCCAGGCTGTCCAGGGGTCAGATAGGACTTTAGAGGGGCAGGGGTGGCGCAATGCTGAGAGCGCTCACTTCTCACCAGTGTGGCCCGGGTTCAAATCCTGGATTTTTCTCCGGTTTTTCCGGTTTTTCTCCCTCCACTAAACCCTTCACTGTTATTTTATTATTTATCATTTATTTACTGTCTTTGAACGCTGAACCTATGCAACCTCGTTCCCAGGGTCTCTCTCTCCCCGTCCCCAAGAGCGCTCTTGGGGGCGGGAGAGAGAGAGACCCTGGGAACGAGGTTGGAACCTATGTTGAGTGCTTGGACATGGGCACTAGTTGAAACGGAGAATCGCAGGCAGATTATTTTTCGAGATTTTTGCGATAGACAGCGAAACTCGAGCAGAACGTAAAAGTGGTAGAAAAAAATATTCATTATGTTTACTATTGTCATCCAATTTGTCATTTCAGGGGGCCTGGGAAACTGGTCAGATCAAGGCTGTAGGCCAATGAAGAATGAAGCAGGCCGGGTAAAATGCCACTGTGATCACATGACTAACTTCGCGGTGCTGTTCTCTGCCAGTGGTCCGAAGACGCATGATGATAAACACGCTATGGCGCTGTCAATAATTTCTTACATTGGTTGTGCGATTTCATTGGTCGGACTCACCCTAACTTTGATGACGTATGCGCTGTTCAGGTTTGTGGGATTCCTGTAAGCCTTGGCCACGCGGTGCGATGAAACGTTTTTGCTCTTCGTGACGGTTTCGTGAAAAGTAGAACTGCCTTACCATAGTCGGTAATACTAACTTTGTTTATACTGTCTCCTCTCCCCCTCCCCCACAGAAATTTACGCAAGACCAATCAGCAGCCAATCCTGATGAGCCTGTGCGTTGCGCTCATGTTACTGCTGATCGTGTTCATCGCGGGAGCAGCAAGGACAGAGAATCCTACTGGTTGTCAAGTTGTTGCGGTTCTACTTCACTACTTTGCTCTAGCGACTGTGATGTGGATGGGAGTAGAGGGTTATAACATGTACATGTCATTTGTTCAAGTGATGGCCACCTATCAATCAAAATTCATGCTGAAGGCGTCTGCGGTGGCCTGGGGCGTGCCGGGTGTCATAGTGATCATCACTATTGCCTCGGCAACGAGTTACTATGGCAACGAAGACGTGTAAGTGAATCTATATATGATAAAAATGAAACGTTCATTTTTCTCCTTTGCAAAAATCTGGGGCGCTTACCATGCATTAAGCCAAAAATCTGGAAATTTCGGTTTGAAGTCAAATGGAAGGGTAATTTTCCGAAAAATCCGTTCGGAAATTGTGGACTTCCTCCAGAGGTACTCCTCTTTTTCCGTTCGGAACGGAACGAACGTCGGAAATTTCCTTACCATTTGCACCATTTCCCAGTTCCACAGAAGACAATAACAGGAAACCGAACTATAAATGGTAAGCTCCATCTTTTCCGGTTGGTTTGCTTATTTTGGAAAACCCCTTACAAGTATTCAGTGTTCATCCCATCGCGATCCGGTTCCTTCTGACAAATTGCTGGCTTGCAACTGACGTCACGGCAGCCATGCTGGGGGACAAGAACAAAGCGTTTTCCTCCGCTGGGAACTAAACCTTTTTTAATCATGAAAATTCTGCGAAAAAGTTTTTTATTGTTTTGACCACCAGCATGGCCGCCTTGTCACGTGGTTGCAAGCGATCAATGGTAAGAGCACCCCTGATCTCCTTTACATTTCTTCACAGCTGTGTACTGTATGGAATTCCCTTCCAAGTTGCTCAGTTTGCTCCAATTCTCTTGATAATCCTCATCAATTTCGTCATTTTTATCTTGGCTATACGCACACTCAACCGAACTGGTGCTATGGTGTCGGCGGAGAAAAAGTCCACGTCTTATCACCGCGCGCGGACCGCAATCGCCATTTTGCTTCTGTTGGGACTCACGTGGGTTTTTGGTGCTCTGGCCGTGTCACGTGCTCAGGTCGTGTTCGACTACTTGTTCTGCATATTTAACTCGCTTCAAGGATTTTTGATCTTCTATTTCCACTGCTTAAGACACCAAGAAGTTCGTAATCAGTGGAAGTGGTTGCTCGTGGGCAAAGGTTTGAGAGTCCGCAAGACGGAGACAGATTCCCGTACCGGTTACCCCAAGACGGCGTCCAGGAGAAACAAATATGAGCCACCTGGTACACCATCGACCTCATTATCAATGAAGGAGCCACCCGGAAGGAAAGAGACCGTTAGCTCTACATTCGGTAGTCATTCTCCGATCTTTAAGTCCCGTCCCGATGTAGTTCCCGCTGAAGTTTAAGGAAACATGCTCACAAAGCAACGTTTGCTATATCCGGAAGAACAGCGCTTTAATCTGGATAAATGAATTTCGAATTACTAGGTAAAATAATTTTCGTGACACAAAAAGATCAGTTTGAATAACTTTGATGCAGTATTCATGGATCGTAATCGCTTTGGTGATGAGAGACTATACGTCCACTGAAAACTCAATGATTACAAAGCCTTTCAAAATGGTATTAAAACTGCGTGATGCCTAATGTACTCGTGATTGACATCCAGCGCCAGAAATCACAGAACTTTGTTGGGTTCTTGTTGAGTTATATTTGCGTATAACGCATATAGCGTATAGCTAGCTGCTGTTGAAATTATAGTTAAAGACTAAAAGTTTTGAATTTTGGGTCAAAGATTCTAGGTTACTTAAATTCGTAAACATCACTTTCAATTATTGTATAAACTCGGTGAAATGACCGAGAAAAGAAGAGAAAAAAAAATCATATTGTTTTAGAGCATATCTCATTGATCGAAATCTTGTTTATAGTTTTCCAAAGATGAAATAGGTATTTATGTTTAGAATGTAAAAAATATATACTGCTTACTTCAAAACAGTGAATGTTTGATATAGAGGCTTTTATAAAAAAGTCGCTTTGATTAGGTATTACATTTCTTGTTATAACCTGTTGCAAGGTAAAATGCTGTTACATAGCACGTTGTTAGGTAGCATACTCTGGCGAATATTAACGATGGTACACAATTGTTTATTTCCGCGAGGGATTATTAAAGGCGAACTAAAAATTTAGTGATCAGAAATATCAAATAAGAATAATGAAGTGATTGCCAAAAATAGAATTTGATAAAGATTAGTTTTGGAAAAATGAATAGCAACGTATGAAATATTTTAAGTATACTGTTAGATTTTCTATGATTCAATTTCTACTAATGCAAATGATTTGTATATATATTCTTGTTGATTAAAATGATTTTGCATCGTAACATTCTTGATACTCGTCCTCATTTTGCATGTGTCAAGCTTTCTCTGAGGGTAAAATGAAATTGTGCCACACCCACTGTCAAGAACGAGACGTTGTTCTTGACTTTTTTCTGACCGTTTTTTTTTTCTCCCGTTTGGACTTACCTCCGCCCCCACTAACTGCCCCTGGGTCTCCAAGGGGGGGGGGGGTTTCTTCCTTGTACCGATAGAGTTAGGGACGGACCATTATTTTTCTGGAGGGGGGAGGGGTATGAAAAATATTAAAAAAAAACACTTGTTTGTAGGGCCTAAAAAGATCAAATAAATTGCTTGCAAACGCGATTTGTGTAAAAAAATTAGTTTGCATTTCGAAAAAAAAAAATGTTTGCAGAGATGCATGAATTAAAAAGAAAAGTTTGCAGAGGAACATTTTCATACACTACCCCCAACCCCACCCAGGAAAATAATGTTCCTTCCGTTATTTCAATAGCTCGCTTACAATAGAATAGCGCTGTGGACAACTATTCACGCTGACCTTACGCAGAGATTTGCGTTGTGGTTGAGCAGAGAATGCCGGCTATCATCACTGAAGTGAAGCGTCATGAGAAAAGCTGAAATAAAACCGAAGTTAGACTGCGAGCAGTCTCTTTCTTTTCCTAGCGTGCTACGGGATAATAAAATCGCTCGCGATCAAAGCGCAAAGCGAGCGGCGAGTCTCGCCTTATTCTCCCCTCGTTCCTTCCCCTCATTTGCATATTGTCGGCTTTTCTTGTCGCTCGTGGGATTTTCGCGAACAAAAACCGACTGCTCGCAGTCTAAACCGAAGTCGAATCGATTTAAAACCGGATGTAGAGGCCAAGTGAAGGTAAAGCGGAGCCTCCTGGAACTTCCTCCGCAACTGACTTGAGAAAGAAAACTCGATTTCCGGTCCAATTAGCCAATTAGCCTGCGAGCAGGCTCCCGAAGAAATCGGCGAGCGAAGCGAGCCGAGAAGGGCCTGGGGTTTTTTTTTTCGCCCATACTCCACCGGAGAGCCTGTTCACAAGCTACGGTCCAATGTCCTACATGAGCAAGCAAGGACTTCCATTCAAAACCCGTTATATTTCTTCCACTAGTTTCGTGTAATTTTAAGGTACCTGACAAAGTAACGGAAATATTCAGGGGGTCGACACACCATGGTTATTTTCTGGTCATTAGGATGTGTCTGGTGGGAGCGGGGAGAGGGGGATACCTTTTTGACAATTAATCTCTAACAATCCCATCTCAGATTATCGCAATATCTTACAGTTGTAGATAGCTTCCGTGTCGCGATAGCTTCCGTGCTTCCGTGCTTAAGATAAGATAAAGATAAGATAAGAAACTTTATTTAAGTGTCAAGAACCTTATAGCCTGGGAATAGCACCATACTTATTAGGGGACACTACTAAAAACTAAAGACTACACTAATACTAATATCACTACAATAAAATATATATAAGTTATATGAAAATGTTATTATAATCTATGATATGGAAAAATCTTAAAATCTTTAATTAAATTGTAAAATTATAACTTGACTTGAGAGGCATTATGTGCAGCATAGGATGCAGCCCTTACAGCCAGTGTCCATTAAGCGAGTTATATTCCTTTTGCGAATACAGTTTGTAAAAGCCTGCAGTGTCTTGGCTGATCTGTCAGCCGTAGAAAGTTTGCCCCATAGTTTGGGTCCTACATAACTCAAGAAGTGCTTTCCATAAGTAACATTGTTGTATCTAGGGATAGAAAAATCTGATTGTCTCAAATTAGATGCGGAAGTATGCTCGTTAAAAATTTACAGATGCTGTTAGGACATAATCTATGTTTAACTTTATACATGAGAATGCATATGTCTTGTAAACGCCTGTTCGCTAAAGTTGGCAATTTGGCTCTCTCCAGTAGCTGAGTATAACTTGCATGCTTGTTCTTGTAAACAGCCCTCAAGCCCCTTTCCTGTAGTCGCTCAAGTTTGCGTGCATCGCTAGCTCTACAAAAGTTCCACACTAGGTGACAATAAGTAAGGTATGGTAGTACAGCTGACTTGTATAACTGAAGTTTGGCCTCAGCGGGGATTAAGTTCCTTAGTCGCATTAGTACACCGATTCTCTGACTTGCCTTTATGCAGGCTGAGCTAACGTTTTCCGAAAAATTCAGTTTGGAGTCAATAGTTACGCCTAAAAGTTTAAGGGTGTCTGCGGTCTTAATTTTCTGATTGTTAGTATAGATCGCTGTACTAGTGCCTGAGTCAGTTGTCTTGCTGCAGCCGATGTTCAACGTCTGATATTTCTTTAGGTTTCCGGCCAGCAAGTTTGACTCGTACCACTTAGTTGCCTGATCCGCACTTTCACTGAGTTTGGATTTAACCTCCACCAGATCATGACCACTGTGGTATATTTGATGATCGTCGGTGTACATAGATGGTCTGGTTGCTATGCACAAGGGGAGGTCGTTCTGAAAAATGTTCCATAGTAGCGGCCCCAGGGCAGAGCCCTGGGGACAGCCTCGATTAACCAACCTGTACGAACTGACTTGGTTGCCCATTTTGACACGATTGTATCTGTTATTAAGGTAGATTTTCAGGAGTTGTATAAGTCCGTCCTGGAAACCATATGCTTTAAGCTTACTCAACAGCAATGGTGGGTGCAGGGAGTCAAACGCTTTTGACATGTCAGTGGAAAGAATGTTAACGACAAGACTCTCGTCCCTTGCCCTCTTCCATGTCTCAACCAGGGTGATCAAGGTAGCTTCACAGCTGTGATGTTTACGATATGCAGTTGAGGTTTCATACATACGAGAGTCAAAATCTGCGGCTACCTGCTGACCCACCAGTTTTTCCAGAACTTTGTTTACACATGGGAGGATGGTAATTGGCCTGTAGTTCTCTTTAGAAAGCTTGTCTTCTTTTTTGTACACAGGGGTCCAGTCCCCCTTCTTCCAAACACTGGGCGACACAGTATTACTTAGACACGAGTTGAAAAGGGTAGTGAGTGGTTTGGCCAACTGTTGTGCTCCTATTTTCAGGGCTTTAGGTGGAATACCGTCACTGCCAGTAGCTTCGTTTGTGTTCAGTGATTCAAGAACAGCGAGAACCTGCCCTTGCGTAGCAGGTTTGATTTCGATGTTTTGGGTCGAGATTCCGTACTCCTGTTGGATCTTTTGAACACTGGCGTAATCTTTGAAATCTTCCATTGAATTACGCTCAACTGCTGCACCTCCTATTCCGTCTGCTAACGTAGCTAAATGCTCTACCAGTACTTCCGCAACTTGTTTTTGGTCTTTTATCACATTTCCATTCACATTTAAATGAATATTTTCTCTTTCATTGCAGCCCTTTGTACTTAAGAAAGGTTTGAAAGTCTTGAAAAACGCCTTTGGGTTGTTTTTCAAGTCCTCTGTCTTTTTCCTCCAATACTCCTTTATCGCTGTCCTTCTCTGTTTAGTTGCCTCGTTCCTAGACTTTCGTCTAAGCTCCCAGTTTTCCGGTGTCTTGTTTTTTAAGTACCTTGCCGTGGCCTTATGTTTCGCCCTGATTGCTCTTTTCCATTCCGATGTCATGAATGGAAGTCCTTAGCTTGTCACGCACTCTCATTCTTTTGACAGGTGCCACTTCATCCAGTATGTCATTAATTAACAGATTACAGACATGTACTTGATCGTCAAATTCGTCAAACAATTGCCCTACGTGCCAAGGTGACGAGGACAAAAGCTGCTTGTAAACATCAGGGTCAAAGTTCTTGTAACTTCTGAAAGTGATAAATTTAGGTTTGTTTGGATTTATTTTCTGCTTTAAGACTCCATAGATGAGGGCGTGATCACTCAGGCAGGGATAGTAGTTGCCAGAGCACCGAAAGACTTCAGGTCTGTTGCTGAGTAACACGTCAATAAGACTCTTTGTTATTGTTGTTCCGCGCTTTTCGACCCTTGTCGGCTTTGTAATTAGGCACTTAAAACCTTGTTCGACTTCTAAATCCAGTAGTAATTTGCCCTAAGGTTTGTCGGGCCGCAATCTGTCCAGATTTAGGTCGCCAATAGCTACGACAAAGTTGCTTTCATAAATTTTCAGGAGGGGAAGGAGGGGGTTCTTCATAAAGACGGGGGCTTATTAAAAAAAATTGACCTTCAAAAGGTGGTCTTATCAGCATGGGAGGGGGGGGGGGGGGGTGGGTGTTAAAAAGAGACGGTATTTTAATACATCAACCTTAGTACTTAGATATTATATTAGTGCGCTGTTTTCACAACCTTGGTGTGTCCTTGTTTTACGTTGATGACCTGACTCAAACTGAAAGAAATAAATTCAAGCAATTATCATTGCAAGAAGGTCAAGCTTTCTCCGATCCTGGAGCTTGCTGAACCCAAGAGACTTCACTTCAGACAGAAAACTTGACTTCCGGTTTTACCGGAAGAGCTTGTACAGTGCTTCGCGTCTTACCGTAGCCTGCTTCGCAGGCGTTCTTTTGGCTCGCGTCTGTGTAGGAGGCTAGTCTTACCGTTGCCACAATAAAGTTCTTGATTACTTTTTAACAAGTTTTTGACCCCTTTTTGACAACTTACCGAAGGCTTCTGTTTTAACCGGCCAGTAAAATGCGAGAAATGAGAGAGGCGAAATTGGCAAATGTCGTGGAGCGAACATGGAAATTGACAACCCCACCTCTCATAATTCTTGCACTTTTATTGGCTAGTTCAAGCGAGATCCATCAGAAAGTTCTGAAAAAGATGTCAAAAATGAATCAAAACTATATCAAGTGGCAACGGTACGGCGCGCAGCGACGCGCGCAGCACGCAGCATTCACAGCACTGCAGCAAGAACACTCGGCCCAGTCTTACTCCACATCAATCATCACATGCAGAGCATAGCGCGCTTTTTGTGTAGTTCTATGTTCACCAATGTTCACCAATAATTCTCGGCTAGAGGATAAAATGCGATGGCCAATTTCGAAATACACGAGATTTTGCAGACAAGGAAGTGAACCAGGTCATGGAAGAAGGAAAGTTTTTTTGATGTGATGCATAAAGCAAGAACTGAATCAACTCGATCGATCTTGCAAAGATACGTAGCCATAGATAGGTGAGCATTTTGTGACTTTTTGAAGCTGCAGGTTTTCTTGCATAATGAAATGGGTTGTCTTTCTTTTCATTGCGATGTTATAAGTTCCTGAAGTTCATGTCTGCATTTTTTTCATCGAAGAATGCCTATAAAGATGCTTTCAGAACGCCAAACAGCTGGAGGAGTTAGAATTGAGTACACAGAAATCCTCTCCAAGATCAAGCGGGGCCGCGGCTGGTAAATGAGCGCAAAAATTATACACCACTCAAAAGGTAATCTGGATTACTTATTTTGTGAAATCTTCGCTTTTCCCCCTTTAGGTACAACCTGGGAAATTACAGGGCAACTGACAAGTTGTTCTCGCTCCCAGGGCAATGTTTACATTCCAATGCTAATGCAAACCTTCCCGGGTGAATGGTCATTTTCAAACAAATAAATAATGGAGATACACCTTATTCCAAAATGTCGGAAAGTACATTATTCTTTTTTCTTCATGTTAATTTGCCCTCATTGCCTCGATCGCATCTTCAGAATTCAAACAAATCTTTGGCTTAAAATGATAGAGGCAACAAAGGCTAATTAACATATAGGCTAAAGAATAAACTATGTGTTTTCCACCATTTTGGAATAAGGAGGACTGAATCACCTCCACCTCCAATTTGGTCTGCAAATAAGGAGTGAACCATTTAACTCAGAAAATGAAATTTTTCAAGGTGATAGTGATTAAATGTCTGTCCGTCTCTCTGTCCATCAGTCTGCCCATCCGTCTGCCAGATCAGGGTTTTCAAAGCAAGCTGGTGACTGCAAGGGTTCCACCCGTTACTTGATTATTTGTCGCTGGCTACTCTGGTCATAGCAATCACCGCATGACAAACGAGCTAACTTGTCACAGTCGCCTACTCTTCCAGTTGCGAATGCCTACTTTAAAACATTTTGAAACCCCTGCAGATACTGTTAAAATTTTTTGATGACAAATAAATTATATCACAGATATATCTTCTTGTGGCGGCATTTTTCATTCCAGATCATGCAATCACCAGGTTTTTCGACCACAGTTTTGACCATCCCTTTGTATGGAAAATATTTTTAACTAAGCTTGCTCGGGACCATACTGGAATAATATTGGCCCTCAGCCTTACATATACCGACCTCACTGTGTGTGATCCATACTGCCAAGACCTAGGGCAAAATTCTTTCAGTACAGCACTTGTGCTTGGTTGATAAGAAGTATGTCTGACTGATGAACTGAACTAGTATTAAAAGACTGTGACCTCTCGTGCGAAAACGTACACTTATGGCTTTCTGTAAACGGCTATTGAACAGGCACCAAGTCATTTGGAATGGGTGAACGGCTTATTTATCATTCTGAACAGATAGCCATGAACAGCTGAAAGGCTTCTGAAAAATTTTGAATGGTTTGTGAGTGAAAGGCTTATTAATTATTCCAAACAGATTGTCACGAACAGCTGAATGACTTAATATGAAAAATTTTGAACGGCTACACGTAGCTGTGATTGGCTGAACGGCTAATGAATGGCGAAGAACGGCTGAACAACTCAGCTGTGAATGGCCAAACATGAGAAGACAGAAACTGGATGAGGCACAAAGTATTGTTACTATAACAACATTTAAATAAAGCCTCTCAACAATCATGTTTAAGACAAAAGAGGAACCAAACAAAGAACATTAATTGTGTGCAAATTATGTTATCTGACACCTTGTTATTGATGGACTCTGCCACTGAATTCTGTAAGACTGTGGAATACCTTATGCTTTCATATATTTAGCTTGTTTGTTTGCTATTGTTTATGATGGTGATCATATCAATTATGTTGTTACAGTTCTGAGGTCAAAGCTAGTCATACATGTATTGAAGAATAGGAAAAAATCGCGAGATTCAATACACTCCAATTCTATCTTCCTCTCAAAATCGTGAAATTTTATACTCGCGAAATATGGCTCTTGATTTTTCGTGAAATTTAATACTCACAAAATTTAGTGAAAATAAGGTAATTATAATCAAGAATTTGTTATCATTTGCGAGCATTATCTCAAGACAGCACAATGCATCAAGTGAACAATGAATATTAAATATTAAAAAAAAACCTGGAATGACCCCATCTTTGTTACAAGAGTTGATGCTTTTGGAACTTAACAATAATTTTAGATTTCTTCAATTCAAATGAAATATCTGTTTTTCTTTTTATGACTAGACAAGGACCATGTCTTTATGGAAAGCTAGAGTATACATAGCACAATAAAGCATCAACATGGTTCAGAGTTCACTTAAAATAGTGCAAGTAACAATCAAAACTTTGAAAATGATTGCACTAGACTAGGTATGCGACAATATTCCAACATTTAATTATTTTGATGTTTCCACCAATTTTCTGATAAGTTTGAATGTTTTAGAAATGAATTTCGAGTCAAAATTAAAATTTGGCCTAAAATGACTTGAAATACATTAATTTGAAATTAAAATTTCATAGCAGACAATTTAACTTGACACCATTTTTTCCCATATGGTTCAAATTGATTGTTGATCTCTTTCTTGATAGCTTTGAAGGGGGACATTGTTATTAATTTTTTATCATAAAAAAGAACAACCTGCATGCATCTTTCACATTATATTTGATGAAAACTTCAGCTATTGGCTCTTTTAAGATATTAAATATGTAGAACATTCAGCAACTACTTAATAGGCTGTGGAAATTAAAATTCAATTTTTGTCTTGCAGCATGCATATCTCAATACACTTTGAGACTGAATCAATGGACGGCCACAAGAAAATTTACACTTCCTAACAGGTAATAATTTTAATGGGACTCAGATTATCAGGGTTCTCAATAGCAGGGCATCTGATAGGGTGCGGAAAAAAATAACAAATTATGCGGAAATTTTCAGGAACATTATGCGGAAGAAAGTGTTGATTATGCGGAAAACACATTGGATTATGCGGAAAATTTTCGGCTCGCTTCGCTCGCCAAAAATCACATATTTTCATACAGCCGAAATCGAGCTGCCTCAGAAGCCGAGAGTCTGCTCGCCGGCAACGAATTGCGGTCGTTTCACCCGATGGCACGTCGCTCACAGGCCACTTTGCAGCCTCAAGCTCGCTTCACTTAATTCGTCGCTCGTCTAGCCCGTGAGGTCAACTTGTGGCAAGTGTACAGCGAAGTGGCGATCCTTCTTCTTGGTCTCTTTGATGACAAATTTATCCATATACTATAGGTAACAACAGAAGAATTTTTGATCGACCGAACGAGCGAAACAAGACAACTGGTGTCCAGGCCCATCACGAAAAGACGCGTGGAACGCCTGGAGGTTAAAAATTGCTCACGATCGAATTGCCGTGTTTTCGTCGCTATTTTAGGAGAAAAACTGTGTCAAAATAATCAATTTCTTCGAAATTTACGTTTGTGAGGGTGGTAAACAGCTGCTTAATCATTAATATGAAACAAATTTCTCTGTTTTATGCGGAAAATGTTCTCAAGATGCGGAAGATGCGGAAGTCAGCGAATTATGCGGATCCGCACCACCGCATCCTGTCAGATGCCCTGCAATAGATATTTGTGTAGGAGGTGATCAATGATAAAGTAGAAGGCTCTTCTGCAAAGCTCAGTATCAAAGCAAAACAGCTAAGGTCCTGGAGCATGCCTAGAATTCATGCCTATACCTGTTTTAAAAGCATTTTCTAAAGCCGAGTTCAAGGTACCAGCCTCACCAGACATGCTGGTCAAAATTAATGGTCAAATCGTATTTTTCATGAGAACTGTTGTTCTCCTTCTAAACAGCATAAGAAAAATTGCATAAAAATTGTCTTCTGGTATTTAAAGGGGATATTTTCACTGTTGTGACTTATCACTTGAAAAATCGGCGGTCTTGCTTCTTCTCATTTTGATTCAAAATGCCATTTTCTGTTTTCCGGAGATGTTAAAGCTTAACAAATTGTAAAAATATGCAAATTAGGGGACTGATGATGCCATCTACTCATCCCAATTTTTGTCAAGTGCAAAAATTTCATTTTTCTGCAAAACCAATGAAACTTGGCAGACTAATAGTTCCACAGATGACACACCTACAGTTGAAGTAAAGTTATGTTACCGTGGCAGCTCACCCTTTTCCTGGACCCATCAATTTGTTTTTAATATTTTAGAATTTTTCAGTTCGCAAAATTTAAACCCAGGCAAGCCGTCTACCAAAACCATTGATATGCTTGCCAGATCTCGAGCTCGCATGTTAAGGATTGTTTACAATGTTAAAAAAGAATGCAAGAATTGGCCAGAAAAGCCTTTAGCATTGGGGTGATTTGGAACCTAATTAATATGTTGCCATGGTAACTAAGTTGTAAAGTTCATATTGTAAAACACAACCAGCAGAGTGTTACTGCTAAGAATCAGAGACTTTCAATACAATTGGCTGAAATATCACTTTCTTCGTATTTAATCAGAATTCGGTTGAGTCTATGACGTCACTGCTTTGCTATTTTGCATATTTTAAAAACTTGAATACCTCTGTTAACAGCATTTTTTCTCATGATATTTTTAAATGGCGACAAAGAATTATTTTTAAAGACGCAAATTTGATCATAGCAGCACTGTTTTTGTACCTATTCTTTCAATTTTCGACCATTTGGTTGCAGCAGGTTCAAGCTACAATAAATGAATGGAAACACATTTTGCAAAATGAACTAATTATGCCCTTTACCAGTGATTTTCGGAAGCATATTGTGTTTTCTTTTTAAGCAACCTTCAAAAAAGGCAATTTTACAATATTTTTGTCATCATTATTTTGTTTTGTTTTGTAGGTAATTGTAATTCTTCATTGGAAATGCTGAGATGCATCAACTATTTGCAGTTTTGCTACTGGTGGTCTTGTTTCCTGTTCCATGTGCAAGTACGACTGTAAACCAAATTGATATTTTTTGTGTGTAAATATTAAACATGTTAAGGGCCCAGGGAGGGTACTCAGGATTTCAAGTGACAGGAATGATAGAAGGATGTTGTTGGCTTTGAAATTTTTGATTCTGGGATTTTTTAGAATAGGAAAATTTTTCAAGTATTTTTTGGGTGGCTTGGTTTAAGTATAGCCTTCTATGCAGACGTTTTTTCGGCTCGTCACGTAATCTTTTCTCCCCGAGGAACGTCTGCTGAAATGAGCTGCTATTTATGTAGACCAATCACAGCACACTTCCAAATTGTGGAAGTGACCTTGAGAGGTGACATTGAGAATGATTGATCATTGCAAACAGAAGAATGCTGTACTTTTTAAGAGAATAATTTTTAATATAATTAATAATGTTATGAGTACAAAACTAGTTGACTTTCATCTTTTACTTTTCATGTGGATGTTTGGGCGCAAATCAGCAAGTAAGTATATCTTTTTTATTTTATTCCATGCAGCATGTTGCTTTCTTTTGATACAAACTAGTTATTTATTTGATTTGTAATCTTCTAAGCACTCCTTTAATTATGTTTAATTTGTTTGCTAACGAATGCTGTATTCCGTAAAATGAAAAAAAAACATATATTAAATGACTGCTAATAAAAGGATCAATGCTGTCTTTCTTAAAATGGATTTACTAGTTTTTAAAATTATTACTTATATAATAATATGTAATATATTGATTTCATCTTTTCCTTTTCAGGGAACAATTCAGTTGGTAAGTATTTTTTATTTTATTCAATGCATTGCATTACTTTTGTTGTATAATAATAATAATAATAATAATAATAATAATAATAATAATAATAATAATAATAATAATAATAATAATTATCTTATTTATTTTATTTATTTTTTTGATGAGGATGCTGTATTCCGTAAAATGGATGAAACATATTTAATTACTAGTAATACACTATTAATAATGCTATAATTTTATTCTTAAAAGTGAATGATATATCTTCTACTGTAATAATAAGATTTTGATATTTTCCTTTTCATGTTGATGTTTGGGAACAATTCAGTACCATTTGGTAAGTGCCTATTATTGTTTCTTTTTGAGAAAAGCTATATATACCCAATAATTATTAATATTGATTTGCGATCTTCTGCTGATTTATTTTTTGGTATGTAAATGTTAATGTAAATGTTGTTTATTATAGTGCACTTAGCTTCGAGATAGCTAGTTTGCAGGCATGCCACTGAAACATAGGAAACAAATATTTTAAATGAAACATAACATGGTTAAAAATCTCAACTGGCAGGAGGCAGACCAGTTGGCTATTTACAAGCGTGACTGAGGGTTTGAATTTGGGGCAACCAAGAACAAATCCAGCCAGTGGCAGGGTGGAGGGCTTGAACCCGGGACTTTCGGATTACAACACCAGCACCCTAAACCACTCGGCCACGCTGCCTCTTATATAAACCGTTCCAGTAACTGCTCGTCTGTGATTGCTCAGTTTGCGTTTATTATTATTAATAATAGTTCCATGAAGCAGGCTGCACGCTGCTTACATCATGAGTTTGAGTGCATAATATTTCCTTACCATTTTATTTATTTAAGCATTTGGGAATTTTTAAGAATGCTCAAGAAGTGTAAGAAGTTCTCAGCTGCGCCTCCTGCTTCTCTATGCACTTCTCTCGTGTTCTTAAAAATCTGTGTGTGCTAATATAACTATTTAACTCGACAATGCATTCGGATGCATTTTTTATTTCTTAATGACCCTGTTCTGTGATTATTATGTTCCATCACAGCTCATTTTGATGTGTCATTATAGCCCATGTAATTGAACAAAGAGAAAAACACACAAGATTGGCGTAATGTGGGGGGACACTACTGTATAACTTGAGCAACGATGTGTTCGCATGCATTTTTTATTTCTTAACTTATGAATGCTGTGTATTCCTTGATTGGTATAATTAAAAATATACTTATTGCTGCTAATGAAAGAATATTATTTCTTCAAAAGGAATAGAAGGTATTAATTGAAAGGCTTGCAGAAAAAACGATGGTGGGGAATTTTGGCTAAATTGAACATTGTCAAAACAACTCCAAATTCCACATGGAGGTTTGTTTTTGGTGCATGCTAAACATTGTCCTGTATTTCATTTCGCTGGTCTGCATTTCGTTTCCCATTAATAATGCATGCAGAAACTAAATAAATGAATAAACAAAGGGTTTTGCAGCTTACGTTGTCTGCAGTCAGCCAGTAGTATGGGTTTTTCTTTCCTTGTAGGGTTTAGTAATGTGCCCCATGCAAGCGAAAAGCATTTCAAACACATATTTACACGTATTTCGCAGCATGCCATGGCCATGTTTTCATGTCGATTTGCATTAAAGTGGGGCCGGATTGGAAACCACATTGTGACGTAGTGGTCACATTTCAGGAAAGACAGAAAGAGATGGCATTTTCTTTCTTTCTGAAAGTGAAATTCTGCTGCATGTTGATCATTTGAGCACAAGTGCGGCTGCTTGGTGGCTGAAGGACATAATTAAGTCCAGACGCTTGCATCTTGGTAGAACTGAGGGGTGTTCTGACCTTTGTTTTACACAAATAGCGCTGTTTAGGCGCTCGAGAACGTTGTCCAACGAAAGGCAGATCAATCCAAGTGGAAAGTCTAAGGCAGCTTCCTTGTTGGGAACTTTGTCAGCGTGAGTTTTGCAGTATCCACTTGGGTGCTGCGGCCGCAAAGTTGCCAAGAAGCGAGCTGGTTTTAGACTTGTAAAAATTGATTGAGTGTTGAGGGCTGAACCTCGCCTGTCAAAAAAAATTCTCAGTGCCTCATTAAAAATTCAACAATCAATCGATCAATCCATGCAAAAACCAAGAAGTGTGTGGGATCTTTTCTTGATTTCATGGGATTTTGCAGTGTGTGTGATGTGATGATGAAAGGATTGGAGAAGTGAGAACATATAGCAATTTCCTAAAAGCAAAAGTTAACAGATGTGATATAGGAAACTAATGGAATTTAATTTTGACAATGTCTGCCACAAATGTTTACTTCGCGTTCGTTAAATTAAGTCAACAACATGTGTGTCATATAAGTAGAATGTTGTACTGGCTAGTTGTCAAGCAAACTCATTTTAATAGTGTTGACCAAAACAACAAAAAAGAGCTAACTGCAAGCAGACTGGAGTCAAAGCTATAACGGCAAGGAAACTGGAGTGAAAAAAAGAAGGCTAACTGCTGGCTTGGGGTTAGTGTCTATATCCTTACTCTAAGCTATACCCTTACCCTAAACCCTAAACCCTAACCCTAACCCTAAACCTAGCATTAGGGTTAGAACAATAACCCTAAGGGTTAGGGTTAGCGTTTAGGATTTAATCATTAAACTTAGCTGGTTTCATTGTTCCGAGCAGCAAAAGCTTTATTTTATTTTATCATTTGTGAAAGGAAATTCTCAAAGATGCTGCCAGTTAAAACCTTGTTTTCTGCATGTGTTATTTGGGGGAAACGTTATACAGACCAGAGAAATGAAATACAGGACAATGTTTAGCACACGTAAACAAACCTTGCATGCCGAATTTGGAGTTGTTTGGACAATGTTCAATTTAGCCAAAATTCCCCACCGTTGTTTTTTTCCCCAGGCCTTTCAAATGTTGTTTCTACAAATTATTTGTATGGACATATGATTCAAACAAAGTGGTACTCAGATCAGGTGTAGAAATGAAATATTTTTAATACCAAGGAAAACAATTCTCATTGTGCGGGCAACATCCTGAAATCAGAACAGCGAATTTTTTCGAAACAAAACTAAACAGAAAAGAGACAATGTACGCATTCTACATGTAAGTTCAGCATACTAATCATTAAAAGATTTTAACTATAGAGTACATAAAGAGCCAAATTTTTTGTGTGAGATTGAGTAGATCAGGGTTCACGTGCCATCCTTGCTTGCGGAGAAAGATAAGAAACAGTGATTGCGCAAGACGAAGCAGATGGTCGCGAAATGTTAATCCAAGTACAGTGTGTATCGTTGAGCAGATTGGCTTTAAAAACGGAACTGGGGTTGTAACGTTCCTCATACCCCCAGCCTCCCCATCGTAAATAACAAACAACGTTAATTAATGAGAGTAGACAAACCAGCAAGAATTAAAATTCACTTGACTGCGATGCATCTGCTCTGGGTCACAACAATCATGAATTAATTAAAGGTGCTTAACAACATATACACCGTTACTTCTGGAATAAGAGCCAAGCCCATTATCAATAGACTTTATTATTATTATTATTATTTTTCATGTTTTTGACAAAAAAATCTTTTCTTACCATTTTTTTTTGGTGCCAGGGAGGGGGCGAATGTTCACAGGCTTTATTCTCCTGTTAGCCAATGCATTTAACATGGCATATAGCTGAGATCGCCTGCGAACAGGTCTCCCTTATGGGACAAGTGAGAAATGCCAGTGCCGAGTGAGCTGAAAAAATCTGAAAGCCGAGCACCTTTTTGAGCCGCCAAAAAGACAAAAACAAAAGCCAGGCGAGAGATCTTCCGATTTCTTTTTTCTCAGCTCTTTACCCAGCACTGGCCACAGCCTGCTGGTAGACTTAGTAGAAAAACCACTTGGTTGAAGCTTGTTTTGAAATATAATTTTTTAAATGCTCTTTAATTCTAATTTTGATAACATTTTAAGCCATTCCTTGTTTTATGTCAAACAGAGAAGGTAGATGATACATGCATCCTCGACCTTGCCTTTGTTGTGGATGCGTCCGGGAGCATTGAACCCTACTGGGCCGATGTCCGAAGATTTGTTGCTGGGGTAGTCGGCTTAGTGAATGTATCATCCACAGGAAGTCATGTTGGTTTGATAAAGTTTGGTGCAAACTCAAACATCGTATTTGGGTTCAATGAAGGGCAAGACAAAACCACAGTTATCAACAGAGTACTTTCACTTTCTGGCCCCGTAATGTTTGATAACACCCAAATCCACAAGGGGCTGTACAATGCAAATGATAAACTTTTCAATGAGGTTACAAATTCTTATGGATACAGACCGGAGTCCAGTGTACGAAAGGTGAGAAAATAAGGCCTCTCCTTTTAATTTATAATTGTGTTAATTGCCTGTGATCAAATTTTCAAGATTCATTTTTTACATGTATTTTCGTGTACTATTACACTCACTTACTCATCTCACCAAATGTCAATCTATTAGGAACATCACAAGTCATTTTTACATTTATTTCCGAGAATATACTGCCGTCATTGATCAACCTTGTTCCAAGGCTTGGTTGCAAATGGGAGAAAGTGACATCAAAGGCTCAAAAATACCCCATTGGTTGAAATTATAATAACAATAAGTATTGAAAATCACACTTAAAGGAACAAAATTAATGTCGAACAATTCCAAAACGACTTTTTTGCATGTGCAAATAATAAGTTCCGATCGGGAGTGGATAGGCAGTGCTTATACCAAAGTCTGTGTGAACTACAGGCCTATGTGGTTCGACATCTGGACCAGATCAATCTGTCCCAGTGTGAACATAGGCTCGCTTAAATTTTCCCAATGAGAAACCCATGTCGCTTTACACTTCTGGTTCTAAGCCCTCTAATTTTTCGGAATAGCTGTATATTAATAATCACTTCTTTGTCATGCAGGTTGTTCTTATTGTAACCGATGGTCTTCAAACCCCTCCAGGCAACCCTTTCATACCAGCTAATAAACTGAAATCCAGGGGTTTTGAGATTTATTCAGTTGGTGCAGGACAGGCACATGCCAATGTTTTCCGTGACCAACTAGAGAGGCTGAAAAACAGAGATGTCTTCATTGTTCCCCACCCCACTGAGCTACCCTTACTGGCAAACAAAGTAGCACAGTCAATATGCCCAATTGCAAGTTAGTAGCCTCGTTAAATTATAAGGCTGAGTCAATATCATTTTGTGCGGTTAGCTAAATGTGCTTACATTGTTCTGTTACTTATGAATAGTGAATTTTCTATGATAAAGATAAATGTTCATTTGTGGGACAGAAATAGGGCCCGTGGCCTCCTAGATAACGGTTGGGCACTCTAACCACTGAGCTACGACTTAGTCGGCGTGAAGACGTATTTGGCTATTAAGTGGGTGGATGGATGTATTTCACACCAATCAGATTTGGGATTCTATCAAGGACCAATCAAATTGCGTCTTGTATATATGGATCGTTTTTATGAATATTTGTTTTGGGTTCAAGGTACGGCAATCTTTGGGCACGATCCATTCAACCAAAAATTTCGGTTTGAGTTTCCGAAATTTTCCCGTGCCGAAAGGAACGGTATTTTCCACTTGACTGAACTAGTCACGTCAAAATGGCGGGTTTGCCGTGCGACTTGTTTGTTACTCGAGTACCATTTCAAGCAACAGACAATTTCAAGATAATAATTACCTGTTAGTTGCTTCATGAGAAGAGGTAAATTTACCCGTGGTTACAGACTATTTTTAGCTCAACTGATTCGAGATATTTGCCTGTACAATACGTGAAGTTGCACCCGACAGGAACAATTAAAAGAAACTTTTCTTCCAAGAACTGTACGAAACATATCGTCCGCAGCGCTGACATTGAAATACAGTAAACACCCGCATATAAGAACACATGGATTAAGAACATCAGGCTGAAATTTGGCAAATAAAGCACCACTTTTATAAGACCAATATCAGCCTGGAAAAAAAATAATGTTCTTATAAAATGGGAAGGGTGTCAAAATTACACAAATTACCATAAACACACCTGCTGACCAATGGTATTAGCTAAGTTTTGGGCACCTTTGTTCTCTTCAGAATATCTAATATCATGAATTACGTTTTTTGCCTTTACAATACTATAAACTACTGTATTGATAGAGAACTGAATTTAAAAACATTTAAGAACATCCTGAGGCTGATTTTTCACTAAGCATCCGATAAATTAGCCTGCGAACGCAGACGTATTTCCGGCTGTCGCTTGTCTCCGCCGTAGTTTACGGTGGAGACAAGCGACAGCCGGAAATACGTCTGCGTTCGCAGGCTACCGATAAATAAGAACACAATCAGTCTGACCTCTGAAATTGTGTGTTCTTATATGCGGGTGTTTACTGTATGTCATGGAAAGTTCTAGAAATAATTCTCACGATCGGCGCGACGTGTGAAGCGAGGAAACATGCGCTTCGCTGGTGAAAAGGCCTGTTGCCGCCGTCTTTTAGGTCTTGGTGAAGTTTATAAGACGCTTGAGAAACGAAAGTGAGTGGAAATGTCCAATGGAACGGCAAATTTCCGATCGGACCGGTCCGACCAGAAAAGTGGTCCTCCTCGAAAGGTGGACCTCATTTTCCAGAACTTTTCCAATTGGGCCGAACCGTTCCATTGAGTTTCGAACCGAAATTTCCGGAAATTTTGGTTGAATGGATCGCGCCCTTTGTTTTCCTACAGATTCGACCTTATTGGGCCGTGTTGGTCTGAAGTCTCAATTCCAGTTCTTGATTTTTATGTAGCTTTGGGTGAGAACATTGTGTGTGGGTTCTAAAACTGAAAAGTGTTTGGAAATTTCATGGTGGTGAAGGTGATTCTCTTGGTTTACGGAATCAACTAGTTCAGTTGACGACAGAATATGGGTATAGTATTTGTTGACCACTTTATTTAAAATTTTTGATGTTTTTGAGTAGAATAAATATGTGTATTGAGAATAAATTAAATGTTGTGAATACCATTTTTAATGCCAGTGTTGTGTGTTTGCTCAACGTTTTGTTTTGGTCCCCAAATGAGAACAAACTGACGCACTGTGGGTTGTTTGTAAGGGCGAGTGTTAAAGAAATTAGACGAGAAATCTTTGAGATTCTAACCGCGCGGTGTTTAAACTGTTTTCTCTCGGTTAAAAGTATAGCAAAAGTAGGAGCTTTGGCTAAGTAATAACACGAGCGACCATAAATCTCTCAAGGTTTTTCCCCCAAAGAATAACGTATTTGTAATAGGTTGAGGCATGTGGGTTTATTTGGGTTGGAGAGTTGCCAAATAATATGTATTTTCGTGAGGTTGGAATGTGGTTGGAGAAGGTTCACCGTTTCCTGCTTAGGAATAGTGGGACTTCACATGAGCGGTCATGAGTTATTTATTGTATGCCGGATCGTTTGAAAAGCTCATAACGTGATGATGTTACAAGGGCACGTTTTGTCTGCTCGGCAAATATTAAATTTCCCCTCAGCTATTGTGACAACGTAGTTGGATGGCACGGAAAGAGGAAATCATCATTTGTGCCGCGAGTGAGGGCCGTAGGAAGGTATAGTAGTCGTTGTGCAAGTCTCGCATTTTAAGGTTCGCCTCCGATTGTTGATGGGTATCTTTAGTAGTACGGCGGTGCAATGCGGTTATTTCCGTACCAGTGACGTAATGCTTGTAAGTGTTTACGTCTGCCAAATTTATTTTCTTCCGATCTCTGAACTCGCTTCGATGAAACAGCCAAAAGATTCACTTCAACTGGCTAAACCAACAAGAAATAGTTGCAAAATTGCAAACAAATTAACGACCGTCGCTTCTGGCGAAATAAACATGCAATAAAGTAAACATAATCTTGTTTGTCACGTAGCGAAAGTGAAAGCTTCAACATCAGCGCATTCCATGGCTGACGCAATACCTTTTTAATGTATTTAATATTCCCTTGAAAGAAATAAAAAAGACAGCCAGCTTTTTGATAGTCTCCTTTGCAGCCGTTGTTTGGGCTCGTCACGTAAAAAACAACGGCTGAAAAGAAAACTACCGGTAGCTTTTTGGGTGTGCAGTCAAGCGTGTCACAAAACTTCATCGACAGCTATTTTTAGCACGGCCGTGGGAATATCGGTACTGAGGATGTTATGCTCACAAGTTGGGGTACGTTTCTGCTTCCGGTTGCGAAATTAATATTGTACCAGTCCAAGTAAAATTGTCACATGGTTTGGCTGAAATGCACTCGTGACTAGAGTTGTTTGTTTCTCGCGTTTGTCGAAAGAAACTCGTCCTTGCTTGCAGAAAGGTTATATTGATGATGAAAATAATGTAGCCATTTCAGAAACCCGAGAATACTTTGTTCTTGTTCCATCTGGCTATTCCTTTGCAATTTCAGGGTCAATTTGGCTTTCTTAGTGGGCGTGTTTGCGATTTTGTGATCATGTTTACGCTAAATGTTGTCAACAGTTTTCAATCCATGTTCTGATGTACTTAGCGGTTTTCTTTCGGATTGGAATGAAAGGGGATGGATAGTAAACATCAAGGTAACCTTAAAAGTGACTACCAGATTTTTTTTGTTTATTTTTGAAGAAATTACTGACATATTTTTTGTCTTCAAAAGTATGGTTCCATCGATCGGTTGCACACCATAGTCATATTTACAAGGGAAGCGGCCTAATGTTTAGAACATTTGCACAATTTCTTTTTAAATTGTTTTTGAGTTATTTTTCCAAAAGTAGCTCTTAGTCGGCGCGATGGACCGTGCACAAATAGCTCAACCCATGAAATAAACCATCCCAACAGGACTAACACCCAGTTCTACCCCAAGCCACCCAATCAATTGAAAAAATAACTCCTGCATGCTTAGCGTGCCTATGTTTTTTCTTTGTCCCACGCTCCTGACAAATGAACATATCATCTCTATCACTTATTTACTGTACTTAAAATTTAGTGTTTTTTATGTAGGTAAAATATGAGTTCATGTTGTAAAAAAGGGTTAATGTGGATGGTATTAGTTGGTCATCTTGGGGAGCCTGGGAAAAACGCAATGTAACATGTGCCAGTGGTCACAGAGACGCTGGCGGTCATGCACTTACATATGTACCGATAGTGGCTCCCTCTTTTTGCCGAAGATTAACTGTGTAGTTGTTGTTTATCAAAGGAAACCATAACTGTAAGTTTTTATGAATTTATTTCTCTGTTTACTACTTTTAAGTTTAACTTTCAATCCAGAAGATGTAGACTGTTTCATTACATTTTCAAACACCTCAAGTTTGTCATATGTATGTTTTCAACTTTTTTTCTCGTTGCTTCAAGTAATATATATATTTAACACAAGAGACAGTGTTTCATCAGGATATCCAAATGCTGAGAAGAGAGTTGAAAATACATGTATGACGCACAGTGTAGTATTTTTGACGAAATTCTAGTTTTTTTAGATAGCCCATAAAACACTGTCTCAAGTGTTTGATATTTCTTCTGAATCAAAACAAAAACAAAGGAGTAAATGGAGAGATAAAATTGGAAAAACCTATGCTTATCAAGAACGGGTATCTAAACATTCATCACGGCTATGATTTTCTTTGTTTTAACTTGACGAATTATTAATGAGTTTGAAACATTAAAATTTTTGTCTTGTATAAACGTTGAATGTTGTCCTTCAGCAGCATTTTAAATAAAAATAGTTAAAGTTCAATTGAGGCCTTACACTACTGTAAAATGGTATTAAAGTCCTTTAAAATCCAAGCTTTCGCCGATCTACAGCATCATTGGGGATAAGTTTATCCTTATCTCTGATGATGCCGTAGATCGGCGAAAGCTTGGATTTTAAAGGACTTTAATACCATTTTACAGTAGTGTAAGGCCTCAATTGAACTTTAACTATTTTTTTTGTCTTGTATTTTCAATATAAGTTGATGGTAGTTGGAGCAAATGGAGCATATGGAGTGTCTGTACTAAGACAATCAGTGGCATTCAAACAAGGACACGAGAATGTGCTAATCCAAAACCAGCGCATGGTGGGAAACACTGCAATGGAACCAGAGCAGTCGTAAGGGAGTGTAGCAATATGTCCAGCTGCCATGAAGGTAACAGGAAGATGCAATATAATATATTAAGTACTTATTGATTGTGACGGCCACCACAGATACCTTCGCATGCCTTTACTGGAGCCACCCCTGCCGCCCAAATAATGGGAGGATTACCCAGAAGAGAAGCTGCAGCATGAGAAACTAACTGACCTACAGCAAGCTGCCAAGACTGACTTACAAGACAACAAGAACCAAGAGATTCATGTTGTGAACCTCGCTACGAATCAGAAGGCAGTTATAATGACAATTACTTCGAAAAATATTTTTCTGCTTCAATAGCATGGTTAATATAATTATGTAGAAACTCAATAATAAACAACTTCATTTGTTTTGTCAGCATTTCCACTACGCTTTCAAGTGGGGAAGAACCCATCTCTTGGAGTGATGGAAATCTACCAGAACAGTAGCTGGCAAAAGCTTTGTACCAGTAGCTGGGATAAAAAAGAAGAAAATTTGACCTGCAAGGCCATGGGCTATTCTAATGATCGTGTTTATGATAATGGAAAATGGTACACTGATAAAAACAATACCTCAAGTGCATCAATCCACTATAATTGTGCAGCTCTGACTAAATGTGGGAATAACATCAATAAAAAAGTACAATTATGCAAAGGTATTTCATACTTCCCCTCAAGGCTTGATCGTGCAATTTGTGTATATTTAACAAATAGATTCCATTTTGCCGTGCGTCTGTTCAGTTATAGATCACAGATGACGTCAAAATGTGGTAAGAACATCAGTGACCCACTCACCTAGCGGCTCATGGCAACTTTTTTGTTCTTACCACATTTCGACATCATCTGTGATCTATTTTACTTCTGCACACTTCAGTATCAGAATTTATCATGTCCACCACTCCTGAATGTATCCTTGTTAATGATGTATATTTTGAAATGCACAGAACATTTTAACAGTCAAGTTCTTTCAATGCTAATATTATAATAATATATCGAGAAATGCTAACATGATTTATATTGTAGCGTAGGATATATGATATTGTTGTCAGCCAGGTGACACAATGGATTTCCAAATGTTACTGTACAGATGTAGGTATAAGCTGCACCCCCAATTTCTGGCAATGATTTTTGGAATTATCTGTGGTTGTTTATGATAGATAATATACATTTCTTATCTTCAGGGTGTTTATCAGACTCTCACCAATAGAAATGTTTTACCTGTTTCCATGTAAACAAAACTCTTGAAAATTTCCAATTTTTCCTACTTACTAACTCTGTTAATTGTTAATTTTGCAAGTTCCTGTACGCTTAAGTGGCGCAAATATAACGTATGGTGGAAGAGTGGAAGTATTTTACAAGGGGAAATGGGGAATGATCTGCCGTAATGAATGGAGTTTCAAGGATGCAGAAGTTATTTGCCATCAACTTGGCTTCAGTGGTGCTCTGGCTGAATTCATTGGTGCAGAGGTCAATGATAGTGACATTCCTATCGTAATGTCAGACATAGCCTGCACTGGAGAGGAATCTCAACTGGCATCCTGTGAGCGTACTGATGGGAAGCTTAATGTTGACTGTCAAGATGCCAAAGGTGCTCAGGCATTGTGTGAACCAAGTAAGTGATCATTTAAGTGCAGGTTTATTAGAAATTAAATATTTTTTGCCTTGATTTACAATGCACCCACTGAAATTTTAGGCACATAGAGAATTGCATGAGAGATTTATGATGGCATTTTCCATTTTCAAATATCTGTATTTAATAGTTCCAGAGGTAATTTTAAGCTTTAAAAACTTTGTAAATATGCAAATTAGGGGATTGATGATGTCATTCACTCAAATCAATAGGCCATTTCCAAATTTCCATTTCCAATGAGTCTTCATGCAAACCTATTGAAATGAAAATGACTTTGCATGAAAATGGACATGAAGGTGGAACACATTTTCATATGAATGGTTTTGCACATAGACTCATTTTGAAACAGAGGCAAACAGTAACTCGGAAGTGGCCTATTTTATGTCGTGTATAAAAATAAAGCTATATGTTGGTCAATTTGCTGCAGAGACCAGTGAAACTTGGCAGACTAATAGTTCTACAGGTAACACACTTATGGTTATAATAAAATTCTGTTACCATGGCAACTCACTCTTTTCCAGTCCCTACCTGAATCTGTTTAATTTTCAATATATGCATATAAGGCATCATAATGGAAAATATCAAAATGGAAGGCCAAAAGTGGCCAGAAAATATCACAGGTAGATCAAACGTGATATTTGCATAATTATATTAAAATGGCAGTCTTTATATAAGAATTGTGTGGGTTTTTAAACGGGGAATTAACTTTTGAACAATAGATAAAAGCAAAATTACTAAATAAAGTCAATGAAACATAACATAGTGTTGTTTGCTAATGTTACAGCGTGTTTGCAATGCAAGCAATTTGGAGCTATTTTATGTGTACTTACTATAACCTTGTATAATAATATGACAAGGCCTGATCGAGACTTCAATCGCTTCAGCGTTCGACACGTGTTGAAATAAGTTTGAATTTTACCCACTATAATAGCTTTGGCTGTCATTCGGATCTGCATGTGAATGAAACAGTGACACACCAATGTTTTTCTTAAAACTTCTTGCTCATACCTCGTACTGTATATCGCGGCAACTAGCCGCTTCTGAAAATCAAAGATCTGTTCAAAATGGCCGCCATATAGGCCGTGTCGCTCACAACACGAGATTCTTGCGAGATTGGTGAGATCTCGGTTAAAATTTTACACAGGATATTATTAAACATAGTAATAGTAGTCAGATGTAAAATAGCTCCAAATTGCTTGAAGACTTTATGCTTCATCGACTTTATTTAGTAATTTTGTTTTTATTTATTGCTCAAAAGTTCCTGCATGGTTTAAAAATCCATACAAAGTCTTATATAAAGACTGCCATTTTAATATAATATATGTTGCCATGGTGTTAAGAGTGTTACTAGAAAGAATCAAACATTTCCAATACAAATTGGTTGAGATATCTCTTAAATCTTGAATATCTCTGGAATTTTGTCACGATAGTAGCACCTAAATGTCAGTTTAAATGTATTAAATATTTATATGTATGTATTTTTGTTTTAATGTTTTGAAACTTCACATTGTTTGAAAAAACTAAATTTCCTGGTCGCCCGATCAATACTTCCTTGTGAGCATAAATTAATAGCATTTCAATTAAGTGTTTTGGTTGTATGTTTTTTTCAGAGAACAAGCAAGTGCTGAAATTAAGGGAACAACAGTTTTTGGATATCAATGACAACTGGGAAATTGGCTGTTCTCTAAATGAAACCACTGTCATTGGATGGTTCATTAATGGCAAACACCAACAAGTCAGTTTTACATCTGGGAAGAGAATTAGAGTGAAAGAAAATGGCAACTTGATCATAGAGAAAGTTCAGTTAACTGATGGAGGAACATATGAATGCAGAGGATTAAAATATGCAAAGTACTACACCATCTATGTTAATGGTGGGTAAATTGTTTTTACCAGATACACTCAGAGATAAGTTTCACAATGAATTTAGCTACTGCTTCTTCACTAGACACAAACACATGCACTTTTGTCCACATGAAAATTGAAGTCACTAATGAATAGAACGTGACCAGGGTTGTCAGCTAGGACACAATTTTTTCTAGCTCAAACAATTAATGTAAATAAACCCACTGATTACCTAAAATACCTTGACCTAATCCCTTTATGTTATATTTCTTTCCAACAGCGAGATTTACAGGGAATATCCAACCCCGCGAAACCCTTATTGCTTACATTCCTGGGATAATACGCTGCAGTGCTGAGGGAACTCCAACCCCATGGATTATCTGGAGCAGAAAAGATGGAACACTGCTAGACAAGGAGAGATTTAGACAACTTTCTAATGGAAGTTTGCATGTTAATCCTGTTCGACCGGAACACAAAGGGACGTATGTCTGTACCATAAAACAAAATAAAGGACCCAATGCAGTGGCAAGCAAAGATAAAGACATAGAAATTTTTGTTATAAGTGAGTAAACATCCAAAGGGGTTTGAAATAGGGTTAGGGAAATCACATATTTTGGTCTGAAATAGTGAAAAGGTTTCATGAAATGTGCCGCAACCTCATCCAAATTTTCAGAGAGTACCACCCCCCCCCCCCCCCCCCCCCCCCACTAACCTCCCACTAACCATTAAGTGTGATGGTTATTGTGCAATGGACTCTGGATCTAGGGTCAAGGTTCGACCCCTAACCAGGGTCTTTGTGTTGTGTTCTTGGGCAAGGCACTTTACTCTCACAGTGCCTCTCTCCACCCAGGTGGCTGTATAAATGGGTACCAGTGAGGGGGTGGGGGCAATAATGCTGGTCCCTTCACTCACTCACTCACTCACTCACTCATGCCCTTTACGCCTAAGTGGCATGTAGGGCAGCAACGTGCTCCCTCCACATCTGGCGGTCCCTTGCCATGAACTTGATGCCCTCCCAGGTCTTCCCCATCTCCTGTATTTCTTTCTCAATTGTCCGTCGCCATGTGATCTTGGGGCGACCTCTCTTTTGTTTCCCTTCTGGCGTCCAGTGCATAGCGGTTTTTGCAATGGAGGCTTCTTGGCGAGTGACGTGGCCAATCCACCTCCAGCGTCTCCTCATCAGGATGGTAGCCATTGGTTCAGTCCCTTCATGCCCACTGAAATCAGGGATAAGCTCTGGACTGATGGGCCACTTGGCTCGAATGCAGACTTGACCTACCCTCCTTCCACCCATGCACGTACACACCACCAAAAAAGGAAATCCAATGATTTGACATTAATATGCTATTTTATTAGTTCTGGAGATATTTTGTAAAATATGCAAATTCGGGGACTGATGACATCATTTTTCTCAACTCAATTTTATGTTGAGTATAAAAATAGATTCATCTTTGTCATGATCAGTTTCCTGCAGAGACCAGTGAAACTTGAAAGATTAATAGTTCTACAGGGGACACATGGTCATAATAAAACTCTGTTAATGTTACCGTAGCAACTCTCTCTTTTCCAGTCCTCAGCAATCTCTTTTCAATATTTTAAATAATTTTCAGCTGGGAAAAATGAAACCAAGCCAAAATGTCTGCATAACCCATTTTTATGCTTGCCAGATTGTACATGAGGCATCATTGTCAAGTATGAAAATTGAAGGCAAGAATTGGCCTAAAAAACCTTTACCATTCAGGGGTCTGGAACCAAGTATGTTGCCATGGTAACAAATTGTTAAGCTGGCATTAAGGGAAAAACAACTTATTAACAGTTTTCTACAAAGAATCAAACACTTCTGATGTAAATTAGTTGAGATATCTCACGTTCATATATTTGATCAAAATGTGGTTTTAATTTAAGTTTATGACAACATCACTTTTCTAATTTGCACATTATTTTTAAAACCTTGAATATCTCAGGAAAGAAAAGAGATATTTGAAAACAGTAAATGGCATTTTCCTTCTCATACAGAATTGTTAAACTTTTTAAATTGGCTAACATAGGACAGATATGAATTAATAATCATAGACGTTTAAAGCACTTTAAGTTTGATTTTTCATTGATCTTTCTGAAAACTACAAATTAAAAATTGGCATGTTTGGGAAGTTATATTTAGAAATATATTTTGACATTTCAACCTGTTAATTATTTGATGTTTTTTGCAGTTCGCCCGATGATTGAGTTGTTAGGACCAGACAAGGCCCTACAAGAAGGAGATAGTACCAACTTGACTTGTAAAATTGTCAAAGGTTTACCTGAACCACAATTATCCTGGTTTAAAAATGGCACAGAGCTTGAAATAAAGAACAAAACATTGCTGTTAACAGATGTAACAGATGAGGATGAGGGAAACTATGCCTGTAGACTAGAGAATGATGCTGGCTTTGTCACTCTCAGTACATATGTTACTGTTGGAAGTAAGTTATTTATAAAACTAATGTAACTTCACTTATACTAGTGGTACCTATCGGTAGAAGTGCCAACGAGTACAACAAGAGAGAAGGGTTGTGAGGATAATAAATTTATTGTAAATGTTTGACTAAAAGTACACTTTATGATGTGGGTGTGATCAATGTACATTGCATGTATTCGTTGCGGAATGTTTGTGGAATAAACTGATGTGATTTGGTGAAGGCCTAATGAAGGAGTTCTAAAATGATACTAAAGTAGTGAGAAACCTTGTGAAATCCATGTAATTTGAGGGTTGCAAGCCATTGCAGTTCTATGCCGCTATTTTGGAAAGGTGTCAGCTGTTTTTTAAGTCCAATAGACCTTAAATCAGAGTGGCTGTGAGCCACTGAAACTCGGAAAATATATAGCCTTTGTTTACTTCATATATAGTAACACAAATAAAGGCTGCATTTTACCCAACCCCCTACCCGCTTCACAAGACTAATTGATTACTAAATTTAATATTAAAGACTCTCTGTCGACTGCGAGTGTTTGTTATTGTTTTGATTCTGGCGCTGAAGAAAATCGTTCGAAAATCAAAAAGATTTAGGGCATTCGCGGCCTAAAATAAAATATACCGGTAGAAACAGGTATAAAGTGTTTACTTTCGAGGTCATCCAGCTAAGAAATACTTTATTTTGAAATTATGACCTCGCGTCGTGGGGGCGCAAGCTACAATTACAACTACAAGCTCCTGTCGCCATACGCGTCATTGGTCGTCATTTGAAACAACTCCATAAAATAAATTTCCTTTTTATTTGCTTTTAGAAGCACATATACAGAGTATATATATACAGTACTTAGTGCTCTTAAAATACAAGATGTTGAACTAGAGCAATGAACATTTCGTGGCGATTTCCATACTGCGGTTTGGAATTCCTGCGGAGATTGTTTCGATAAAGCGGTCACGTACAGATTCTAAATGCTTTCAGTTCGATCTTTTTTCAGTCCGAAAGATTGCCATTACTAGCGAGTAGGGGAAAAATGAAGCAAAGAACGCACTTTTCATCGAAATAAAAATTTCAAATAATCTCAATAAAGCTTACTTGGTACTGGAAGAATCTACTGGCAATGCGAAGGGAAATAATTCTGCAGCGATTCAGTGTCACTCAGCTCAATACTGCAACAAACGTGGGCAGTTTTCACTTTGCCTGTATCCGAGGTCCTCTTCTTTGTTTCTCCATTGATTCTGGGCAGATTTTCTTGAATAAATCTTTTCGGAAGAGCCTCTCGTTACAGTCAAAGCCTTACGCAGGCGATTCTTGGCACCCGCCATGCATGGCTAAAAGCATATCGCGTACCGGCCGTTGTTTAGCTTCTCACACATGTGAGTTTGCGGATCACGTATCGACGCCATGAATCATGCATCGTGCACGTGCTGAACAAATACGTAGCGCGCTGATTGGCCACAACTATGACAAATTGTGCACATGCTGAACAGTTCCTGCTCAACAGATTGGCTAAAAACATCAGACATTGTGTCGTCACGATCTACCTTACATTACATTACCTTACATTACATTACATTACATTACATTACATTACATTACATTACTTACATTTCTACATTTTGGAGCGTTTGTGAGATTTTTTCCGCACATACAAATCTTCTCACGGCTCTATAATCTGCCGCCTCATCAGGCCTTCTGGTCTTCCAGAAGGCCTGACTCGTTGGCAATTAGGGCCGGGTGACATTTGAGTCGTGGTAAATTTTCTATCGAGTTTCAATTGCACAAAAAATTGAAAGCGCAGCCGGAAATCTGAAAATGACTGAGGTTGTATTAGAAGGGGCATATATAGGAAAACAGAATTATTCTTCGCTTTGGGTTTCTTGACTAGTCTGCTCGTGTTGAATTTGGCATTTAGCTCTTGTACAATTTCATCCCAAACTTTTCTGAGTTATCCTTGCTTTCAAGCTGATCGTGCCGATCAGCCCCCATCAGACCAGATATTGTTGCTCCGAATTTTGACCGAGTGCTTTCTTCGCATTTTCTCCTTCGACTTGAAGGGCTATTTTAACCACTAGATGAACAGTTCAGTTCACTTTCTGGGCTCTTGCTTGTACTGTACATGCTGAAAGGTGTACAGGATCTTCCAGCATTGCTGGGTTCACTGTACATGAGGGGATGAGAAAAGTTGTCCTGTGGTGTCCCATTAGGCCCAGCTCAGGTATATTTAATGCATAAGAGAAATCTTGATCGAGGATCCTAAAAATTCGTTTGCTTCGTTCTAACAGACCTGTGCTTTTTTTTTTGGCAAATCGTGATCTTGCACCTACGATGATCTTAATTCTGGGCAGTGTTTGCTTTCACATGACATTTTCTTGTTGTCACCTCTTTTATTTCAGTTCGATACATGTTGACAGCTTTTGGTGTCAGTGTAAACAAAACCCTGCAGAAATTTGTCATAGTGTGACCCAGCCCTTAGGCTATTACCAGTATAAATGGTAAAAAGATCTTCCATATGGTAACCATGGAAATTACATGCATACATGTACAATTTTTGAAATGTACATTTAAATGTATTCATGAGTCATATTTGTCATATGAGTGAGTTAGACTAGTTAAGGTAAACAAGAAACCATTAACATGTCAAAAACATCCAGCCCCATTCCATTCTATATATAACTGTACTGTGATCATGTAGAGACAATATTGAAGGAACATAGATAAAGGGGGTTTAAAATTCAACAGCAAATTTTCTCTTTAATTCTCTTGTTTTTCAAGTTCCACCTAAGCTGAATCCTGAACTGAGGAATCATTCTGTTGCATTAAACTCCACACTTTCAATGAAATGCATTGTGAAGGGTGATCATCCACTTAAAGTGAACTGGACTAAGAATGGGGTGGATCTTGGTAGTAACAACAGCAACACATTGATTGTGGATTACGTGACATTTAAGCATGCAGGACTGTATGGATGTACAGCTGCAAACCAGGCAGGAAAAACTGGGACCACGTTTTGGATTGATATAACTGGTAAGGCACAATGTGTGGCATTGGCCATAGTTTCACTTACTTAATAGAGTTACTTGTAAAGACAATACAAGTGATGAGGGTGGTAACGCTAGCTTTTATCTTGATCTGTGAAAGTCCTTTTATTTTGTCCTCATGAATCATATGAAATGACTAATGAAATGTGATTTGGTTACACAGCTGTGAACTGTGAATTATTATCAACTTTTTTCATGCATGTGAAATGACTGTTGTTTTTTTTCTTGTGAAATGTCACTGTAAACTGTAAACAGCGTGACCAGTGCATGACCATGACTGATCGGCACTTTGCACCCAAGGTCACTCTATGCCACATTAGGTAATTTAACACCTTTTATATTAGTTTCCTGAAATGTGATTTGGTAATTTTATTTTTTGTGAATTGTGATGGACACCCTCCTTTACCACCCTCAGTGATGGCATCAATAGTTTCTCACATTTTTACCTTTTGTTTCAGATAATAATAAAAACATTTTTTTACATGCTAATTGTTTATGTGCATCCTTACTGCACACGTAATTTCTGTCGCAACGCTACGCGTAGAGCGTAGAGTGCACGGGTTGAGGAAACTTTCCAACCACATATACATGTAGGGTGAGTAGCTGTTAACTTTGCTTGCAGTTTGCCAGCTTAAATGCTCGGTGACCCCAGCTTTTTTCTTAACATATCACTTTTGTTAACGAATATCTATTGATTAAAAGTTTGATTTTTTTGTCCCACACACGTTCGAATTCCACTTTTTGATGTTTTCGTTTTGCCGTACAACGGGTTCAAATGCCTCTTCCAGGACTACGTTTTGCAGAAAGGATGGCAAAACTAGGAGTTACTTACGCAACAGATGCACTTCTTCAAAATATGACCAAGATCATTTGCCTCCATTTACTTATCATCGATCTTTTAAACTACAAACCCTGTAAACCATGCTAAATTAAGTGCACCAATTTTCCAAAATCAGGGTAGTTTGCCACAGGTTTTATCTCTGAAACAAAGTTGGTGACCCCCACTTTTTTTTGTATTTCTGACGTAACTCATTATCTGACCTCAGTAAAAAATTTTAGAAAAATCTATTGACTAGAAAATTTTTGCGCAAAAGTCCTTAAGTAAAAATCCTTGCTACTTTAAAATTTGGGAACCTCTTTCTACTACAAGTTATAAATTAGAGGATTGCTTCTTTCAGCAAGGTTCAAAAACTAGTAGAATATCGTTTTAATCCAACTTATATATCGTGACAAATGTGAAACCATGCACATGCGTTGGGGAGTTTGTTTTAAAGGCATAATTTAGTCTATTTGTTTCAAATAATATTTAAAAATAAGATAATAATAATAATAATAATAATAATAATAATAATAGTAATAAGAAGAAGAAGAAGAAGAAGAAGAAGAAGAAGAAGAAGAAGAAGAAGAAGAGCAAGTCAGCGATATCAAGTTTTTAGTTTTGAAGTGTGATGACTTTAATTTAAGGGGGTTGTTACTTTCTGAACTTTACCATACATATTACAAGTTAACGGAGGCACTGATTTTTGTAACCAAGAAGTCAAGAGTAAATAATAAATTTCCTTAAAAACTGTGTCAGTCATGAAATATTAACTTGAACTTGAAAATACCCAATACAAAATGACCTACATGTATGGGTGAATGGGCATGCCCATTGTTCAGTCATGACTGTAATCTTCTGATTGTCCTGGCCAAGAGCCACAGTTAAAGAGATTACTTGTGGTCGAAAGTATCTCCTCAGATTTATGTGCATCCAAGAAACAAGTCTCTTCCTGAGGGTTACCCAGCCAACTTTACCTGCAAAGCCACAGGTATCCCAGAGCCAAAACTGTCCTGGAAGTTTAATGATGGGGAACTCCCGTCAGATGTCAATCAAACCAATATCAGTGAAGGATCATTGCTGGAGTTGTCAAATGTAACAAAGGACAAGGAAGGGACCTACATGTGTACAGCAACAAACAAAGCTGATGCAACAACTTCCTCTGCAACTCTTCATGTTTTTGGTAAGCAGAAGAAAACAAAATTTCTGTCACAATCGCTTCTTTTATCATTATTCATCACCATCACAATCCCCATCAACCATCCCTCTAACTTTGATTCTGTCAATCTTCATCATCATCGTAATCCTCACCACCACTTACAACAACAACAACACCAGCTGACCAACTCCAACACCACAACAACCATATGCGTGACCACCACCATAAAATTCATACATTTATAGACATGTGTAAGAAAAGCACAAAAAATGTTCTTCTAATCTTTGCTGCTTGCTTTATTGTGTTTCCCTTTAAAGAAAAACCCATTGTAGCAGTTAGTCCAAATCCATACCCAACACTTGTAGCAGGAGATGAGCTTAGATTAACTTGCAGAGTCAATAAAGCAACAGTGAAGATCGAGTGGAAAAAAAATGGTGACCCAATAGTAAGCCCAAGAGCACAGATTGATACTCAAGTAGATGACAAATTAAGTAAACTTGTTATTGCGGAAGTTGTGGAAGGTGATAGTGGGGAATATTCTTGTGAAGCACGTAACAGCCCAGGCATTGTGGCCCGCTCTACTGTGAAGATCAATGTCAAGGGTAAGCGGACTTCTGTTGTTCTATAGTGAATAAAATTGTTATTGATCCGGTTCATAATAATAATAATAATAATAATAATGATAATGATAATAATAACTTTTGCGGGAGGTGCAGTTGGCCTTATGGTTAGTGCGGTGAACCCCAGCATTGAGTGGTCTTGGTTGGGTTCTGGCCACGTGGTCTTTGCAGTGTTGTGTTTTTAGGCAAGCTAAGAGACTTCACATTCACAGTGTCCCTCCAGTCAGGTGTATAAATGGGTATTGGCATTTATTTCATTACTGGAGTTTAACTCTGTGACGGATCATATGCACTGGTTTAAGAACAGTGCATTATTAAATTACTGCTCAATTGCAGACCTCAGACTGCTCTGTCTGGAGTTCAGTGTGCTAACCATAATTAGACCAGGTTTTTTTGTTTCCCACCAGAATATAATAACAATAGCCCAAACTATAAAAAATAATGAAGTCTTGTACATTTATTTAATACTGAATGTTCTCTACTCAGGTTCCATTACTGCTAGGCCAGCTCTGGAGTGGTATTACATTGTTGGACCCATGTCTGGTTGCATTGTCATATTTGCCATTGGCTGGTACATTAGTAAACGTCGCAGGGCAGGTAAAAACACCAACTAGCTAGCTAACAGCATTGATAAAGATGATATGTTCATTTGTCACGAGCATGGTATAAAGAAAAAATCCTGAGTCCCCAACGGGAATTAAACCCATAACCTCCCAGATACTGCAGATAAGCTGCACCCCAGTTTTCAAAGAAATCAAAAGAAATTCGATGTTGAGTCTTTAGAAGTCTCCTTCACTGAACACAAACTCAGTAAGGTTAAAATGTTTTTAGTCACTTTTAATGTTTTGAGTCACATTAATCACTCTTTTTAGGGTACTTAATTAACTGGCATATTATTAATCGGAACTTTATTTTGTTTGTTCATCTGTTGTTATCTTTCATCATTTTTCATTGGGAATATTCAGCTAAGGCCAAATTGTAAGTTGGATATTTACTTGTTTTTTATCCTTCTAAAGAACGTACATGAAGCTCATTTACATTCACACAGCGGCTACTCGAACTGGGCCACTTGGAAGAGAGTTGACTAATTAACACATTATTGAGAACAAAGAATGGCTATCTTTTCATTAACAGACTATCACTAGTGATGTCAATGCATCCAGACAGCAGCTCTGGAGCTGCAACAAATTTTGTAACCTACTGTCGACGCTGCTATGTTGTATACACTCTACACATCCCGTCATGGTGGCAAAGTGTCATAATTATTAAGTTTACTTGAAAAATTTTGCTTGAAAACTTGTTTTGTGACTGCAAAACTGAAACCGTTGAAAACCAGACAAAATTAAGGATTGAAATTGACCAATTAAAACAAAATAAAAAAATTAAGTTTGTAAAAATAAACAGCAATACTTCACAATGAAATAACTAATACGATAAATGTTCAGTGTAGTGCAGTGCAGTGTAGTATAGTGCAGTACAGTAAAGGCTATATTTTAAGAGGGTAACACCATCCTCAGAGACCCAGGGGCAGTTAGTTGGGGCAAAACGAAGTAAACTGGGCAGAAATTATAGCGGCACAAGTTTTCTATAAAAGTGATAAAAGCCCCTGGGAAAGAAGTCTCTCCAGAACATTTCCAAATGGCTCTGTGAATGCTGGCTCCTGATTGAGCAAAAAAATCCTTTGTATTATTTTGCCCAATCAGTGAACAGTAACTTCAGAGTCACTTTCATGTGTTCTTACACGGTGATTATTGTATCGGCCATATTTTATTTTAATTAACATAAGAAAGAAACCTCAACATCCACCGGTTATTTTTGTCTGGACTGATCAGATGTGTCCAAAACTAAATTGTGTCTTGTTTACCTGTGCAATTCATTGGGGGTGGTTTGGCATATTTGTTTGACCCGCACTGCGTGCATTTCTTTGCAGCACGGGAATATTCCAGTTGGCCGAAATATCCAAAAATAAAAAATGTATAAAAAAATAAAATGGGTGATAGATGTGAGCTTCTAGGTCTCAATTTTCTGAAATTTTTATTTGGGGTTAAAAGTATTGTCTGGCTTGTACATTTGATTTTACGTTTTTTTGACTTTATTTCAATATTTTTTGGCCGACTGCAATTTTTTCGCACTGCGTGCATTGTTTTACCGCACATGCCAGACAAGATCAGACGAGTGTGCCGAATGGCCGCCAATGCATCGCATATAGGTATAAACAAGCCACTATTTTTGATTCCTCTGATCAGTCCATTAGTGAAAATTTCCCGGTAGATCTTGAAATATCTTTCTTTCTGACGTCTGAAATGATTCCCCGACTTTGTTTTTGGTTCTCTAATGTAAATTGAGATAAACTGCCGTGTAAGACACGTGAAAGTGACCCTGAAGTTGGTGTTCGCTGATTGGGCAAAATAATACAAAGGATTTTTTTTTCTCAATCAGGAGTCAGCATTTGCAGAGCCCTTTGGAAATGGTCTAGAGAGACTCGTTTTCTCGGGGCTCTTATCACTTCTATAGAAAACTTTCGCTGCTACGATTTCTGCCCGGTTTACTTCGTTCTGCCCCAACTAACTGCCCCTGGGTCTCTGAGGATGAGTTAACACTTGAAACTGATAACCTGTGTTTGTATTCGTGGCCCTCGATCTAACAAAAAAACTGAAAAGCTAAAAATTATAAAAATATATAAATTATGCAATAACTACAATCAGATTTAATTAAATTACTAATAAATATGTGTGTGCTACAACACTTTTGTGGTTCGATCAACTTTACCCTTGGTGTATATTGGTATTTAAAACTGGCATTGTGATTTTGGCTAGATTTAAATTCCCTTTGTTAAAATCTAGGCAATCAGATCATGTGTCCTTTAAGTGTCCTTTTCCTCATGCTAAGGGCCCCGCCTGCTAAGAGAAACAGCCAGCTCTAGGGAGGAGAATGAAAATCACTGATTTCTTTTTAAATTGGGCATATTCTGTGGTAATTTTAACAGTGCTAAGTTATTAAATTGTTTAGTCCTGATCAAGAGCAAGCAGTTGAGATGCAGTTGCTGAATGTTGAAGTGGATGAATGGGAGATTGCTGTTGGCCGTATACTACTTCAAGAGGTCATTGGCAGAGGGGCATTTGGAGCAGTCTGGAGAGCACTTTTGAGTGAACCAGATGGAAAACCTGGAAATCGCACAGTTGCTGCAAAATGCTTTACACGTAAAACCATCTGAATATTGTTTTAACTTATTATTACTTGTGAATATTTTCAATCAAAGTTAATGAGAAAGATATATTTTATTTGTATTTGTATTATTGTAGCCACTGCTGGGGAAGATGGAAGAAAATCTCTGTTGAGAGAAATTGAGCTGGGAAAACTTCTTGGAGAAAAACCTCAGCCAAATATTGTCAAGTTTATTGGCTGTGTTACAACCCAAGGTAATCAGTTGTACTAATGTTAGTTCTTGGTAAATGCGTCTATGTAACAAAAGGTTTCATGTTTAGGTGCCTGAGGTATAAGCTTAGCAACAAATGGGAAGTTAATTCTTGGGATAAATAGTTAGCAGTTATATAATCTTTTGCAAAAAGAGTTGAAACATTTATATATATGTGCATGGCATGCAAATTTACATGACATTTATGTTGTCTCCCCCTCCCCCTAAAATGTTGAACTTTGACGGAATGTTCACTGAAACTTTTTTTGACCACATCGAAATGGGGAAGGGGGCTAATGAGAAACAATTTGTTGTATAACTCTTGAATAAGGTGGGAAGAACTTTAAGGTGGCCTATTTTGTATGAGTGTCTCAACAATTTTGCAAAGTACCCATTCCATGTACCCATGCAAACTAAAAAGTTTAATTGATAAGAAGTATCTTGGTTTTCTGGTTAGAGTATTGTCAAAACAACAGTTCATTAACATAAATTATTATTGAAAATATGCATCTATGCTGGAATTGAATTGAATTTTTGACTTAACTTCTGATGAACCAAATGGCTCACCAATGCTGTTGCGTACCTCCAGTTTTGTGGCATGAAGTAACTTGGAGTGTTACAACCCCCCCCCCCCCCCCCTAGTTGGCCTAATTGCCGGGCTAATGAGCCTGGACTACTCAATAGAGTCCAGTTTACTAACCATTAGGCCATTATTGCTCTCATATTTCCATAAGATGAAATTAATACCAGTAAAAAAAGGTAAAGGCGAGCCTAGTGACCCATCAGGCCAGAGCTTATCCCAGTTTCTATAGCGAGAAGCGACTAGGAGTATTTCTACTCCCCCCTGGATGGGATGCTAATCCATCGCAGGGTTACCCCCAGCAGTAAATTCACCAGTACCCATTTATGAGAGTAAAGTGTCTTGCCCAAGAACACAACCCACTGCCTCGGCCAGGGCTCGAACCCGGACAGCCTGATCCGGAGTCCAGCGCACTAACCATTAGGCCACCACGCCTGAGCCCAATACCAGTAAATTTTAGAGTAAAATCTCACAAGTTCAGTACATTTAAACTAATATTTAAAACACTCTTTGCTTCCAGTTCATCCAATTCTGGTCATGGAGTACTTGGTGTGTGGTGACTTGCTGGGTTATCTGAGGAAAAGCCGAGGAATTGAAGATAAGTATCATCTTGGACAGGGAAGTGTTCCAAAGCTGGAGATATATGACCTTGTGTTATTTGCCAAACAAATCACATCTGGTATGGTGTTCCTTGGATCAAGAGGGGTGAGTGAACTCGTCACAAAAATTGTGACGTAAAGCTTCTCCAAAGTCTCCAGTTTTTTAAAAATTCTTACTCAATCCGAATTTTACGTCCACATTTTATATGTGCTTAATCGCTACTTGTGGTACAGCGGTCTGTTACTTGGAATTTCTGGTGTTATACGCTTTATTTCAGTTTAGTTCTACAGTAACTAGAGTTGTAGTATCATTTACTTTTTCATAGTGCTCAAAGAAATTTCAGAGCTGTCAACTGCCTTCAGTCAACTTTTCAACCAGCTGTTTAATGTAGCTGTTATGTTGCAACTCTAGAGTTTTAATTAACGTAATTTGTTTTCTATTCGTGGATTCCAATATTATGCATCTTCAAGACTTGGAACTGTCAGTGCTCTCAGTAACCATGACAACATATCCATATGTATTCACCATGGTTCATTACACTTTTTTGAAAAGGCCATGATATTTACGACATCAGTGAGATCACATTAAAAATGCTAATACCTCTTTACAGATAATCCATCGAGATCTGGCTGCTAGAAATGTGCTTCTTGATGACAACTATGTTTGCAAGGTGACCGACTTTGGACTGGCTTATCAAGATTTCAAGTATGGGCACGGAAATGCCAAAAAGGTAATATGACCGATCATTTTTTACAGCCGTGAAACAATAATTGTATTGTGTTTTGTTGTAAATGCATTATAGGATGTCAGCGTTATGATTGCCCTGTACTAAAAAGGTATGGTGGATTTGTACCAAGCCCTGTTGAATTTTATATGAAATCGAGCAATAGTTACTGCTTTAAGTCAACAAAAGAAATAAAGTACTATTTAACAATTATTCCATGAGCCCGCGTTGGATACGAGGTGGTAAATAGCCAACGAGGCGAGAAGCGCCAAGTTGGCTATAACCACTCGTATCCAACAAGGGCGAATGGAATAATTGTTTTATTAAATTCTTCTTTGGTATAAATCAACTGGACATTTCATTTTGATGTAAACGAAGTGATAGTATGAGGAGGCGGGAAAATTTGTGCCGCGGTGTTCACTTTTTGAGTTGAATGAAACACGTGAGGAAAGCGAGCGAGAGAGTTTTCTTCTGAAGATTTTCTTTGGAAAATCTCCTCGTAAGTCGTCTTTTCATCCTGGAAAATTGTGACAACAATTAAGGTTTACGGGAAGATCTGAAGCAATAGCTTTTCTGGAAATTATACGCCTTGTGCAAGACGAGCGAAGCAAGTGTTTACATATTGTACTTGTTTACGGCTCCACGGCTGTCATCAAGACTACTACATTATGCTGAAACGAAATTGCACTCAGATTCGATGAAGTTTATTGAAGTATAAAAGGACAAGATCAAGATTGAAAGGTAACAAACTTAAATGAAGTGCTGAGCCTAATTTTACGTCGAACACTGAATGAAATTGTGTCAGTTTTCTGGTCTTCCCGTAAATTATTTTCTGCTTTTCTTCTTCTTTTAGTCACTCTTGTTGTACATTTACAAGTATTTTTAATTAAACATTTCGCATCAATCCTTTCAGTTTTACGTAGTTGAGTCAACTATGGCATTTTGTGGTATTTGTGTGGTTTTAGGGAAGGCACTGTCGATTATTTCTTGTATAAGCTTATAAACCTCGCCAAAAATTTGCCATTTTTCTGATGGAACTTTCGCTTCCCGCTGGAAAATTTTTAAACTGAGCGGCACTTGCCGCACTCGTTTCCCATATAAGGTCAAACGCAGGTATAATGGCTGATAACCGAGATCTAGTGAACCAATCAGAAAGCTAGAATTGCATTATCCGAGGTTGAGAATTTAATAAAACATATTATATATATATTATAAGGTTAGCATTAAGCAACTAGGAGTACCGGTATTTCTACTCCCCGCTGGATGACATGCTAGTTCATCCCAGGGTTATCAGTGTCTGGTACCCAAGACATTTGGTGAAATTTCTCATGATGTGCCATATGTGATGTAACCCCTTCAATATCCTTGATAACAATGTTTCACACTGGTTGTATTTGCAGGGCTGCATGCCAATTAAATGGACTGCACCTGAGATTTTGTCAGGAAATGTTGCTGAACTTTCATCCCAAAGTGATGTGTATGTATAACAAAATCCATTGTTTTGTTGCAGTTGATCTCGCTGTCCTTAAATGAAAAGGATCAAACTTTTAATGACTATTACCAGTGGCGGATCCAGGCCTTCAGCTAAGGAGGGGGCCCGCTTGATTTTGAATGTTGAACTCGGTGACTTCAGATAATTCTGGCACTTCAAAGAAAATGCGATATTTCCGAAAAATAAGGTGGGGACCTGGCCCCCCCGGGCCCCTCCCCTGGATCTGCCACTGACTACACAAGTATACCTTCTCATCTGCATTACTAATCCACAGGTGGTCTTATGGAATTGTGCTATATGAGATATTCACCATTGGTAAGTTGAAAACTTGGCTTAGTAAAAAAAAAACAATAAAACAAACAAACAAAAGCAGGATGCGGGATGTTTGTTACATTGAACCTGGTTGTTTCTCTCTCACAAGTCTTTTTTGATAGCTCAGTGGTAGAATGTCTCATGTGTGTTCAGAAGGTCATTGGTTCAACTCCTGTTGGGAGAACCCAGAAAGGCCCAAGGCTGTGCTCTAAGAAAAATTACAAGTAGCCCAAAGGTTCCAAACTATGATATCCAGGGCGCCCAGCATAAAGTTTATATGAAAGAAATAAGATTATCTGGTCGCCCAAAGGCAAAAGTTAGTCGCCTGAGGCACCCGGGCGCCCTTAGAGCACAGCCCTGAAAGCATTTTCCAAATAGCCTGCGACATAAAAGAGTTGCAAGTACTTCCTTCTCTGTCAAATGCGAAAAGGCCCGGCATATTTGAGTATGGCTAATTAATTAATTAATTAATTAATTAATCATTAATAAATCAATGAGTAAATGGTTTGGCCCCAGGAGTATCAGTAGTTTGCTTAGTGTGATCATCCAGTCACCAGCAACAATTTTTTCTTTTCTGTTTTTACTTTCACCTGGATGATCTCACAATACAAACTAATAAATTGATAACAAGAAGCAGAGTTAAATATCTTAAAAGGATTGATATTTTAACCAACATACAACTAAGGGTAAAAATATACCTGTATTCCTTGGCAGGAGGAATTCCATATCCTGGATGGTCCGAAGGCAAGGTGGTTGCAGAAGTCCTTAATGGATATCAAATGCCAAAGCCTGAACATATTGATGACCAATTGTAAGTTTTTTAAAACTGATTAAGACAATTAAGTTTTAATCTGATTGGTTCTGTCATTACTTACTGTTCACTGATTGGCCGTGTTCTGCACAGATTTCCTTTGAAACTTGAAACAGTTAAAACCCGCGTGTAAGAACCTAGGGATTTAAGAGCACCTTCTGGCAGAAATTTGCTTTTTTAATACCCCAAAATATAAGAACCTGTTTAGCCAAACAAATTCCAACAGGTTCTTATATGTGGGGTTTAACTATTTAATTATATATATTTTTTACCATATTGACAGTTCTTGATGGAAAGATGATACATTTTAGGTACATTAATAAATATTTATAATGAAAATCAGAACAGATTTTATACTATTTCCTGATAATCAACAACAATGTCTACTCTGTAGAAATTACTTAGTCTAAACTGTCAATAAGTACCCCATAATACAAGAACCTGTTTTGCCAAACTGCAAAAACAGTAGGTTCTTACAAGCGGGTTTTTACTATACTTATTCCGATTTTTGAAGCCTTAAAATACTTACAATTGTATGTTTGCATGTTCCTATTTTTTTGTGAGGCACAGTGACAACAGCACGCTGGAGTCTGGATTGAGCCTTCCAGGTTCAAGCAATGGCCAAGGTCACTGCGTTGTGTTCTTGGACAAGACACAGTGCCTATGTCCACCCAGGGCCCCAGTTGTTTAAAGGGTGGATAATGCTATCCATCGAATAGTTCACTATCCAGTGGATAGTGTAGTTTGTTTTGCCAACACTTATCCGCTGGATAGCGATTTATCCAGTGGATAGCGTTATCCACCCTTTGGAGCCAGGTGTATAAATGGGTACCAGTAAATTTAATGCTGGGGGTAACCCTGCGATGGACTAGCATCTCATCCAGGGGGGAGTAGAAGTACTCCCAGGCGCTTCATGCTAGTGAAACTGGGATGAACTATGGCCTGATCGGCCACTAAGCTTAAACACAGCTTTTTATCTTTTATATATTAGCTGCTAAAACAATTTTAATGTTGTCCTAGCCTTTGATTTCTATAGGCAAAAGGCACTATACGCTCATTACAAGCCTAGGTTCATAGTCTAATAATTGTGAAGAAGAATTAATTTACAAATATTTTTTGTGTGACGGTGTATTGGTAATGTATTTGTAATATTTTTAAGATGTAGAATCGTGATTGCATCAATTTGAAAGGTTGTTGAGAAGAAGTAAACAATCTTCAACGCATAGTTTGGTGCGTTATAAATATGTGCAAGGTTCTTCCAATAACTTAAAAAATGTATATTTTTGAAACATGTAATCAAATCAGACCGGTATTCAGTTGTAAGTGTGAATGTGTCTATTTTTAGGTATGATATAATGACAAGATGCTGGAACCTTAACCCTGATTTTCGTCCCCCTTTTGTAAACCTGCAAAAAAGAATGGACATGTACCTTCGTGAAGAGGTTTGTAATATTGGGATCAACCCAATTCTATGCACACTGACTGACTGACCAACCGACTGGCTGACCGACCCACCAACCCACCTCTGTCCCAAGGGGGGGGGGAGGGGATCGGGATTTCAAGTGACGAGGATGATGCACACCGACCGACCGACCGACCGACCGACCGACCGACCGACCGACCGACCGACCGACCGACCGACCGACCGACCGACCGACCGACCGACCGACCGACCGACCGACCGACCGACCGACCGACCGACCGACCGACCGACCGACCGACCGACCGACCGACCGACCGACCGGGATTTCAATTGACGGGGATGATGTAAGGGTTTTTTTGCAGGGGGGGGGGGGGGGGAGGTTGAAATTTTCGATTCCGGCATTTTTTGGGTAGGAAAATTCCGTTGGTGTCTCTAGTGTTGTTAAAATGACTACCAGATGAGGGAAAGACAACTTCAGATGGTATGATGAATAAACAAAGACGAACATTCAATTTCTAATGTTTTTCTCTGTGTTATATTATTTAACCCTATCTGGAAATTTGAAGGGTCAAAAAACTCCGCATGGGATTTTTGGGGGGTTAATGTTTGGTCGAGAGATTTTTTGGTGTTTTGTTGGAAGCCCTGGGGATTTTGGGGGTCTTGATTTTTGCCCCCATTTGATCATCCTCGTCGCTTAAGATCCTGACTGACTGTACGCAAATTAACGTCTTTTTATGACAAGCGTTTTATGTTTTTAAAAATGTAGAGACGCTCTCTGGCTAAAAAGTTTGAAACACCAAGCTTTCTATTGTCTGACTGCAATCTTTGAAGGGTAGAAAAGAAACCAATTAAAACAGGCAATCCAAAGCTTGATGTTTTCAAACGCTTTAGTCAGGGAACATTTCTACATTTTTAATCACATCCTGTTTGTACTGCGCCGGTAAAACCTTTTGCATTTCTGATTTATTTTTATTTTTTCTTTCAGACTTATACTGAACTGATCAACATGGGACGATATGACGGCACAAAATACTCCAAGGTTGAAGATCTCGGAGCTGAAGATGAACTGCCAAGTGAGCGAGTCAAAACAAGCGCCACTGGAAAGAAATTGGGAAAATGGTCAAGTCTCCGATTTTAGAGTGAATTATGCGCTGTGTCGATGCAAGAAGAAAATAACTGACATTGTCCTAATTTATCCAACTAGGCATAAAGTTAAACGCTTTTACGGATAAACTTTTTAGTTTAGTTTATACTATATTATCTCTGTTGTTCATTAGTGTTATCCATAGCGACTTATTTATTCATCGTTTTATTGATATGAGAACCCGATTACTTGTTTCCCGCTGTTATTGATTTAAGTGTGTTCACGTTGCTTACTTACATTTACTGCAGTTTGCTATTAGTAAATACTATTTAATTAAATTGTCATAACTGATGAAGTCAGAATACATACACGTTAAATATCTAATAAATAGATTGTAGAGATTTTATGAGCAAACTCGCTGTTTTATTAACATTTTGTCGATGCAACATGAACAAATATCTAATGAATTATTACTCAGGGCAACATAAATCCGAATAACTCAGGAAAATAATTAGATTAGTTTATAATATATTCACTTTGTTATTTAATGGTAACTGACTTATTTAATCATTATTGTTGTGGTTATTACTCTTCTGTCGCACATTTAAGTGCTTTGATAATAATCATTTTGCTGCAATTCAATTATGAATAATATAACATGCTTTTTCTTAAACGGAGGAAACCTCCTTTATAGAGTGTTTTTAAAGTTAAATCTGTTTTAACAAATTTGTAGTGTGTATAAGATAAAATACACTTGTTGAAAGGAAACTTATTATGCTTGGCAGAAAACAACTTTGTCACGTGACTGGGATTTACTTATTGAAGTAAAGTAACGAACAAGTGTTTTGATCTATACATTATCAATAAGTAATATTTAATTTTTGTAGAACACTCTGTATAACAGCATAAATAAAAACTTAAAACTAAAAAGAACTTTGGTCAAACTTTAATGTTTATATTTCAATGAAGGGTGCAGACAGGTGTGGTAGAGAAAGACTAGAAAATCCGATCATATGTAAAAGCCATCAACTGTAGTCGGCGTCGGGCCAAGGGGCCCATACGAAAAATGACTCCCGCTGTTATGGACTCTGCTATTACAGAATTACAGACACTTCCGTGGTACCAAAAAACAACTTTATTTTTTTGACTCTCGATAAAGCGGACATCATGAACTTCTCGTATGACATTATTACGAAATATTGCAGCCTGTGGCTCAAAGAGAGACTTCTGGAATATTAGTTTTTACATCAAACCGTCATCCATTGTCGTCCTCCAAAGCCAACGACTACTTAGCCCTACTTAGCAGTTTCACCACTGTTGACAGGCACATCATAGTCTTTATTATTTAACGTATGTTAACGGCCCTTGTTTTCTCACACCCCGCTATTACGGGTCATTACGGACACTAAACGACGCCCCTAGCGTGGGGGGGACTCCCATTCGAAAGGGACGAGGATGCTCGTCGTCTCACTTATGGGTGTAAATTTCATATTTTGGTCTCGCTTAGGGTGTTCTTGGCAAAATGTCATTATTTTTTAGCCGTCAAGGTCTCATTTAGGGTTGCGCACGAAGAAATAACTAAAAAGAAAGAGTTTTGATTCGTTATATGGTTTCTTTTAGGGGTCTGCATTAGCTTCCACCACGCTCAGATTGGTCTCTTTTAGGAGTTAAATTCAAAATTTCCGACGAGTATCCCCGTCCCTTCCATTTGGGAGTACCCCCTACCCCCCAGGGGGCCCGAGCGTGTCCGCTAAACGAGAGTTGAGTACTACAGCAGTACAGTGGCGGAACCAGGGGTGCCCCCCCCCCCCCCCCCCCCTTTCCTTTCCCACCTTCTTTTTTGGAAATAGCATTTTTTTCTGTGCACTGCCGGAATTAACTCCGCAGAATTCAACATTCACAGTGAAGCCTTCAGAAGTGCCCCCCCCCCCCCCCAACCCTTAGCTGAAGGTTTGGATCCGCCACTGCTGAATGGGGTAGTACCCTGGGGTATTCAAAGTTGACAGCTTTGAATAGTGCACTGCACGTTGTCGATTCAAAGAGAAATCGATGTTCAAAATTCAGAGAATTAAAGGGCACCTAATGAATTAATTCATAAGCACGGGTCCTGCCCGAAAAGAAAGCGTTTCTCAGTTTTTCGCGCGTACCGCCATTCAACAAAGTTTTTAATTTACATAATTTTTGAAACGACAACAAATACCAAAGAAGAAGAAGTCAGTCCGTGCCTGACGAAATACAGTCAACTCTCGTTATAGCGGGCACGCTTGGGACTTCGTTTAGTGTCCGTATTTGTAGCGAGAGTCCGTAATAGTGAGAGTCATTTCCAGTCAAACCTCCATAGCTGGGGATCTGAATTTTGTCCGTAATAGCGAGTGTCCATAATAGCGGGGTGTCCGCAGGGCGAGAGTTGACTTAACCGTACGGTCAGCCTTTCTGTTTTTCAGTTGCTTGTAACAAATACCAGTTGGAATTGTTAAATAAAGAAAGAACAAAAATTAATTCCTGATTTCCTTTCCCGTTTTACTCCAGTTTCATTGCCAAGCAAAATACTGTGAAAACAGATCGAGAAACGGAATGAGAAGAGAAATCCAAATGGCCAATTACATCAGAGCTTGTGTGTCACGTGATAATTTTAAATCATGCCCGGGAAGATCTGGGACGATCGAACAGATTTGAACGATTTCGACTTTCCATGGGTAACTTTGGCAAATATTCTAGTCAAAACTTTTCTGTTTTTTCTTGAAGAAACTGAACTTTAAGTCCTATAAATATCTTTTTTATGCATTATGGCAACTTCAGGTTGTGAAGGTAAGTTTGTTCAAGATTTTTGGCATAGTGTTTCGTTCGAGTATTCAGCGGAAAAAATTCAAATAGAAGTAACAACATGCAAATCAGTGTGCAAATACAATCTTGAGGACGAAACTACTCTTAATTTTCCCTTCAGTACTAAAGTCTGCTTGTTTGCTTAAGAAAAACAAAACTGTTAGTTTCCTTGGTCTCGAAAGACCACAGAAACGACAAATTTTAAAAAAAAAACTTTGTTTTGCCAGGGTCGCTTCTAAGACAGTTTGGCAAGCTTTTACATAAGCTTAATTTTGATTTTTGTTCTAACCTTGTTTTACCCGGACGTGTAGCGTTTTCCTGCGGTGGTTCTGGTCTGATAGAAGATGAGAAATTCGATTTTGACGTGCCAGTCTCTCCAACAGATTGTGACGTGAGGTAAGTTGCTTTTCTGGTCAATTTTAAACTGCAATTCTCACGTACATTTTTGTCAATGTTGTGTGCATATTGCTGAAGCTTATACCCGGGCTTTTAGCTGGTAGAGAGGAGTAACTATGGTCTAGAGGAGATGTTTATTACGTTGCATTGAAGCTCGAGTCAATTTGAGTAGAAAATAGTAAATTATGTTCCTTAGTTTATAGCTCAGTGTGAATTGTGGGGTGATTAGAAAAATCCCTTCATCTCTTATCCATTTGAGCTAGGCTAGAATTCCATTAATTAATATTATGCTGGTTAACTAGTGCATAGTACAGTACAGGTGTTGCATGAGGTATTGAATGGTGCTTGGGACGTTCCATTTTTTATCCGCACCCCCCTAAGGATGGCAGGAATCCGAACCCTCAATTTTTTGTCGGTGCCCTTTGAAAAATGAAATCCGAAAGGTTGATTGTTTGTCGGCACCTTTGAAAAAAATTTCTGAAGGGTCCAAATTTTGTCGGCTTCTTTGAAGACAAAATCCGAATCCCCCTTTGCAAAACCCCGCCATCCTTAGGGGGGGTGCGGATAAAAAATGGAATGTCCCCTTTCTTGTTACTGGGACGTGTGTCGGGGTCTGAAATTTCCTGCTACATTGTATAAATTGATGTTACTGGTATGGGGCTCTTTGGTACTTACTAGGGTGATTCTCCTTGAAGGTAATTGTCTAGGTGTTTTGGACTGCAATCAGTATAGAGTTTATACTACTAAAATAATTAGACTGCCGGTACTCCCCCTCATTGTCTATGAGTGATGGCTAACTCATAGTCTACTTTTTAATTATTAAGACGAAATCCATCAGGAAGTCGAGTAATATTCAGTTAAGTTGGACAAAAATCAAGTTCCAGAATAATTTAAATCCCATTGCGTTGTTTTCTATTTTTAATAAAAGGTAAAGATGTAAGTAATTATCCGTGATAACACCAACTACAACTTCTTATCGGAGTCTGATAAAATGAATTTCATAGCTCACAAGCAAAAAGCAAAATCTCATGTGTAGCCATTTTGTAAAATTGTCTTTAAGTGATTATTGGAATTCATTGGAACTTTGAAATTTGTTTTCGATGGTTGATGTTGTTAGAAAAGATTTGTTTTTAAAAATTGCAATAAGGTGTAAATACATTCTGTCTTAATTACAAAACCCATAATGTTTCTAAATTCCCTGTGGTGGATAATTTATCCAGTTTTACCATTGAACCTCGCTTTAAAGACATCCCTGTAGTCTGGACAGTTCATTTTACCCTAAAGAGACAAAAATTTATGTAAAATTTACCTCAACCTGTACATGTAATTCTGACATGCTTCCCAGTCTCCTTGGCGACTGTATTATTAAAAGGGGTTTTACTGTACAATGTACAATATTATTGGAACACTGGCTGCTTGCCCTTTTTAACTTTATAGTTATTTCAGGCAGCCAGACCCCTAATTATTTATTTATACTAATTACTAATTTTTTCTTTTGTTAAATATTAAGGGGTAAATAAAGTTGTTGTTGTTGTACAACAATAGCAAATACCACGTGCAGCGAGCAGCGAACCAAATTTTCATAACTGAGGAAGCAGGGATGCAGCTAAGATTTCCAACAGGCAAAAAATTTGGGTCACATTTTAAGAGAAAGGAGTTATTAACCAGACATGGTCTTTCAGCCAGAAAAATTAAGAAAGTTTGAGTCCTCAGTCAGGTTATTTTTCTGCCTTCTGCCTATTATTTACATTCCTGGGAAGGTTATGCCATAATAATAATAATTTAATCCTCAAATACTGATGAAATGGTTGACACATGCAATGTTATAAGTAAACCATTCTTGACTATTCTTTACTCAAGGGAGACAAGTAATGATTTAGAAGACGAAGATGAAGTATTCTTTGGCCCTGTTGGCCACAGAGAGAGATGTGTGACTGTAAACAGTGGCCTTCAAGATGACGACAATTTCAAACTGATGAGTCCTCTAAATGGTGAACAGATTGCTGAACTTTTTAAGGAGGCAACTGCAGTATCAATATTTATCAAAAACTCTTCTTTGAATCAGAGTCTTGGAAATGATGACATGATTGATGAAAGGGAAAACAATGAAATTTGTAAAATTTTATCAAAAACATTCAGTGTCACCGAAGATCAGGAAAATATGACAACAAAACCAGATCAAGAAGAGGACATGAGAATTGCCAAATCTACGTCATCTCCCGAGTCAGTTGACAGTATTTCAGATGACATGGTTATCCCTAGTACTCCAAGACGGATCTTACAAGAAAGCAATTCCCAAAGTGCAGTATTTCAATCACCATTCAAAGGAAGGAAAGCTCGCCCATTGCAAAATGTTTCCAAGTTTTCACATTCCAAACTCCCTAAGACACAAATGACATTGAAGACTCGTAGCTGCTTTAATTCTGTAAGTATTAACAACCACTGTATTTTGGGATTTCCAGACAGGTGCAGGGCTTGAGACTAACTTTTTTTGCTTCCTAGCTTGGTGGCTGGTAACAGGTTTGATTATGAATTTCAAATCACCAATGCCCTATGTTTTAGTTTCTGTTGTCTTATTAATTATTTTGTTTTTTGAGATTAATCACAAATAATTTCTGGTTTTCATTGTTTCCTTTTTGCAAAATTACTAGCCAAGATGGCTTGTAAAAGTGAAAATCTACTAGCTAACCAAATTTTTACTAGACTTGGCTAGTTGGCTTCCATTAGTCTCGATCCTTGGGGTGAAGGAGTTCAAACCAAGACACCTTCTGTGGGAGGGTTATGGATTTTTTTAGAACAGCGCATTTTCATAAACTTTTGGTAAATATGATAAATAATATGTTGTTGTTCAATTTTATCCTTGGTTCAAATTTTATTTTCCTTTGTTTCTGGATATGGTTATGTGTGAAAATGAGTTTATAGTGAAGAAAAATTAAATTTAATCCAAGGATGAAATTGAAATTGAACCATAACATATACACTATGCAGTGCTTTCAATAAGATTTTACTAGGTGGCTGCCCTTGTGCAGTACCTATCAGAGAGCAATATAAGAAGCTGCAACCACTTACCTTAAGTTTATAAGAAACTATGAATTTTAGCCGGTGATTCAGCTCCAGCAGGTGCTGGCTCTTATTGAAAGCACTGCTGTGTAACAAGAAGTGACAAGAAGTCCTTTATTTAGTTCCGATTTGATTACTGTTATGACCTTTTACTGTATTTTCAGTCTGGGAAATAAGTGCCAGTTTTGGAAAATCCTTGTTGAAGCACTCAGACAAAGAGTTTCCCAATCATTTCATCCAATCAAAAACTAGTGCGAGCGCTCATAAGTTTTAGGCTGAAAATACATTTTCCTGGTATTTGCTATTAACAACCAAATCAGGCAGCTTTTAGTTGAAAAAAAAATTATGTTAATATCACTTTCATTACAGCCTATAAGAGTAGAACATCTCTATGGAATAAAACAGCGCAGCCCAGGAGTTGAGAAGGTAGGAAAAAAGTTACATTCACAATTAGATATAAATGTTGTTTCTAAAAAATTTTTCCTGTACTAAATTCTTTTACTGCCAATTATAATTTAAAAGAACTATTAACCAAGCTGCATAGTGATGTATATTTTGCTGAGCACACATTGACTTGTTAGAAGCTATCTTCATTGCACGAGAAAAATAAGATCATGTCAGCTCAAGCAGGCTAAATGTACATGATTGTACACAGTCCTGTGCTCTTATAGCTGCATGGTTTTCATTTGCGACAGGATCAAAGTCATAAGTGAAGTTGTAAGCTCAAGGGAATATGAGTTGGAAGGATCAGAACATACTTAGTTTTCTTCCAATTCCGCTTATGACTGGATTGTTTATAATCCAGTGCAAAGTCGATTGCAGGGCTGTGCTCTAAGGGCGCCTGGGTGCCTCAGGCAATTACCTTTTGCCTTTGGGCGACCAGATAATCTTATTTCTTTCATATATGCTTTATGCTGGGCACCCTGGATCTCATAGTTTGGAACCTTTGGGCTCCTTGTAATATTTCTTAGAGCACAGCCTTGGATTGATTGACGGAGTGGCAAGAAGAAGTGGAAGAACAAACCAATCACAATTACTATTGAGTCAGCACTAAGTCTATGCCTCTTTTGCGGACTGCACTTCTGACTAGGACCCTGACTCAGTTACTATTGGCAAACCAGTTGTTTGATCTGCTTCATTCTGATATATGCTATGATTAATTTTTCAACTTTAGGTCAATAAGGCCAATAACTGTAATGGTATGTCACCCACAAGGTCAAAGGGAGCAAGGTATTTTAAGTATAAGTTAATCAACACAACATGAATGACTTCTTGACTATGCTTCGTACCTACATGTATTTGCTTGGAAGTTTTATTGGTTCACTGGATTGTCTATGTTCTTTGATTGGCCAGAGTGATTACATTGTTTTTTTTACAACACTCAATGGAAAACTGCTCTAATACCCAATTAATTTTATTTTTTTATTACAGCAGGGCTAGTAATGTCAGAGATTCCAGCAAAGGTGATTCATCATTTACAGAGTCATCAAAGGTAAAAAGCAAAAGCAGTATTGAATAATTTGTTATATTAATTAAATGTTTAGTTTGAGAAACAAGCCTGGCATGGATGGTGATGACGATGATCATGATGATATGGTACATTTCAGGGTTGGATCGCAAAAATTCAGAGTCAGAGGGCTGTTAAAACAGTTGCAGTGCAATGGAATCTACTCCTGTGCTTGGTAGAAAATTTCGAAGAACCTAAAAGAGAGAGCTGCAACCCCACCCTTAAATCTGCCTACACTTAGCCTTTCAACTTATTTTGTTTCCTTGCTGCTTTATAGTTACCACTTCCTTCTCAGAGTGGAATAAGACCTCCAGGGATTGGTGTACAACCACGGCGACGACGCACAAGCTCTTCTTCCTCTGTGTCTTCCACCTCAAGTAGTTTGTCTTATCAATCAAATGATCTCAATGAGACTTTTGTAATTTCCAAGGGTTCCTCCTCTGATATGTCATCAATTCCAACTGTCTGTGCACGCAAGGTGCCTGCCACAAAAGCCAGTTTGAAGCCTGTAAATGGAGCAAGTGCACTGTCAAAACCGAGATTTACCAAGCCCAAAGGACGACCCCAGCCTGTTAAGGCACTTGCGCAACCCGGGATTAATAGCAAAAAAGCACCTCCAACACCCAAGTCAAGTAAGGCACTTGGGAGCACCCCTGGGCATCGGCAGAGTAGAACAAATTCCACAGAGCAGGGGTACAGTAGACCCCAGACACCTAGTAATGTACAGCGATCAAAGTCATTTACCACACCTGTAAGGGCGAACAGTGCAAGTGGAAAAAGGAGGAGCATTTCAACAGCGCAACCTGTTAAAAGTGCGCTCACTCCATCCAGAGCAAGAAAACCAGAAGTGCCAGTAACTCCCAGGAGGAGAGGAAGTGCCACACCAAGGGAAAGTTCCACAACAGTTCCCACACCTGTGCGGAGATGTAGCAGCGCTGCAGTAGCCACTGTTGCAGCAAACAAAACAGGACCAGTTAAAGGCAAGAACGTTCCAAGGCCCAACACTCCTGAACCTCTGCCTTGTATGTCCAGTGACACTATAACCCCACCTAATCCAGGTAAATACAGTCTTGCAGTTTCATTCACAGACTGGGTTAAAACTATTTAAAATGGTAAAAATGCATAGTACGGAAATATTAACAGTGCCACATGATTTTGAGTGCTTTTGAATGGTTACACCCTAGGATTTCATCTACAAACTTGAAAAGAACCACTTTGTATAGCATAACAAACAGTACCACACAAAAGTACTGCTCAATAGCTTTCATTTGGTCATACACAAGGGTTTCTTTCATCCACAGAGTTTAAAGATGTTAGAACCATCTTCTACAGCATAATAAACAGTACCCCATGAAAGTGCTGCTCAATAGCTTTTATTTGAATGGTCACACACTAGGGTTTTATCCACAGACATAAAAGTAATTAGAACCACCTTGTATAGCATAATAAACAGTACCCCATGAAAGTACTGCTCAATAGCTTTCATCTGAATGTTCACACACAAGGGTTTCACCCACAGACTTGAAGGTTAGAACCACCTTGTACAGCATAATAAACAGTACCACATGAAAGTACTGCTCAATAGCTTTTATTTGAATGGTCACACACTAGGGTTTCATCCACAGACTTTAAAAAGTTAGAACAACCTTGCTCAATAGCTATAATTTTATATTCAATGGTCACACACTAGGAGTAAGAACCACTTGACTGCACTACATTCTCAAATGTACATTTTCCATCAGTCAGTGCTTTATAAGTTATCCAATAAATTTGTAGAGAATAGAAAGTTTTGTACATACATGCAGTTTTTCCCCACCACTTACATAAAGTCTTTCAATCCCTTTACAGTTCCTAGCAAAATTGTGAAAAGAAAGTCACTGAGTGCAAGTGGACAGAAACGACGCTCTCTTCTCCCCACCCCTCTAGGGAACAGAATAACTAGATCCCAGTCCCAGAGATCTAGACCAACAAGCGTCAACTGTGACGTTAAAGGTGCCCTTCCATTCAACATCTCACCATCTGCCGAAATCAAGCCAAAGGCTGCAGCTGTAGCATCAGAGGACTCCCAAGCTGATCTCAGTCTTGAGCCGTCACTCTTGCACTCGCGATTGTCAGATCCATTTTCCCCTGCTAGCCAGGCTGTTACTGTTGATCCAATTGAGGATTACAGTGGCAGCAATTCAGTTGTTAGAAATTTGATTGAATTGTCACCCATGCCAGCCACTGAAGTAAGTGAATATATATTATTATTTCCTCATTTTCTCGCGTTCAGCAGCCCTCTGAAACCACACTGAACAGGACAAGAGGCAAGGCATGAAAAACAAAAAATGACTTCCAGCTCGATTTTCACAGACACTACGGTGAATAATTTAGTATATACCACGCAAGCTGAATAACTAGTGGACCAAAACATTACCGGTACTTTTGGTACCCAAAGTGACACGGGAAGCCATTTTGTTTCTCTTCCACTGCTCAGAGGTGAATACTACTTTGCTATTCACCTCTGAGTTGACCAATCACCATGCACGGAAAGCACTATTCACTTGTGTGGAATATACTAATAACAATTATCCTAGTCAATTTCTGCTTCTGAGAAACCAGTGGGATTGGAGTGGACTTCAACCATTTTGTGCATTTTATTTTATTTCTCTCTGAGTTTATTTATTTTAATTCAATCTTTAACATTTTTATGTCCTCACAAATTCTCTTGCAGGGAAATCTTATAGATATCTGAAGACCACATAGCATAGCAAGCCAGTGGCAAGGCTGGCATAGAAAGAACGAAGATGCAGTACCTCAGAAAAAATCTTTGTTAACCTTGTTATTTCACGATTGTAAAGTACATTGCACAGCACAGAGTAAATGTGTTATATAATTTTTTTAAGAGCTCAGGTCTTTAAAAGAAGTGTATGAGAATTCCCTTGATAGAAATGTTTTGATATTATCATACATAACATACCTAGAACTTTGTTTGAAGCTAACATTGAAATTTAGAAACAGTATGAAAATTAAATATGTACAGTAATTACTGGTAGCTTTATAAAATAGTTATTTTGTATAAAGTGTAACACACCATGTTCAAAAGCTACCACACTGAAAAAAACAGTCTGTACTCGGTTGAAATGAGGTACAGTGTAGGGGTGGGGGGGGGGGGGGTAACACGTTCTGCACTCTGTTGCAATGAGGTACAGTGTAGGGATAGGTGGGGTAACACGTTCTGCACTCTGTTGAAATGAGGTACAGTGTAGGGTGGGGGGGCGGTAGCACAGTCTGTACTCTGTTGAAATTAGGTACCATGTAACGGTGGGAAGGGAGGGGGTAGCACAGTCTGTACTCTGTTGAAATGAGGTACAGTGTAGGGGTGGGGGGGGGTAACACGCTCTGCACTCTGTTGCAATGAGGTACAGTGTAGGAAAAGGGCGGTAAGAAGTTCTGCACTCTGTTGAAATGAGGTACAGTGTAGGGGGTGGGGGGGGGGGGGGTAGCCTACACACACAGATGCATGTAAGCACACATTAGAGAGTTAGGAACCTTGTTCTAGTGTCTTTCTCCCCCCCCCCCCCCCCCCTCTACCACCCTCCCACTCATTCTATTGTGGGAATTGGAAAGAAAAACGATTCAGCTGGGAATGAGGTTCAAGAGCTAAATTACTTGTAAATGAGCAAGGCAATGCACTGTATCTGCTGTGCATTTGAGTGTAAAATTACTTCAGTACAAAGGGGGCTAGATTGCATCATGCAACTCTCACAAACATGCAATACCAAGTATATCTTGTATGATCCACGACCCAAACTCTGCATGTTGTGTCCAATCTGGCCATAATTTAATGAATACATTAAATTTCTTGCCTTAACATTTCTAAGAAAAAACAATAGCGTGGTAAATGTTTATCTGCTCTCAAGCATAGTAAATATTGTTGCAAACATTCTTGTTAAATCAAGGCTGCATAATGTGCATTGTTACTAGACTTTTAAGGGGAAAGGTTGGTAATTAAAAAAACAATCATGTCATTATAGTTAACTACTCTTGAAGCTTTTTCAAAAATGTTAAACATCTTGATTTAAACTTGATCTGTTTATTGGGTTCATTATTAATGTGGTCTCTCTAGTATATTTAGGAAGTTGCTATCCCTGTGGCTGTCAATTCAGGCTAAGAGATTTCTTTTCTGCTAAAGCCCAGGTCATATGGTCCTAACATTTTTTCCAGCAATGTTGTTTATAACCCCATATAAAAAATGAAATCTGGGAGATTGCTGATTTTGCATAGGTACCCCCTTCTTGAGCCCCAAACAGAGGAAAAAGTAGCTCACATGATTCAACCACAAAAATGTGTCAAATCTCTTTAAGCATCCCCTCACAATCGCCCAAAATCAGTGTAAAAACATGTGTTTCAAGCACTTTCTTTTGTATTCAGGAAATTTGGTGACCCTTACAGTCTGGCAGAGTCCGGGATAACCTGGGATTGTTGTAATATTTAGATGACTCTATTGGGAGTTATGTTCGGGCATGTGGTAATAACTTACAATAGTTTGGTTAAAGTCACACTTCCATCTGACATTTTAAAACCATGTAGACAAGGGCTTTAAATCAATCTTCTAGCTAGTGAGGGACATGTAAATTAGTCTGGGAAAGGCAATAATTGTTTCAAAACTTAGAGACAGTTATTTCAGTCGATAAAGAGTAATAAAAACATTCATATTTGTATAAATTATTGTTTATGTTGTTTGACAAATACTTCTACTGTAACAAACATTCATTGGGCCAATAAGACGTTTTAGAGTAGCACTAACTAACTTGGCCAACTTGTCGTTAAATCTTTTATTCTGAAATTTAACATTACTACAACCTTGTATTAATCATTATTAACTATTACTAATACTTTAATAGTATTACCACATAAACCTCTGAACCTCTTTAGGGCTGTGAGCCCAATGGAATGGTTTCTCCAGGAATAAGTAGAAGGTTGCAGCATTTACAGCAATGTACAACACACATTCCAAAACTAGTCTAGTGTATGACACAAGTGGAATGTGAAGACGGTACAAGATATATGGTATGATAAAGTACCGGAATTCTAAAAGTTTTTGCGGAACAGTTACTATAGCAACACAGATATAAAACATTACTAACCACAGTCTGTGTTGTGTTAAAGATAATTGTTTATGGATACAGAATGCTGCAAACATGTACAGAGGTACAATAGCATACTTTACCAACCAATGTCTGGCATAAACTTTACGCCAAATGTAAAATGGATAGTGACGATTGTCGGCAAGCAGGTATTCATGTATATAGGTAAATTTATAAATGATTAAAAGCATTATCACTGCTGCTAATAGTAATCCTATGATATACAATGGCTTTTTGATAGCATTTTGTAAACTTTTAAGATAACTTGCAATATCTTCAGGTAAGACTAGCAAAGAACTGCTAAATGCTAGCGTAAATACCAGGAGATAAAACAGTTGTGGGAAATTAAAGCATGCTTTATGCTGGGTTTTATCGCCCACAACTATTCCGCCATTCTTTACCACAAATGCAGCAAAACCTATAGCAACCACACCATATGCCCACAGACATTTGAATACTTTGAAAAAGTTACTGTAAAATGATACGATAAACTCCTTCAATTCTGTAATCAGGCTCAATGAATCTGTTTTGTTGACATTTTGTTGCAAAGTTCTCAATGCAGCAGTGCCGGCAGTAAAGACCACCCATATGACATTGGTCTGACGGATGATGATTGACACAGCACCAATCAGGGCTGCAGCAAAATGGTTTCCACGCAGGCTGACGTAATACATGAGCAGAACAAAGAATGTAGAGCTTGAATCAGTGTAGTAGAGAAACGTGAAGAAGTAGAGAACTGGGAATATTCCCAGGACCAGAGCTGTGACTGAGGACTTTGTGGCTAAACTCTTGTCTTCCACTGTGGGTTTTTCTCCCTATAAAAACAGCAAAATATACTTTGAATCACATACATTTTATATACACACACATTATGTTACTTTATGTTTAATGGAAAACTTGGTAACGGCCTTCTGAAACTTCAACAGTTTTTGCTGGTGTGATTTATGTGGTATCCAATCCTGCACTAGTAGCCTGTTCTAAACAAATGCCCAGTACAGGCTAATTACAATAATTGAAAAAAAGTCTGCATACGAGGCTAGTGGCCCATCAGGCCGGAACTTATCCTGATTGGTGCTGGTTTCCGTGGCATGAAGCAATTAGGAGTGTTTATACTCCCCCCTGGATGGGATGCTAGTCCATTACACTTGTCATACAATTGCCAAAAAATAGCTTGCAAAAGTCACAAAAAGTCTGGGGGTTGACCTGACCAAACTTCATAACACTCTCAAAAACAGAATCAACAAAAGTTGCATCATCATTACCCCCTCCCAAAAAAAAGGAAAGGAAGCCAGAACATTTTTCCTTTCTAAAATTATCCAGGTCAAACTAAAAGGAATAACAAATAAGTTCAATTAATATTTTATTGCAAGATTGGCTAAACTTCAGAATATCCGGCCACAATTACGTGACATTAATGTTCTGCTCCCGCAGTCCTGCAGTCAATAAATATTTGCATATGGAAACAAAAGAGAAACACATGAATATTCCTCGTTCTATAATCCATGAGCCGAAAACAAGCGACTGCGGCAGTGCGGGACTGCGGGAGCACCAGTTGTATACCCATGTAATTTTTTTTTTTCTACTGCGGGACTGCGGGAGCACTAGTTCTATACACATTTCATCAAATTTATTTATTTTAAAATGTTTTTTGTCCCATTTCTCTTTTTAATTTAATGATTAACATCGTGACTGCGGGACTACGGGAGCAGGAGATTAATGTCACGCAATCGTGGCCGGGTATTCTGAAGTCGCTCCGCAAGATTAATATAAAGGTTTCATCTTACCTTATGCAGTTGATGATCATGAGTTTTCCCAGTCTTGACACCACAATGTAGTTTAACGAGTATCTGTCTCAGAAGCAACACATTACCCATCATGAACAGAATATTGATCATCCGCAGGAAAAACGTCGTACACACTATATCCAATTCATGTCCGAGGCAAAAGGCAAGAGCACGCAAACATGCGAAGGAGATAAAGTACAGTCCTGGCAGCGTGGTAATCTTAGGATCCCACTCATCAAACTTGTACTCGCAGTACTTTTTGGCTTGAGGGACGTGAAAAATCTCATCCATATACGGCTGTCGTTGTTTTGTGTTGAATTTAATAAAGATGGCCATGGAAATTGCCAACAAAGTAGAGTAAAACGAGAGAAATGAAAATTCCGCCATCTTTGAAAGCAAGACCTGACGCTAGAGCATGATGGGATTCAAATTGCACTATTGGAGAGGGGAGGGGTAGGGTTAACATCGCGTGCGGTTGTGTTTTCATTTTCAGCAGAAATAAACTGTTATTGGCGGCTCGCGGGAGGGCGATATTATGTTTACTTCTGTCATCAGTTAATAAGTGCTGTTATAAAGTCGTTTAAATTTCCCAATTACGCGGTCCTTGATCCATGCAATGGTATGGCAAAATATAAGGGCAGGAGAGATTTTAATGGAGAGAACATTTTTCCAGGGGCCCTTTATCCGGGGGAATTCATCTAGTGAGGCTGGTATAAAAAAAAGACTTGTATTCTCCTCGGGAAGTTACTGAGGTGAACTGGTGCAGCATTTCTTCCACAAAATGATTGAACACTAAACTGGCCTTTGCATTTGGTTTTGATTAACCCGAATGATAGCGTTATTCATGCGAAACCGGAGCCAGGTACTTCGGAAAGGAATTTGTAGGGGGGAAATTAAGGGCGTATTTATTTGCAACATACGCGTATAACCGTCAATTTCAATATTTAGTCACGTTTGGCACTTCCTTAGTTTAAGGAAGTTCACAAGGTTTCCGTTGAGTTTCTCAGTTCATTTTCAAGGTCTCTACATCATTTAACGATTATCAAGCGAAGCTATTTTTGTATGTTTGCGAACCATTAGCTGTGGACAGTGTAGATTATTTTAAAGTGGAAAGTAGAAAGTTACAATTATTTTGAATAATATATTCTGGAGCTGAAAATCGTACTCGCCAAACCGGGCGAGTGATCGGTGATTTGTACTCGCCCGACAGTTTTGACACTCGCCTGGGCGAGTGGGCGAGCACTCAGTCCAACCCTGCAATTAATTGACTAAGGTTACGGGGAATGTTTTTTCAAGTCATTGTAAACGCTTCAAGAAGTTTGTTTACAAAATCTCAATCAATAACAAACATTGCACTTTTATTGCGCAAGTGTGCGCGCTGTGGTAACAAATGTTACTTCTTCTGGCTTCTTTTGTTATCTTCGGGTTGAAATTGCTTAACCAAACAGCGTAATTGTTTTATAAGCATGGCGTGATTGCGTGATTTTTAATTCTTTTGCGCAGGCCGCCGACTAATTAATTAATTGAACTGTCGCCTATTTCCGTCAATAAGCGGGGCTGCAACCAATCACACGGGTGCGTGTTCCATGGTGCATTTTAAAATTGGTTTCCATTGAGAAAGGAACGTACATTGTACTTATTTCATCAAAACTGCGTGCGTGGTTACGCGTACGGTGTCAAGTTCTGTTTCCTCAAAGGGCTGGAGAATTTTTGCGATCGCTGCACAGCTCTCACCAATCACAGGTAAATAACCTATTAAATGGCTTTATTTAGCTTGATTTTGTGATGTGAAACATTGAAGAAACATGTTTTAAATTTAGTCAAAACGCCAGTATGAAAGATTTAACGACGTGTCTGTTTACGATGTCAATTACTGACTTCATTTGTTTCGTAATTTCTGAGCTCTCGTTAACACAGCTAGGGCGCTCTGTGTGGTTTTAATGTAACGGCTTGTTACAGCAAATGGTTCATATTCCTCAACACAACGACAATCAAGCGTATAATCAAACGGCTTTGTCTAGTTTAAAGAACATTTTCTTTATATTGACTGTGGGTTTAAACACAAAGACAAGTTTCGCGTTTGACTGGTTTTCAGAGAATGTGTAACATTCCACTCTACTGGTACTGTACTCATACGTTCGTTGTTCAAACTTGTATGATCTCATGTCGATTTTTCGCTGTCAGGTTTATAGGGAGGGGTTCTTTGTTTTTTCTCTACTTCTTTCGAGAGATAAGCAAACGGAAATTGCATCTTGATGAAATTAACAAACCCCCTCCGTCAGTGTCCGTCTGCGACGTTGCTCTGTTTAGAAGGCTGTGTCTCGGCTATCGCAACAATTGAGCGACAACATTGCTTGGCAAAACATTTTTATGACATCACCATACCGAACTATAACTTTTAAGACACAATGATAACAAAAACACAGCTGAAGAATTAGAAAATCGCTGAGAGGTTTTGTTTGCTGGATGTCAGCACGAGCTTAAGTGTATACGCTTGGGGTCAAAAAACCGCATAACTAAAATGCATTTAAAAAACCGCTAGCGGAAAAAAGCACTTGTACTTGCTCCTATACTGAAAATAAAAAACTTGTATTGTGGACTGAGCATTTTTCTACCTGCAAGAAATATAAAACAGCCTTTTCTCCCGGAATTGTTGGACTTTTCTGCAAAAGTAAATATAACCAAGAGTTAATATTTATTCCAAGGTTAAGTGGAATACGCCCTTAGTTTGAAAGCTGTTAGAATAATTTCATCTCTGCATATTAAAACACTGTTTGAAATAGCCCATTTCGAAAACAAACCACTTTCACTGTAAAAAAAAAAGAAAATCACGTTTAAAGTCCTCCGAAATTGGGTGTTTACAGAAAGGGAGCCCTTAACATGTTCGTGGTCACGTTTTGGGCGTGCAAGTCTTTTTAGTGGCTTTCCAGTATCATACTGGCTTTCCTTTGTCAAGTGCAGTTTCCGGTTTTAGTATCGTTGGCATTAAAAGAACGACGAAAGGTGGACCTTTGGGGTTCTAGTGGACGTTCTGATAAGAAAACTGGCTAGACTCCACGGGGTGCCTGTGTTTTTTGCTGTCAGGAATGAACTTTTTTTTCATTGTTTGCATGTTTTGTATTCAGGTCATATTTGTTGATGGCGTAAAAATTGGCCGATGCAATTACTCCGTTTGCGGACGGGGCAAAGGTTACGGTTTAATTTCATCCCGTAATCACGATCAAGGCCGTTTGTAAACAAAATCCTTTCTATCTAAGCCATCTGCATCTATAAACAAAACCATAGTTAATTGCGATTGCTTTTTTTTTCAGTCTAGATAACATATAACAATTACACGTACCCTAAAGAAACGTTTTAGCAAAGAATGGAATTGTTTCTGCTCATTATGTGACTGTCTATGTATTCATCAAAGAGATTGCTCTTCGATAAAATCAGCCCTTTAGCCATAGAATTGTACCTTGAGTTCAGAAATAATCATCTACTTCAAAACCGGCCTGGATGCTCTCTTCTCATACTCTCGTACTAGCCTATGAACAGGCTCTCCGGTCGAGGATGGGTCGAAAAGAAAGCGGCAAGAAAAGGTCTCACTCAGGCCCTTCTCGGCTCGCTTCACTCGCCGATTTCTTTGGGAGCCAGCTCGCAGGCTAACTCTCGTACGAGAGAGAATGGTTTTTGTAGTATCTCCTTATTGAACTCTTCGCCAGAATTTTGACTTTTCATGTAGATTTATTGTCGTAATTGTGACGTAATCAAATCGGTCTCAAGATGGCGGATAGAAGATCTGACCGGAAATTTTCAATGGAATCTGTAAATGTACCAGGCCACGTATAATGTTCCAGATCTTTGCAACTTTTATGGTGATAAAACATATTTTTTCGCCATGAATACCTTTCAAGATCTCTGAGCCAATGAACATGCAGATAAAAAGGAAAGCTAAACGAAGTTGAACAACATTTCTAAATAGGCAATAAGGTAAAAAATCTGATGATCCCTAATCAGGATTTATCGTGATAAAATTCTATTGAACGTTCTTTGGCTAAAATAATGCACCATTTTTAACCTTTCCGGGAGAAAAATGTTAAAAAAAAACTCAGTTTGCGAAAACTTGAATTGTTATCTTTCAGTAACACAGTTTTAAACTTTGATGAATTAAAAAAAACACACAATGAAATAAAGAATATCCCGTAAACATGTTAAAAGTAAAGAAAAATCCAGAATCCATTTCTTTTTATTGGGGGGGGGGGGGGGGGGGCGGTAAAGTGGCTCATGAGATTTTATTTCTCAACAACTAAAAGGTATTACTAGCATTTCCGTCAGAAGCTGAGTGCTCCTCACGGTCAACATGTATACCGACTGAACAGTCACTGTTTAAAATTGCAAACACAAAATAAATCAAATCTCGGACAGATCTTCATTCAACTTGTTTCAACACCTTTAGACATCTAGAAAAGGTCATGTGAAGTTGTTCGTTCTAGAAAACGTTTTGACAAAGTTCGAGAGATTTTTTTCGTCGACAAATAAACGACCTACTTTTTGCTTCAACCAGGTCGATAACACAAACTCCGTGAACGAGGGCGACGCGAGTGGAGAAATGGATCTGATCAACTATTTATCAGGAGATGAATGGCAAAAGGCGGAAGGACAAAATTTAGACGGTATGCAAATTTCTGAGTAATTGATGGCTTTGTAATCAATCCCAAAACGTTTAACTTTGTGTAGACGCCTAGTTCAGTTCTGGCCCGTCTTTGTCACGCAACGCTACGGGAGAGGCTTTCGCTTAGCGTTGCGTGACACAGAGAGGCCCAGAACTGAATTAGTAGCCGCCATGTTTGTAACAACTAAATTTTCCTGACACACTGTGCAACCAATCATGAACTTAATTTCTACAGGTTTTGACGAATACCGTATCGTCCATCGACGTTCCGAAGGGGGCGGAAAATACAAATACTCAGCAGTTCATTCTAAAGACGAACTCCCTGTGGAACTACACATTTCAGGCGGGTCCGCATCTAGAGACCCCCTAAAGGAGATCCAGCTTATCAACCTCCGCGTGGATGATAAAAGTTGTATCACGGGAATCGATGACAACGGAGATTGCGTTGTTAGGAAATGATAGAAATTTAGTAGCTCTAGTTGGATAGACTTACCTTAATTTACTGAGTGAAAACAAGAATGTAACAGTTAAATCAGTGGGTTCACGGTATCCGACGTCATTTTAATTGAGGAGAGGGGATAAACACAGGTACAATTACAGTAGATGTATAGGATTTTATTCGCTTTGGAGTCCTGTAACTACGTTCAAATTTGAAGGATTTTGAAAGCAAGTATGTCTTTCAAACAGCCCGACAGAAGGCTCAACTGAAATCGCCCAAAATTCTATGATTTTGCGATAATTTTAACCGTGTTTGTTCCCCGGGTTTATTTTGCCGTTATTGAGTTTTTCAATTCATTTTTTAGGAATGTAACAGTACACCTTAATTTTAAAGGCTTTCTTGGAGAACTGGGACTTCGAACATTCTAGGGACTTCTTGCAATAGGATCGCGGATTGTCCCACGAGCTCTGGGCCGAAGGCAGCGGGGGGAGTGCGATGGGTGCATCCGAACCCCCTCACGCGCCGCAAAGGCCTGCTTAATCTGAGAGGGAGGGTTAATATGACTCTCAGAATGCAGGAAAAGTGGACTTCAACAACTTCATTTTTCAAAATTTCCCGGAGTAATATACCACCGGATCCCTCCTAGACGCTCATGCTTCCGGTACTCGCACCCACCCAAGCAAAATCCTGCCTGCCAAAGTCCGGCCCTGGAGCTAAAAATATTATGATTCTTCGATTCCAATGGCACGTGATTCATTTAAGTTGGCTTTATCTTTTACTAATTTCTCAGAGCACTTTTGTAATTGCATTAATATGAAGTTTTCAGAAGTGTTCACGAACAATACTCATGACGATGGTTTGATAAAGACCTTGTTGCGCAAGTCATATCTGTACGTATCATTTAAAGTTTTTCTTATGATCATGTAAATTTAATTTCTCATCAAATTATTCATGTATAGAGATTTACTGTAACTCATTTTGTACAAGTGTTGTAAAGGAAAGGAAAGGAAAGTGTTTGCTCTAAATATAAAAATAACAATAATAAACGTTATTGCAGTTTCACTTCCTTATATCTTACCAAACAGCTCTGGAAATCAAAAATTGGCCCAGTTTAATAGGCTTTTTTGTGAAATTCTTGCATAGGCACATTACTTACAGATGTCAAAATTTGTACCGTAGCTCACTTTTTGTGTGGGCTGCCTGTGGTATCCCACACTAATGCTAAATGAGTTATGCAAATGACACTGATCCGGGGCATTCAATGACGAGCCTACTGTATGAGTTAAATAAACATGACTACAGACTGTTCCCGAATAGAACACAAACAGCTTGCAGAAGTGGGAAAATCGTATAAAATTTCGGTACAATTTAGAATGAAGCAGATATTTCTCACTATCTCCTGAAATCGAGAAAACATGGCAAGCATTTCATAAACCTGTAACGTAACACTATGTGAACCTTTCGCTGCAACAATTCTACTAAATCATACGCCGCAAGTTGTGATTCAGAGCTGCTTACAAAAGTGGGATTTCGCTTCAAAATACGCCCAACAATATAACGGTGTTCGACAGAGTATTGAAAGATAAATAGTATTTAAAGCATATTGGAAGCATTTCTGTAACGTCACCTGATTATGTCGACCTTTAGCTGCAGCCAAATTTTACGCGTTCTTACATAAAAAAGAGCGTACAATCTATTTTATGTACTAGGCAAACCAAAATTGAAAACATTTTATCCCACACATGGACCCTTTGGGTACCTAACCACATCTACCTATCTCGTTCCCAGACTCGCCTGTCTCTCTTAGCCGGCTAGGCCTGGGGGACGAGGAACAAGTGGCTCTGGGCACATGATTTGATTGGCTGGATTTGACAAAGGTTATTTGACAAGGCCAATCAAAACAACTGATTTTAAAATCCCTTTGTTGTAAGGCCAGGGAATTTAATCGGCTGATCTGATTGGCTCGTTTGAATTTTTGGCGGGGTCTTAGCGGGATTAAGAAATGAGGCAATCATGCATTTCACATTTACTTTGAGTTAGCTTTTGCGACGCATATTTTACCCTTCTCGCCTAGCAAATTCAACTGCAAGTTGCCTTCATCCGGCACGGATCTGAACCAATTATGTGTGGCAAGAAGTCTGTCAATAACTGCACAGTAAAAGAAAAGAAAGGTTACACTTAGACTTGCTACAAGTCGACCTCACGAGTTAAATAAGCGAGTGAAGCGAGCTTTTGGCCGCGAAGCGGCCTAAGATTTTATTGAAAGTCTAGGTTACACTTTGCAAGACGAAAACTCCGCAGAGGCTTTGAAGAGGGTCGACGGTGAACGTCGAGAATACTACACGAGGGCGGCCAAGAGACGTCGGGAAGAAAGGCTTTGGAAATTAAGAAGCAGCCAAATTGATGAAGACGATACCTGGAGAGCAAAGCAATCCAAGACTTGATCAAGACTTCGCAAAAGGAAGCGAAGAAATATAAAGAAAGCTATCCAATATCTTTTGCAGAAACATTTTACTATAACGATGGGTCTTGGCGGGCATGGAATAGAATCCTGTCTATTAGGGGCCGGACATCCCCACTTCCCCTCGAGGAGGTGCGCTGTTTTTAAACCCACATATCAGCTAGTGCACAAAAAAATGGGGTAGACGGTGTTCAATGTTTATCTAATACTCATTAACACTTCTCTACGCACAAAACTTACATGTAATAGCTTTGGTCACGGATAACACTAAGAACATATAGCTTTATCAATATAATTGCTTTCCTGCTTATAAATCTTCTTCTCTTATCATCCTCGTAAGAAGGGGATAATGAAGAAGTTGAAAAAATGATGAAGAGAAGGGAAAAATTATTATATTTTCGAAAATTTTCTTATGAAAAAATCTTTGCTCTTGAAATTTACTTTAATTTACACTAGATAATTGAAAAAAGAAAATGCAAAACGTAATGCAGAAAATTAAGCAACCAACTCGTCCCGTCAGGTCATGCTGAACAACACTAAAATATATTGCGCGCCCAGCCTTGCCTCGGCATTTTTTTTTTGTCATGTGAGATAGACGAAACTATTGTGTCTATCAGTTACGTGCCAAACCTTAGTGTGTTACTTTGCTTACTTCATTGCTGTACACTAAACTAATTGAACAAAAAGTACTTACCTAAAGTTAGTAACATATGCACTATTAGACAGTTCGCAGTTACAATGCTTGACAAATTCTACTCGTTACTTAGCGAACATTTTACAATAACAGATTGTCCTTGGCAAAGTTTTCAGGTTTCTGGGTTAACGATCTTTAAAACACAGTCGCCGTCTTTCCTGATGCCGGTGATGTACAACTTTTTACCATCCACTTGCGTCACAAGAAGTTCCAAGGTTCGATATTCCTTCAATGGGTCCCGCTTCTCGCTTCCGCCCTCCAGGTGAAATATTTTCGGTGGGTCTTCGCTGTCATCATTGACACGGACGGCGTACTTGTAGTTGCTTCCGTCTTTCTGAGAGCGAGTGATGATATATTCTTTAAACTCGAGGTCTGAAAATGAACAACATTTCTCTTGGTTTTTTTTTTCAAGCTTTTAATTTGTCCCTGTTGCATAGCTTCGAAGTTTGGGAGTTTAAATTCAACAAATAAAACGAAACGTCAAAACCATGTCGTTTTGTAGCTTATTGTTAAATTTCACTGATTTTTAGCGATATTCTTCGCTAAACATATCGACGGGCAGTGTTTTACAGTAATTGCACGATTTGTCCACCACTTAAATTTTTCTGCACAACATTACGAGAAAAATTTGCGCCATTTTCACAATGCGTGTTGATAGACCCGCAAATATGGCGGGAAATTTGTCAAGAAACAATTCCGGTCACGCGCCTCACATCCTGCATCGCGCAGTCTCAAATGTAAGCAGCAACAACCTTGTGATTTACTCTTAATTCTCATCACTTGTCCGTTTGACAATTTTTAAATATTGTAGGGAGAAATGACATATTGATCGCTGTTATTATTAAAGAGTTTTTGCGTCACAATCGCCTATACTTACCATCATCAATAGAAGCCTGCACTTCTTGCCAGCACGTGGTCGAAAGATTGTCGATAAGACTCATGATCGTCTGCGTGGAAACCTGCGAAGATAACATCGACAATCAATAACTTGACAACTTACAAGTGCTACAACTAGCTAGGTAACCTATGTTGTAGATCACTAGACCTCAAGAGGGAGGGGAGGGGAGGGAGAGGTCTTGGAATATGGAGCCGCTAAGAAGGAATTTGCGAAGGAGGCTCTGCGGTCGGAGCACTGGACAAGAATTGACAGCTTTTGATTCTTGTACCCAGAGTCTTTCGGACAGCAATACGTGTTGCTTGGATACACTGCTGACCGAGGAACTTGAAGGCCCTGGTTACAAAGTTTCCACCGTATGTGGTCTCACCTTTAGTGAACCTGCAAGTGACTCAGTTGTTTTGAATGCATACGATAGAAACTGTGTTCAATATACTGAACACGTATTTATTCATTTAAAGCTGCACCCTACAGCGACGACAAAATATTTACAAGCACAAAAGGAAAAATTGTAACTTTTGTGATACATGTTTTGGAATCTGAGGGACGGTACAGCCACAAGGCAATTCGCATTAGTCCGTAGGCTAAAAACTGATACAAATGCATAAAAAAAATTTGCAGGGTCATGTAGATGATAAAGAGATTACTTTCCAGCATTTAAAAAAGAGATTTTGTGTAGAACTAGATCATTTCTGACGAACAGATCCGCAGTGCAGTTATGAACAAATTAATTTGTATGCAAATTTGCTTTATCGAAGACAAGTAAATTACAATGGCGTATTCCCTTTTTTTGTATAAACAAGAGTGCTCATGACTAAAATATAGAACTCTTCGATAAATTGGTGACTGTGCCTTTGTTATATTAAGACAACTTAAAATCAATTTTTTTTCTCACTTTTTCAATTTAAAAAGTATTCACGAAAAGTTGGTACAAATCGACAACAGACTTTCCCAACAGAGAGTTACTTGAGCGTAAAAGACGCTTAATTAGATATGTCTGCGTACGATATTTAATAAACGTAAAAGAACTCCCTTTGAAATACTCTATATTGTAACAATTTTATACTTGAAAAGAAAAAACTAATACAATTTGAAGCAGGCTTTCTTCGCTAAGAAATATATAAATTGGAAAAAGTTTACGTAATATCTATACCATTTTGCTTTGTTAAACGTTCTTCAACATTCAGTTCTCCAACTTTAATTTTCAGTCTTCGGCTTTAAATTCTTTCGACTTACTGAAGTACAACATTTTTGTTTCTCAAATTAGTGTATAAGTCATCAGGTTGTTAACTTCACGAGGTGTTAATTTGCTGGGGTGCCCCTCGCAACGGGGTTTCCTTCACAGTGTAAATAAACAAGTGGCGTTTTATAAACCATCTATAATTTCTTCTAAAGTGTAAGAAAACGTTAATTCCGTATCTAACAGCCAAGCCTTCTGTCTGGAATAGAAGTAGCTCCTAAAGAACAATTGTTTAACTCTGCATTCAACTCGATCGGTGAATGTTTGAACGAGTGTTGAACAATTAACCTTTTAAAGCCATCTATCACAATGACATAATCCTCAAAATTCTATATTATCTTTTCGTTTTGTTTGATTAGGTTGAGGGACACTTAAAAGAGGATTATTAGCGCTTTTATGTCGCAAGATAAATGTTTTAAAATGAGATAGCTGTCATTGTTTACAAACGCGGTCATGAATTCACTATTCTACAGGGTGTGCGCGCACTGAAATTACTTAAGTTTGTTAAATATGCTGGAAAAAATCTTCATTGTTTTACAAACTTGAAAACAAAAAACAAGCAACCTCACCTGAAGTTTTTAAGACACTCGATTCCCTGCTCAATGTTTGCAAACAAGTTGGGAGGTTGACAACCCCTGTCTGTGCAAAACAAGCTTGCGGTTCGACTTTTCACAACATTTAAATAACGGCTTGCCGAATCTGTCAATCAAATGTACTTGACTATTGTCTTCGCGAGGTAGCAAAATATTTCATTTATCAGCAAGGGATAGATGTAAGCCAATAAATGGATACAGCTGATCTTTTAGAACTGTTAAGCCTTTATTTAACCATACAAATGTGTAGACAATGGTACACCATCTTCCCACTGGGCTTCACCCCTAGTAAGCAAGCGAGACCAAAAGCAGTAGCTATGCGGGTTCCATTTCCTACTGTGCGAAAATTGCGATACTTTCATTACCTCCTGGGGTTTATTTTGTTTAATTCGCTTAACGCACAGTTTGATGAGGCCTTGTCGACTTTCACTCAGCTTTTCTGGGCCATGAAAACTCCCTCTATAGGTGGTTTGTAGTGCATAAAGTAAGCATTTCTTTTCGTTTGCCTTAAACTAGAAGTTCCAGTATAAAAGGAGGCCTGGTATGGCCATTCTTACGCACAGTTTTACTGAAGTCGACCTTTCAAAGCGTCAAAACGTAAACAGCCAATAGCCAACAGCATAATGTTCCGGCCGAATGCTATTCTTGTTTCCTTCAATTTCGCATTTAAGGGCTTGTTATAAAAGTGAATTTTATAATTTTGATAAATATGACCGTCAAAAAATCAAACACGCTGGTTCTTCAATATTTTTTTATTCATGTATTTTTCAGCCCTTGGCGCTGGTTGCAGGTTTCTGCTTCAAGCTCCTATTGGTTTATTTCGCTATTTGTGCTTGTTGTGGGGTGGATTGGTCAGACGTGAAAGTAATTCGCATTTGCTTCAGTTTTCATCACTACGCATGGTGATTGGTTTAGAAAACTCGCGCCACTTTTTTGACCAATCAAAACACCAAAACCAACCAATCGTGACTCACTTGCGGCGTTTTCCCGCGCTTCATACCCGCTACATGTATTTGCTTTGTGTTCTCATTGGTTCACTAGATTGCAATTGTCTGTGTCATTTGTGATTGGCCAGAGTGTTAACTTTGGTTTTGGTTTTACGATACTCAACTGAAAACCGTCCTAAATAAACCTCTATTTTCCAAAATGAAAAGAAAAAATCCAGTAGTTTGCACGAGGTTATATAACCAACTGCATGCAATGTAGCTCAGCAAACACATGCCCCATAGGCTAAACGTCTGCACTTGGTTGAAAGTGGTGCCGTCTGTAGCAAAAAGCGATGAAGAGCGCTAGTCCATGCATCACAACAAACGCAAAGAAAAACACATATATCAACGTCTGTTAGTCGATTGTAGGCCACTATAATTTACGTAGCATCTTTGGTTGCTATTCGAGTAACTAGTCCATCTTGTAGTGACCCGCACTGAAGTTCCTCTTCTGAAATGCCATAAATCTAAAAACAAAGACAAAAGACCAATGAATAAACTTACTTTTCAAGGACAGCTAAGCTGCAGAATACCCGACCATTTATTTAGATGTCACCGAATATGAATAGCATCTATTGTGCTATGACTCGTTCTACAAAGAGTTCCGACACACATAAATGAGGTGGGCAAAAGTGGCCCTGAATTCTGCAGTTTCTCCCCCTGTCATAGCAAAAAATTGGCATGGCCTGAGTTCTAGCAATCTCCACTGAAAGATGGTCCACATTTGGGTGCCAAAGAGAAAAATTACTTATTAGCCACACTTACATGTAAACTACATGAAGTAGCATTCAACAGATACATGAACTAGTTTAAACAGTCACCTTTTTTATTTTTTCCTGGTCAGAAATTGCACTCAAGGTAGTTAATGCAACTAGCTTCCCATTTATCAATTTGCTAACTTCTGAAATCTATGGAGAAACAAAATATAGTATTTTGTATGAAAAACAAGCAATGGTTGACTCTTTTTACCATAATTTATGGGGGAAAGCTAGTCGTTGGTGGCCTAATGAAAAGTCCCGGGGGGGGGGGGGGGGGGGACTCCCATATGAAATGGGCAGGGATGCTTGTCGTCTCGCTTAGGGGTGCAAATTTGGGATTTTGGTCTTGCTTTGGGTGTTCTGGGCAAAATTATTTTTAGCCGTCAAGGTCTCGTTTAGGATTGCACGTTAAGAAATAACAAAAAAGAAAGATATTTTTGATTCCTTATAATTACTCTTTTAGGGGTCTGCATAACATTCGGCCACACCCAGATTGGTCTCTTTTAGGGGTTAAATTCAAAATTTCCGACGAGCATCCCTGTGCCTTCCATATGGTAGTCCCCCCCCCCCCCCCCCGGGTGAAAAGTACACAGGACTATGGGTTAAGTGGCCTGGGTTTCTGGTTTCAACACTGGCCAGAGCAACATGTTATTTGACAAGATAACAGCTGACTCTCACAGTACTTCCCTTCACCCAGAGTATTTTTGTAAATGAATAACTTTGTGGGCCATCTAAAAAAACACTGATTGAGGGGGAACCTGAAAATTGACTAGCATTCCATTTATAGCATGGTAATCTTTATTTATCCACAGTATTTGACAGCAAAGAGTATAAACAAAAAATTACAAGATACAAAATTGCAAATGAGAGTACATTAGTAAAAATAAGAAGCTGTGTTCCACGAATGCTGTGTCTAAAGTGTTTGTTTGATCAAGCCTTGAAATTTCTCAAGGGGCTCTGCTTGTCGTACGTTGTAGGAAAGACTGTTCCATAACCAACAGTGCACCACTGTAGCAAAAGCTGTTTTTTTAACAGTTGGTGTGCAGTAATGGAAGATTGAGTTTATTCTCCCTTAGGTTGTATGTGGTTTCACGTTTAGAGAGACTCGAACATAAGTAGTCTGGAGCCAGCCCATGCAGAGACTTGTAGATCATGGTGGCTCTTTGAATTTGCTGCTGGCGAGTTAGATATATCAAGTACATCACCAACATGCCCATCATAGCTTGAAAAGGTCAAAACACGGGGTGCTCTATTTTGGGCAAAAAAGTTAGTCACTGGTGACTTAGGAGTAGCAATACTCTTAGCTATTCACGATACAGACACTGGATTGAAATGCCAACCTGTTAAGCCACTAATTGGCCATTAAGCTCTGCGAAACCTTCATTTACTTTTTGCTCCATTTTCAAAACAATTTAATCAAATGAAATACACATAAAAATATAATTCATGAATAAATCGTATCCATGCCATTCTATCTTTTTAATTTTTGGTGATGTTTTGAACTTTTTCAAATGGATACTTAATGTGTCAGCATTCTTTCAAATCATAACGTTTGAGAACCATTAAAATATGCAGTATATTGAGTGCACTGAATGCCATATAAAACAGGTACACTTTAGTACACTTTAACGCAAGAACCACTCTTACTTTTTCACCAGCATCTTCTTGTGTTATCATCACCATTAGCACATTGCTTGTATTGTCTAGTATTCCAAATTTCTTGAAAGATTCAGTTATCTGCCAAATTTAAGTTAAGTTAGTATCTGCTTAGTTCTTAAATCTGTTGTTTAGTTGCTTTCCCCCAGTTGGGGGATAGAACCCTCAGCAAGCTGCTAAAAACCCTTTTACCACTAATTTATGCTCCTGTTAATGAACAACCTGTTAATGCATATGACTGATCAAACAGAAACATCAATATACCTTGGGGTTCCCTGGCGACATTCTCCAAGGCATCTGACCCTTTGTTATACCCAGGAAGTGGGAGGCATGATGGCCTAATGGTTAGCGTGCAGGACTCTGGATTGAACACTCTGGGGTCATTGTGTTGTGTTCTTTACTCTCATAGTGGTACTCTCCACCCAGGTGTATAAATCGGTACCAGCAAAATAATGCTGGGGGTAACCCTGTGATGGACAAGCATCCCATCCAGGGGGGAGTAGAAATACTCCTAGTCGCTTAATGCTATGGAGACCAAGATAAGCTCTGTTGGTATGTTGGTGTATAGTCACAAGTAAGGCTGCTCAGGTCACTAGTGGGATGAGGAAAAATGATTTTAGCAAAAGTAGATGGAACGGATCTGGGAAGATAAGATTGAGCATGCAGCCTAGTGACGATCCTAGGAAAGTATTGACCTGGCTTGTAGTGGGTAGGAGAAGCGATGGAAGACCAAGAACAACTTGGCATACAATAGCTGAGGAGCTAGGATGGAAGAGTTGGAAGGACCTACCAAGTAGCTATCCACTGGAGTGAGTGGTCAAGAATTACTGAAGCCCTGTGTGTCACCAAGGCATTGCAAGGATAGATGATGATGATGATGATGATGATGATGATGAATACAGGAGGTGCTTATTAGCAGAAAAACCTCTTTACTGGGAGCGAGGTTGTTAGCAGAGATTTATCCAACTGTACCAGAAACTCATAAGGAGTTATGGAGTAATATATTATGGAGTTATAACTCATAAGGAGTTATGGGTTAGTTATGGGTTTCTGACCGTTCTTACATTGGTAGAAGGTGACAAGTTGAAAATAATCTCTGAATGAAGGGTCCTGGTCTTCATCTTCCCTTGTTGAAACAACTGAAAAGCTTTATGTCCAGCTATCACCACATGAAAAGGATCTAAAATCTAGAAAGCAACCATCACAATAATTTCACTCCATCCTGTTACAACATATTTGTTTGTGTTCCCAAAACAATTATTCCATTCTCTATGGCAGGCTCTTTTTTTAAAGTAACCTAAAGCTAAGGCCAGCATTAATTTAAACCATCTGCATTATATCTTTATGTGGAATTAACATTGTATTTCTCTCATTTCGGAGTCATTGTTTGACTTACTTGACTTATATCCTAGGTCTCCTCAGGGACAATAGGGCCATAAGGAGTCATTGTTTAGCTGTAGTTTATTGTTGGGGCATTTGTAAACTGGATTTTGTATATTTGCAGATGAGGACAAAATCTATAGGGGTATTAACTACTTGTAACTACTACTTAGACTAACTTGGGACATATAGCCCATTCCATTTTATATCCACCCCCCCTCCCCTCTATGGATGAGGTAAGTCAAAATTCCCCCCCCCCCCCCACCAAAAAAAAAAAAAAAAAATCAAAGAGCCAACATGATAATCCCCTCAGAAATAAACCAAACCTTCAGGAAAAAGTCAACTTTTCCCTGACCTCTTTAGAAATATTCCAAAGATCGAAGAATATAATGGCGACAGAAAGCCCCCCCCCCCTCCCCCGCCTCTCATTCATGGGGGGATATATAATGGAATGGCCCAGGGATAAAAACAACCATCCATTAGGGACCGATCGTTTATTACGTCCCAAGGGGGGGCGGTGGTTTTGGAGGGGGGGTACAATTTTAAAACAAGCCTCTTTTTGGGGGGTAAATTTTTTCTCTGGTAAGAAACATGAGGGGGGTCAAATTTTATGACACAGCAACAGCAGTCTAGGGAATTTGACGTCAGTGATCTATCCCGATCCCGTGGTTGGGGAAAAGGAAAGAATTTGACGCGATTTCAGGTCCGAGGGAAGGGTTGTTTGACATGGTCCTGGAACCTAGCTTCGATCTTTTTGAGGTCTTTCAATCGTTATATTTGAAAAAAAAAAAGATCGAAAATGCCAATCTACAAAGCCTGGGATGTAAAACGGGAGATGAGAAAGGCCGTAGCGGCTGGGAGCTTCGAAGAATTTGCTAAAGCAGGTGAGCTATTTTTGATATCAGAAATTCAATCTGACATGTACAGCGAGTGTCTTCAAAGAGGGTACGGTACGATAATATTTAGCTTAACTGACCTTTTCAAAGTTTAAAATACATGCTATTTAAATCAGACCTCTGTTTTATACTGCGAGTCAAATCATTAACTTTTTGCTACAAAAATACAAAAAGGTGTCTTTGTACTTGGTATTTTCGGCCCACGCTCGTTTTAGGGATTCAAACAATAAACGAGAGAAAAGATAAATGATATATTGAATAAAAAAGATAAAAAATATGCTAAGGAAGGAAAAAGAGGGGAGGAGGGGGGGGGGTACGTTTTTCAAACAAGAATTGGGAAGGGGGGGTATAATTTTTACCTCCAAATTTTTTTGGGGGGTTCAGTTTTGAAACACTACACTTTTTTGAAAACCACCGCCCCCCCCCCCCCCCCCCCCCCTGGGACGTAATTAACGATCGGTCCCTTATTCTGATTATTTAATGTCCATTTAAAGTTTATAAGGTTATCATTTTCTAAAAAGACTGAAGACATCTGTGGAGAATTCCCAAGAAAGATCTGAAGAAGTTTCGAGTTCTACTACAATGGACTTCAATTTACCTAAATCTACCATCGTGTATTATACTTTCTCTCGTGAAATTAACGTAGTTCAGACTGATAACTTGACCTCCCCGGCAAACTTTCTATGGAATATAATAAACGTACAGTACCATGCATGCGTTTAAAAGGGCAGCTTCAATCTTTCCTCGGACGATCAGTTGTCGAAGCTCATTACTGTTTGTCACATCCGTAAATAAAGCCAAGTTCATGGTATAGCTGGGGTTGTTTTCAATGTTGTATTGAACGATCAGGTCTTCCACGTCCGCCATTTTGAATTTAGACCGCTGCTAGTCAGCGGTTGTAAGTTTCTAGCGGTCGGAAGACATAGGTACGCATCGCGTGCATGCACATTCAGTCTCATACGATGCCTCTGATGGCTGCGTGGGAGGCTAATCAGGCGGGAGCGTATCATGGTTTCATCATGGCTTCTGTAGCATGAAGATACTAGGAGTATACCTTATTATAGGAAATTAACGCTCATGTTTATAAGGTATTGGAAATTAACGCGACTTAAATTAACGCGAAGTGAAGGAAAAATTACTTTCCGATAAAGGAAATTAACACGAAAGAGGTGCTAAAATTTCAAAATGAAGAAAATCAACACGACCACACAAAAAAACGAAACTTGTAGAGATAACAGGAACAAATTTATTGTAACATACTGTTAACAAGTTAAAAATTCCAAAACCCAAACGAATCTCGCTACTTCGAGCTTTCTTTTCATCGCAAATCTCTTAATGATACCGGTGGATCTCCACCCTGATAAAACAATACTAAGAAAAATCAAAATTAGCAACCCACTTAATTAATGGTACAGAAATTAACGCTCCACTTAAGGGCCTGGAAATTAACGCTCACAAAAATTAACGCGTCTTAAATTAACACGAATTTGGAACATTCACGTTAATTTTCATGAAGCGTGAATTTCCTATAACAAGGTATCTACCATGCCCCCCTCCCCCACCCCACCCCTTGGATGGTATGCTAGTCCATTGCGGGGTTATCCATTAAGTTTGTACACCTTACACCTTGGTGAATTGAGGCAATGTGGGAGTAGAGTGTCTTTCCCAAAAGCACAATAGACGGCAATGCAGTGAACCTGGCCAGGACTTGAACCCGACTGCTCAATTCTGAGTACAGCACACTAACCACTGACCATAATACCTTTCACAGGTCTCTGGGTCAAAAATAATATAATGAGGTACATTTGTGCTTAATTTAAACAAACAATTTAGTATTTTTTAGGGGGGTTGGGGGGGGGGGGGGGAACACTAGAACCCTTCAAATCACACTAATCTAAATGCTGAAAGAAAATACTAGTAATTATTTAATAATAAACATAGTGACTATATTACTAATCAACCTTAACAAACAATAATTGGATCTTATCAGCACTTCTTATGCACAACAGTATTTACTTATTACCCTAAAACCCAACTTATTTTAAAACACTTCTAGAAATTCTAATTGAGCTTCAAGTTTCTGTATAAAATCTAAATAACTTAAACGTTTGTTATCGGTAGTTATTCTTTGCTCACAGCTCTTCTACTGAATGAAATTGCATGATTAACTAACATTTTAATTTTGCAAGACCTGACAACTTCAAAAGCCAGAATTGAGTAAAATTTGATAAAACCAAAATGAAGTTAAAATACTTAGACTGACTGTAGTTGATAGAAGTTGCTGTTTTTGTTACTGACTTGTATATTTTGGCAACACATTTAAATCTTTGTCTTGCCAAAATATACAGGTCAGTGACAAAAACAGCAACTTTTATCAACTATATCATCTCCTGACTACACTTACTCAATTTTTAAACATACTTAGAGACTGTTGCCTCAAACATGGAGATTGCAACAAAGTTATCATTTTCAAAATTATATTCACACGCATTATTTTGCCCTGTACTGAAACAAATCTAGAAAACTTCTAACTCCATGACAGTTCTACTGAAATATATGCTTAGGGCCTACAATACAGGCAAATGCTTGACTTCCGGACATTTTTTAACTGGATTCTTAAATAGCTTATCTACGCTAAGGGGGCAGTCTGAATCAGTAAAGCAGTTTTCATTTTTTTATGCCATCTACAGTGAGAATTCAAGTTGAAACTGTTAAGTCATACACATAGGCAGAGAGTTGGTAGAACTGCACTGTTTTCCATGATGCATGATCAACGGAACTAACAGAGTACAGTTGACGCCCACTAGTCCGAGAAAGCAGGAAGTTCAAGGTAGCTGATACTAAATGACTGAAAAAGTAAATCCAAAGGAAAAGGATTTGAGTTCGAAGTTGATGCCTGAAAATAATCTACAGACAAATATACTGTGCTTCCAGAGCATCCATTGTGTATCCCACCATTTTCAGCAATCAGTAACCTCTTGTGCCCGAAATATTCCAGTAACATTTGCCAGTACGTACTCAGAAAAATAATTCAATAACATTATTACTGAAACTATTTTTCAAGGAAGATAATTTCTATAAAATATTTTACAACTTCCAAGCAGGATGACCCCATATGCAATGGTCACCATTTCAAAGGAAAACCAACTAAAAATCTTTTACCTAGAATCTAGAAATAAAAAAAGCTCCTGGTTAAGTAGCCTGCGAATACAGCCGCCTCTCATTCGCTCCCGCTACTACGTGCGAAACGCGAAGAGAGACGTCTGCGATTCACGGCCAAAAATTCCATACTGATGACGTTGACCGCTAATTAGATTTCCGGAATATAACAACAGCACACGCAGTTGGTCTCGCATAATTAATGTCTTCATTTTCAGTTGCCCATTGCTAGCTCACTGCTCGAAGAATAGATTCATTGAACAATTATTGATTGAACACAAACACTTTCAAGGCAGTCAAGGACGCATAATTATAAACAGCGGACAACTTGGTCACGAAAATCCCTATACGAGTTGCACATTAGCTATGATTTGAAAAACGAAGCTGTGAAATCACTAAATGTGTCACCAATAAAACCCAAGGGTGTCAAAATTTATCTAAATGTTTTGAAACTGGCTGCAGTGGCGCATCCTTCCTGAACGTCTTTGAGATCGTTCATGAAGCAGTCTTGCCTTAGTCTTCCAATAAGGTATGAAGTGAGATATCAGAGAAATGTAAGTTGTAAGTTATTGCTCAGGTGTATCTTCATAATCCTGCCGCATCCGATCCGGTGTACTTTTGGTCCACAATAACACCCGGCGTTGACCCGCCGTTATATTTCACATACATTATGCAAATTACCTAGTTGACCAATCAGCGCTCCTGTCCGGATTCCGGACAGATTTACGTCATCAGTATGGAATTTTTGGCCGTGAATGCCAAGAACATATATTTCCCCTCGGAAACTCACAGCACTTGCTAAATTTCTTGGTGCAACAGCACTTGGAATACTACTCCATATGTTCATTTCAGGATCGTACATTTCACAGGGATCCCCAGCTGTTGAATGTGGTTGAAGTCCTCCGAACACAAACACTTTCTGTTTAATGGCTGTGCCACCCGCAGATGCCCTCTTTGAAAGAGTTGAAGGAAGTTTCTCCCAAGTATTGTTTCTTGGATCAAACCTTTCAACAATGTCCAGGTATTCATCAGTTTCAGAGATGCCTCCAATTACATACAAGTAGCCTCTATCAGCGACTGCACATACACATCTTCTGGGACTACTCAGTGGAGAGACTTCCTGCCACTGATTTGTTTCAGGATTGTATTTCAGTACCTCTCTGCAAACAACATACAAGAAACCTTGTAGTGTGGCAGCAGCTGTAAAGAGCTCCACACCTTCAGGAGCCTTAGTGGAAGTCCACTGGTTATGTGATGGGTCATACATGTAGCACTCTGCATTGCTGTTTAAATCCACAGCTTCTACAACAACAAGCATTTTATTGTGAAGTGCAGACATGGAATAAGCAAAAGGGTAATGCATGGATGGCATTCTTGCCAGATGATACCACTTGCTTTTAGAAGGAAGATAGCACAGCATTTTCTTTGTACTACAAACAACTATAGCATCTTCATGGGTCTTAAGGCAATTTCTTGGAGGCTGTGAGAAAAAGCACTCGTCTGTGCCTTCAGATATCTCTCTCATGATATCTAATATGAACTTTTTACACGCTGGACTGGTATTCACCAATGGATGCTGCAACATGATACTGAACACAAAGCTGCGCGACACATACATACAACGAACATGACTCAGCAACTGCAAAAATCCAACATCTTTGCTTTTCTGATTCGTTTCCATCCACTTTACAATCACTTGGAAAACTTCTTCCTCTTCCTTCACGATGATTTCATCACTTGAAATCCATTCTACTATTTCTTCAACATTCAGATTCAGGAAGTCTTCTGTTCCAGCCACAGCAACAAAGTTTTCAACAATAAATTCCCTGGCACCATTCTGCAGTTCTTTCCACTCATACTTAATGGCAAAATAGTAAGCCATAATACAGTTGGAAATATCCAGCGTTTGTAAAATGAATTTGCTCGACAATGCTTTTAGACTTGGAATCAGAAAATAATCTGCCTGTGCAAACAACTCGTATGCATTCTCTCTTGTAATCTCAACATGTCCCGTGTACAGATACTCCAACACTTCTTCCATCACAGCTTTGCTCGTCTCTTCCAATCGGATCACTCCTTCTTTCTTTTCTTTCATGTCACTGTTCAGTACGTTGTAAAAGAATGGACTTGCTGCACATAACACGATTCTGTGAGCTTTCAAGCGAGCTTCATCGTCGCCAGTACCAACTTCTAAAATCACATCACAAAAATGATCGTTCCTTCGCTGAATATCGAGGCGTTTCATCATTTCAGCACAAAATGCATGTCCGTCAGTATCTACAATTGGTTCAAGTAGATAATCCATAAGGAGAAAATTTGCAACGACTGAAAATGGTCGTGGAACGAAATGAACAAGCGAGCGAAATATAGAGGTACTGTTATGAGATACTCTATGTATGTGATCGTTTAGTACAATGTACTTTTAGCTAAGACTTTTTATCATTGGGGAGGGGGTGTATAGAACAAACTTTGTAAATTTGAATTTTTAAATAGTTTTAATGTGTAAGTAGTTAACGGATATAATAATATTGTTATAATAATATTGTTGTCTATAGTATTATAGTATAATAATATTGTTATCTGATATGTTACGGATATAATAATATTGTTAATATTGTTACTTATTTTATTTTTATTTTTAATATATATTTCATTTGTTTCTCGAAGAAACTAGCTTGTCTTAGCTATATTAAATTCGAGGATAAATAAAGTTTTATCAGAAGTCCATAACTAGAAGTCTACATCTGGTATTGGGGCGCGTGCTATGTCTTTCGCGTGTAGGCTATTTTTAGAAACTGATGTCTCGCGAGAAAATGACGTAACCCACTATTTCGACACGATTGGAGTTCTAAGTTGCGGCCGAATATTTTGGAAAGTGGCAGGTGAAATAAATCACAAAACACTTGACAGGCCATTCTCTTTAATTCTCACATTTCGACAGAAGTAGTATCGTAGATAGTGATTTCAAACGTCTGTTCAGTAGCATTTGAAGGCGAGTGAAAAAGCAACCCGTCGCCGGGTTTCCGTAGACAAACTCACAAAACAAACTGTTCGACTTTTTATAATTTACGAGAGAATTTATGAACAGAAGTTCCCCAAACTTTTAGTAGTTAAGTGTGTCTTTATTTTGTACAGCATATCCTCGTGTTAAAATACTGAACAACATACACAACACAATAGCTGCACACTGCGAAGTGCCCGAGAAGCACAACTTGAATTAAACTTTTGACGGATGTGAATGAAATCATCATTGTTCGATGAATTAAACTCGTATTTCTATTCATATTAAAACAAGTACATTACCTTAGTCAGACTAGTCAGTCTTTTGTTTTCATGCCGTCCTTATAATTCCAAAAACATGCGAAACTCGCCAAACTTGTCGTTTTCTCTGAATGTTGTTCTCAAACGAATCAAACTTCATTCTGTTCATTCCGCGCTCGATGTTGAGCGCTTCAGGGACCACGGTTTTGTTTTTCAAAATAGCAACGAACCTGTGCCAAAATGCACTTGCTCTCTTAATGCCTGTCTTCATCTTGAGAGTACCATTAATCTTTAGTGTCTTCGCATTTTGAATTAGACTCGGAATTAGTCTATCTTGCCCGCTGCCATTTCGTATTCTGACTCCAAAACACTGAGGTCCTCTCGCTTATTTGGATGCTCCGAATTTTTACAACTTCGATGCTATCGTCATCGATGAAAGATGGCCTGATGATTCTTGTCCGGTCGATTTAATCCTCACAAAACGGAAATTACGATGACCAACAAACAGAAATTTCGTAATGCCGTTCGCTCGAGTTCGCTCGTCCTCTGCAGTTCTGCTTTTCTTCAAAAATTTGTTCAACCAATCAAAGGCGCGAATTAAAAATACCTCAATGTGATTGGCTACTTGTTCGCGGCAAAGCTGTTCTAAAAATAGCCTACACGCGAGTCTACACGCGAGGAACGCGAGGTACACGCGAACGACATATTACCAGAGATGTAGACTTCTAGTTATGGACTTCTGGTTTTATGCATGTATGTATGTATGTTTAGTGTACGTTGTTACATTGCATGTTAGTATACATGAAGTAAGTAGCTTGAAGAGCGTCAGCACGTGGCCACCTCTGACCCGGGCCTTTGGCTTTGAGTTGTTTGAAAGCATTAGCAATCAGCTTTATTTCGTAGAACAAGCCATGGATTCTTTACTCGAACCAATCACAGACACTACTGAACACCCACTTTGTGCTCAAATGATGACACGTCTCGACATTCAGCGTAAAAACGAACATTTCTGTGATGTGATTCTAGAAGTTGGAATTGGCGACGATCAAGCTCGTTTGAAAGCTCACAGAAACGTGTTATGTGCAGCAAGTCCATTCTTTTTCAATGCCCTTAAAAGTGACATGCAGGAAAAGAAGGATGGAGTGATCCGATTAAAAGACACGAGCAAAGCTGTTATGGAGAAAGTCTTGGATTATCTGTACACAGGACAGGTTGCAATTTCTAAAGACCTTGCGTATGAGTTGTTTATAGAAGCTGATTTTCTTCTGATCCCGAACCTGAAAGCTTTGATGAGTAAATTCATCGTGCAAACGCTGGAAATTTCCAACTGTATCATGGCTTATCATTTTGCTGTCAAGTACCAGACGGAAGAACTGCAGAATGGAGCATGGGAATTCATTCTTGCCAACTTTGTTGCTGTGGCCGGAACAGAAGATTTTCTGAATCTGAGTGTCGAAAAAATGGAGGAATTCATTTCAAGTGATAAAATCATTGTGAGTGAGGAGGAAGATGTTTTCCGAATCATTGTAAAATGGATGGAGACCAATGGAAAAGATCAAGACTTCTTGCAGTTGTTGCGTCATGTTCGCTGTAATTTTGTGTCACACAGTTATATGTCTGACATAATCTTGCAGCATCCGTTGGTGAATTCAAATACCGCATGTGAAAAGTTCATTTTAGATGCCATGAAAGAGCCATCTGATAATACAGACGAGTGCTCTCCTTCTCTGCCAATAAGAGATTGTCTGAAGATGCATGATGTCATAGTTGCTTGTGGAGAAAAGGAAACATTGTGTTATCTTCCTTCTGAAGGCAAGTGGTACGAGCTGGCTGCAAAGCTCTCCACTCATTACTCTTACTATTATGGTTTAAGCCCTTTTCAAGGAAAGCTGTTCATCATTGGAGCATGCAAAGAGCAAGATGGTCACATCGCAGAGTGCTATGACGCATCACATAACCATTGGACAGCCATAACCCCTCCTGACACTGTGGATCGTCGTACAGCTGCAGTCGCACTCAAAGGTTTCCTGTATGTTGTTGGTGGGAGAGACCATCGTGAAAATGTGCTCAACACTGTGCAGAAATACAATCCTGATAAGGGTCGGTGGCAAGAGGTCCCTCCTCTGAGTAGTCCCAGATCAAATGTATGTGCCGTGACGGATGGAAGCTATTTGTATGCTATTGGAGGCATGAGTGCAAACTATGAATATCTAGACATTGTTGAAAGATTTGATCCCGTGAATAATACCTGGAGTGAACTTCCTTGCATGCTAGCAAGGAGAGCATTTGCTAGTGGTACAGCCATTGGAAAAAAGATTTTTATATTTGGGGGTCTTATGAGAGCTCCTTCAAGTGGGGATCCCTGTGAAATGTATGATCCAGACACCAACATGTGGAGTAGCATTCCGAACACTGTCGGACCAAGATATGACGCAAGTGCAGTGAGTTTTAAAGGACAAATATATGTGAATGGTGTGTCTCGAAATCGGCAAGGAAGGGAATTACATGTAATGTCACTTCAGGTGTATGATGTCGAGAAAAACGAGTGGAAGTCCTGTCCAGGAAATGTCCCTTTTTCAAAACATTGGCATGAAATTACTTCTCTAACAATACCAAACAATGTCTTGGCTAAATGCAGGGAAATTTCAAGAGATGAGATCCTGTTGAGAAGGATGTCCAGAAGGCTAGGGGCAAGTCCTTACTTTTTACAGTCTTTGAGACGTCAAATTCCGTCTTGAATTTTAATTGGAGGAACATATTTTGGGGGTGTCAGAAGTTGGCACCTTGGCTAACCTGAGGGCATCTTGCAGGATGTGCGGGAATTTGCAACAAAAAACAATATGGAAATTGGGTCCTGTTTTGTGCTGAACCTTAAAACAGCCCTGGGGAGTTATCCATGGGATTTTCATATAGCCTTCATTGGTGATTTTCAGTGTTAATTCATCACAACCCCCCAAAATGGTTGAAATACAAAAACAGGACACTTCACCTTAGCTTTTTTTCTTCAGTTTACCTCTTTTACCATATTGTTGTAAAATAGATAGAATGTGATAATGTAAATTTTCTCATTTACCTAATTTATAACTTTTATCTTTTTCAATTAATTATAACAAAATTATTATGTTAAAAGTGTTTATATTTAATATGCATTATATGTGTTGGTGCTCCCACATCATCTTCAGTTGTTATGTTACCATCAGAAAAAATAAAGTTTTATAATAAATTTGCTCTCTTGTGTACTCTGGGGAGTTACAAAAAGGTCCTTCCATATACAGTCAACTCTTGTTATAGCAAGAGTCCGTAATAGTGAGGTGCGGCAAAAAAAGGTGCCATTGACATACGTTATATAATATAGACTATGACACGCTTATCAACAGTGTTGAAACTGCGAAATAGTTTGTTGGGTATGTAGGATGACAATGGATGAGGGCTCGAACTCTTAAGAGTCTGCAAGGAAAAGGCCGAAGCTGAAGTGAAAAGGAAAGTCTGTGGTACAGCTACTGAAGAAATTTATGCAAAACTAAATATTTCACAAGTCTTTTGAAGAGTGTTTTGACAAATAAGGAGCAACAGACTTCAATTTTTTGTAATAATTCTATATGAGATGTTCACAATGTCCGCTTTATCGAGAGTCAAAACAATAGGTGGGTTCACATTAGACCACTAAGTCTGACTTAGTAATCTCTTAAGTCGACTTAGTGAAAATGACAGGTCTGAACCGCTAAGTCACAAAAGCGTAATTTCTGTCTTAGTGTCGGCAAACTCAAACGATCTAAGCAGTTCTTAAGTCTGTTTCAAACATGACTTAACGCTGACTTAAGAAACCTGATAACAAAAAAAATTTCAAAAGCGCGGAGTTTTATCAGATAGAGATTCCCGCGTTAGGCACGAAAACCAAAAAAAATCACGACACGGCTAGCTTCTTCTCTGCCACGAACAAGAATCAGGGAACATGTATCGCCGAGAGGACGAAACGTTTGAAGGCAATTACGCTACGGACTTTCCACCTTATCCGACGTAAGTTGCGTGGCTTGCAACAACACGCTTCTCCACAGATACAGGCTTTCGCAATCTCGTTTCCTGTCTCACCAGATCACCACGAAGAATTCGGCAAAGTTCATCAAACGTTTCACGTTCCATTCGAAAGTTTTGTTTCCAAAGAACATTCAGCCGAGGCGATGCTAGCATTACATCAAACCAATTCTGCGGTCTTGGCCAGGCCCACGCTCTTCTGCCCATGTGTCGAAAATTACGTCGTCTTCGGCGAACGCTCAAAAGTACGCCGGTCAGAAAAAGCAAGCTTTCACTCTCTTGGAGAAAATCTTCCATCATTCTTTCACGAAGGAACATAAGATTTCGTAAGGTTATTTGGCTGATCAAGCATTGTAAATTTAATAAACAGACAACAGTCGCAATTACAGCGATTTTACGGCTTCTCGGTCTCATTTTGGTCTAAATTTCGTCGCTAAAAAGGATCGTGACTACCTCACGAATCTCAATTTTGTCGCTAAAATGGATCGTGACTACCTCACGAAATTTAAGACGATACGATATGTCATCATTAGCGATAATTTTTATCGCTAATGACAGTTTTGCACGGAAAGAATTTGTCTTCAAATATATGTCTGAACGCTTAAGCGGACTTAGGATGACTTGGCTTGACTTAGGCTAAGACAGACTTAGTGTGTAGTGTGAACCCAAAAAATAAAACTGTTCTGTTGACACCACGAAAGTGTACGTTATTCCGTAGTCTGTAATAGCGGGAGTCAAATCTAGTCAAACCTATACAACTGTGATAGGTTTTAGTGGAGGATCTATAAGGGGAAAATTTCCAATGACTGCAAATGGCAATGAATCGGAAATGAAATGCATCAAACTCGCCCGAAATTAATCATTCGATACCTCATGTATGTGATCATTTAGTGTACGTTGCTACAGTTCATTTCAACGTACATGAAGAAGTATATACAGAAAGAGGCGTTCAACGCGTGGTCTTTTTCACTTTCTTTGTATAAATAGCAATCGGCTTTATTTTATCACACGGGCCATGGATTCTTTACTTGAACCAATCACAGACACTACAGAACATCCATTTTGTACTGAAATGATGAAACGTCTCGACATTCAGCGAAAAAACGAACATTTCTGTGACGTGATTCTAGAAGTTGGAACTGGCGACGATCAAGCTCGTTTGAAAGCTCACAGAAACGTATTATGTGCAGCAAGTCCATTCTTTTTCAATGCCCTTAAAAGTGACATGCAGGAGAAGAAGGATGGAGTGATCCGATTAAAAGACACGAGCAAAGCTGTTATGGAGAAAGTCTTGGATTATCTGTACACAGGACAGGTTGCAATTTCTAAAGACCTTGCGTATGAGTTGTTTATAGAAGCTGATTTTCTTCTGATCCCGAACCTGAAAGCTTTGACGAGTAAATTCATTGTGCAAACGCTGGAAATTTCCAACTGTATCATGGCTTATCATTTTGCTGTCAAGTACCAGACGGAAGAACTGCAGAATGGAGCAAGGGAATTTATTTTTAAAAACTTTGTTGCTGTAGCTGAAGCAGAAGATTTTCTGAATCTGAATGTTGAAGAAATGGAGGAATTCATTTCAAGTGATAAAATCGTTGTGAAAAAGGAAGAAGATGTTTTCCCAATCATTGTAAAATGGATGGAGACCAATGGCAAAGATCAAGACTTCTTGCAGTTATTGCGTCATGTTCGCTGTAATTTTGTGTCACGCAGCTATATGTCTGATGTTATCTTGCAGCATCCGTTGGTGAATGCAAATACCATATGTGAAAAGTTCATATTAGATGCCATGAAAGAGCCATCTGATAATGCAGACGAGTGCTCTCCTTCTCTGCCAATAAGAGATTGTCTGAAGATGCATGATGTCATAGTTGCTTGTGGAGAAAAGGAAACATTGTGTTATCTTCCTTCTGAAGGCAAGTGGTACGAGCTGGCTGCAAAGCTCTCCACTCATTACTCTTACTATTATGGTTTAAGCCCTTTTCAAAGTAAGTTGTTCATCATCGGATCATGCAGAGAGCGAGATGGTCACATTGCAGAGTGCTATGACCCATCACGTAACCATTGGACTCCCATAACCCCTCCAAACACTGTGGATCGTGGTATAGCTCTAGTCGCACTCCAAGGATTCCTGTATGCTGTTGGTGGGAAAGATCGTCACGATAATGTGTTCAGTATTCTGCAGAAATACAATCCTGATACGGGCCGGTGGCAAGAGGTCCCTCCTATGAGTAGTCGCAGATCAAATGTGTGTGCCGTGATGGATGGAAGCTATTTGTATGCTATTGGAGGCATGAGTGCAAATTATGATTATCTGGACATTGTTGAAAGATTTGATCCCGTGAATAATACCTGGAGTGAACTTCCTTCCATCCTGGCAAGGAGAGCATTTGCTAGTGGTACAGCCATTGGACAAAAGATTTTTATATTTGGGGGTCTTATGAGAGCCCCTTCAAGTGGGGATCCCTGTGAAATGTATGATCCAGACACCAACATTTGGAGTAGCATTTCAATCGCTGTCGGACCAAGATGTGAAGCAAGTGCAGTGAGTTTTAAAGGACAAATATATGTGAATGGTGTGTTTCGAAATGAGCAAGGAAGGGAAGTAATATCACTTCAGGTGTATGATGTTGAGAAAAATGAGTGGAAGTCTTGTCCAGGAAATGTCCCCTTTTTAAATTATTGGCATGAAATTACTTCTCTAACAATACCAAACAATGTCTTGGCTAAATGCAGGGAAATTTCAAGAGATGAGATCCTGTTGAGAAGGATGTCCAGAAGGCTAGGGGCAAGTCCTAACTTTTTACAGTCTTTGAGACGTCAAATTCCGTCTTGAATTTTAATTGGAGGAACATATTTTGGGGGTGTCAGAAGTTGGCACCTTGGCTAACCTGAGGGCATCTTGCAGGATGTGCGGGAATTTGCAACAAAAAACAATGTGGAAATTGGGTCCTGTTTTGTGCTGAACCTTAAAACAGCCCTGGGGAGTTATCCATGGGATTTTCATATAGCCTTCATTGGTGATTTTCAGTGTTAATTCATCACAACCCCCCAAAATGGTTGAAATACAAAAACAGGACACTTCACCTTAGCTTTTTTTCTTCAGTTTACCTTTTTTACCATATTGTTGTAAAATAGATAGAATGTGATAATGTAAATTTTCTCATTTACCTAATTTATAACTTTTATCTTTTTCAATTAATTATAACAAAATTATTATGTTAAAAGTGTTTATATTTAATATGCATTATATGTGTTGGTGCTCCCACATCATCTTCAGTTGTTATGTTACCATCAGAAAAAATAAAGTTTTATAATAAATTTGCTCTCTTGTGTACTCTGGGGAGTTACAAAAAGGTCCTTCCATATACAGTCAACTCTTGTTATAGAAAGAGTCTGTAATAGTGAGGTGCGGCAAAAAAGGTGCCATTGACATACGTTATATAATATAGACTATGACGCGCTTATCAACAGTGTTGAAAATGCTAATTAGTTTGTTGGGTATGTAGGATGACAATTGATGAGGGCTCGACCTCTTAAGAGTCTGCAAGGAAAAGGCGGAAGCTGAAGTGAAAAGGAAAGTCTGTGGTACAGCTACTGAAGAAATTTATGCAAAACTAAATATTTCACAAGTCTTTTGAAGAGTGTTTTGACAAATAAGGAGCAACAGACTTCAATTTTTTGTAATAATTCTATATGAGATGTTCACAATGTCCGCTTTATCGCGAGTCAAAACAATAAAACTGTTCTGTTGACACCACGAAAGTGTACGTTATTCCGTAGTCTGTAATAGCGGGAGTCAAATCTAGTCAAACCTATACAACTGTGATAGGTTTTAGTGGAGGATCTATAAGGGGAAAATTTCCAATGACTGCAAATGGCAATGAATCGGAAATGAAATGCATCAAGCTCACGCGAAATTAATCAACAACAACAATTTTTTTTGCATTCCCATTTACATAGATGGTATTGCATTTTAAGTAAACATAGAAAAGAAAGAAAAGAAAATAAATCAATAAATAAATGAATAATAATAATAGTTACATTGATAGTAGGATGATAAAGTAAAGTTATAGAATAATTAACTTAATCGCGATCATTGTTTTCTTTTCTGGAATGCTTCAAAAGTGAAGTATCCAAATTTCTTACAAATAAAAGGATCTATGTTATTAAAAAGAAATACTACTTTATCAGAGTTATTTAAGGTACTAAAGTTGGGATATCTCAAACTTACATCGTCAAATAACTTTTTTCGTATATCTTGATGTAAGTTACAGGAAAAAAGGAAGTGAGATTCATTTTCTACCTCATTAAATGAACAGAATTTACATATTCTTAGGTGTTCAGGAACTTTTGGTATACAATGTCTCCCAGTTTCAATTCTTAAATCATGATTACCTGACCTTAATTTTGCTACTAACTGTCTATGTTGCATATTTTGAATTAATTCTAATAATGAGAGCTGGTTCGGTCAGTTTTGAAGGAAGAATAGAATTGTAGTTTCCTGTTAGATTTTATCATGTCAAATTGATGCATTTGTAAGCTATTGATAATATTTTGTTTTATTTTGGGTAAGTTAGTTTTTAATTTCTCAGCACTGTAGTTTACAGGTGCATTTATGTTTTGTTCTTCTACGTGATAAATACTACCATATAATTTAAGAATTTCATTAACTGATAGCATAAAGGAGGTCTTTTTATTTTGTGCTAACTGAGTTGACATTTGGAGACATTGTTTAGCGATACTATTTTCAGGGAGGTCTTCATGATGGATCCGGAATTTAAGAATTTTTATAAAGATGGTCGATAAGAGAAAGTCTTCCCATTTCATTACGTGAAGCAACGTTCGGGGCTCTTCTATTTAAGCCGAGGTAATGTTTGTAAAATTGAGAATGAAGTCTTTCAATGGGGTCCTTTTCCCATTTCTTATGATCCATAATTTTATTTTTTATATTGTCATAAGCGCCCCAATCATTCGATACTTCATGTATGTGATCATTTAGTGTACGTTGCTACAGTTCATGTTAACGTACATGAAGAGGTATATACAGAAAGAGGCGTTCAACGCGTGGTCTTTTTCACTTTCTTTGTAATAGCAATCGGCTTTATTTTATCACACGGGCCATGGATTCTTTGCTTGAACCAATCACAGACACTACAGAACATCCATTTTGTACTGAAATGATGAAACGTCTCGACATTCAACGAAAAAACGAACATTTCTGTGACGTGATTCTAGAAGTTGGAACTGGCGACGATCAAGCTCGTTTGAAAGCTCACAGAAACGTGTTATGTGCAGCAAGTCCATTCTTTTTCAATGCCCTTAAAAGTGACATGCAAGAGAAGAAGGATGGAGTGATCCGACTAAAAGAGGCAAGCAAAGCTGTTATGGAGAAAGTCTTGGATTATCTGTACACAGGACATGTTGAAATTTCTAAAGAGCTTGCATATGAGTTGTTTATACAAGCTGATTTTCTTCTGATCCCGAACCTGAAAGCTTTGACGAGTAAATTCATTGTGCAAACGCTGGCAATTTCCAACTGTATCATGGCTTATCATTTTGCTGTCAAGTACCAGACGGAAGAACTGCAGAATGGAGCAAGGGAATTCATTCTTGCCAATTTTGTTGCTGTGTCCAGAACAGAAGACTTTCTGGATTTGAGTGTTGAAGAAATTGAGGAATTCATTTCAAGTGATAAAATCATCGTGAAAGAGGAGGAAGATGTTTTCCGAGTCATTGTAAAATGGATGGAGACCAATGGCAAAGATCAAGACTTCTTGCAGTTGTTGCGTCATGTTCGCTGTAATTTCGTGTCACACAGCTATGTGTCTGATATTATTTTGCAGCATCCGTTAGTGAATGCAAATACCGCATGTGAACAGTTTATATTAGATGCCATGAAAGAGCTATCTGATAATGCAGACGAGTGCTCTCCTTCTCTGCCGATAAGAGATTGTCTAAAGACCCATGATGTCATAGTTGCTTGTGGAGAAAAGGAAACATTGTGTTATCTTCCTTCTGAAGGCAAGTGGTACGAGCTGGCTGCAAAGCTCTCCACTCATTACTCTTACTATTATGGTTTAAGCCCTTTTCAAGGAAAGCTGTTCATCATTGGAGCATGCAAAGAGCAAGATGGTCACATCGCAGAGTGCTATGACGCATCACATAACCATTGGACAGCCATAACCCCTCCTGACACTGTGAATCGTCGTACAGCTGCAGTCGCACTCCAAGGATTCCTGTATGTTGTTGGTGGGAGAGACCGTCGTGAAAATGTGCTCAACACTGTGCAGAAATACAATCCTGATACAGGCCGGTGGCAGGAGGTCCCTCCTCTGAGTAGTCCCAGATCAAATGTGTGTGCCGTGACGGATGGAAGCTATTTGTATGCTATTGGAGGCATGAGTGCAAATTATGAATATCTGGACATTGTAGAAAGATTTGATCCCGTGAATAATACCTGGAGTGAACTTCCTTCCATCCTGGCAAGGAGAGCATTTGCTAGTGGTACAGCCATTGGACGAAAAGTTTTTATATTTGGTGGCCTTAACATAGCTTCATTAACTGGGGTTGCTTGTGAAATGTATGATCCAGACACCAACATGTGGAGTAGCATTCCAAGTGTTGGCGCACCAAGAATCTATGCAAGTGCAGTGAGTTTTAAAGGAGAAATATATGTGAATGGTGTTGTTCGAAATGAGCATGGAAGGGAAGTAATGTCACTGCAGGTGTATGATGTCGAGAAAAATGAATGGAAGTCCTGTCCAGAAAATGTTCTTCTTTATGGCTGGCATGAGGTTACTTCTCTAACAATACCAAACAATGTCTTGGCCAAATGCAGGGAAATTTCAAGAGATGAGATCCAGTGGAGAGAGATTTCTAGAAGGCTAGAAGGGGGTCCTAACCTTTTACGGTCTTTGAGACTTCGTTTTCAGTCTTGAATTTTATATAGCTTAGCTGCGGGATAAAGGCAAATGGGGGAGCATGTTTGGGGGGTGTCAGAAGTTGACCTCTTGGGCAACCCATGGGTAACTTGCAGGAAGTTTGGGGAATTTCTAACAAAACATGCTTTGGAGATACAGGCATTTAAGCGTTTTTGTGCTACAGCTTAAACAGCCCTGGGGAGTCATATGGCCTTCATTTTTGAGTTCAAGTTGTAATTTATCATAACTCTGAAAAATGGTTAAATCACAAAAATGTATATCTTTTTAACATGGGGTATGGAAACTTCTGAACATATTTTTACCTGTAATTTTGTTGTAAATGAGTGATTTTTGATAAGGTAAAAGGCCTCAGGCATGTGATACACAAATTATGGCTGAAAAATTAACACCTAGGTGTTAGCTAGAGGATTAAGTTTCCTACAATATTTTTTTACTTCACATGACAGTTTATCTTAAATTAACTTAGTTATTTGGGGAGACACCTGGTTCGAAAGATAATTATTGTTGCTTGTCTGAAACTAGTGCGAGTCTCAGACCACGCCTTAGAATTTTAAATCCCTAAATCTTGGAGGAAACAAGGTAGGGTTCAGATTTCTTCTACAAATCAGAGATAACATAGCCATCTTTATGATCTTACAAATGCAATTACTGTTTCCACTGGTCACGTGACTTGTCAAATATGGCTGTGACTTAAACCTCCTGGAGGAATCTTCAATGGAACAAACCTATGCACAAAGCTTATCTGTATGAGGTTTAGTTTCCAAAATATGGCAGTTAGAAACCTTCCTCAGCAACCAATTGGTAGTTAATTAAGAGTCATCCCCCTTTAATAAGCCTATTTGAACCAGCAGTATTAGACAACTTTTCATTTTTTTTTAGAAAATGAGAGGTCAAAGTTTCAGACATACGATTCATACATACAGTGGAAATACTTCTTGCCAAGATTTTTCCAAGGCTAAAATCAGCTTTAAATCAGTTCATTGTATTTTGTTCAAAAAATGTGTACTATACTGTACTGTAGATTTTGTTATTATTGCTGTAAAATAGATAGAGGTTCCCTCTTTATTTCATACTGTAAATTTTCTCATTTAACTTTTGTCTTTTTTCAATTTTTTAGAAGAGTGATTTTCTAGTTAACTTGTGTTTTATGTAATGCACTACCACATTATCGTAAGTTGTTGAAAACAGGAAAAACAAAATTTTAGGTTTTTTACCAGAGATCTTGTATCTCAGTTCTAACTAGGGGTGTGGTGGGGATATTTGATAAAGTTGTTTTTTCTACATCAGAGTGGGTGGAATGCATTTGTTTGGGCATCCATTTTTTTGTTTTGTTTTTGTTTTGTTTGTTTTTTTGTTTTTATTCTATGAAAAATATATGCCACATACAACAAAAGAAATTTGCAAAAATACAAAAAAGAAATTTACAAAAAATAGTAAATAAATAAAAAACAAAATAGTACTAGTTCACATAAATAGCTCACATAAATTATACTACATTTCTGTTTATCGTTTATCTGCTTATATAATTAAATCATTACTACCTACTTACATTAGTTACTTTCTACATAAATCATATTACTATTATGACTATTATTACTATTATGTTTGGGCATCCATGTCAAATACCCCTGGGGATCATTTGCTCAGAATGGCCTCCAATACGTGCGTAAATGAATCTCAATCCCCTGATCATGCATTATGGAAACAATTCAGAACCGTCAACACTCGCAGTCTGGGTAGAAGTATCATGGTTTGACATATTCTCTTTAATTCCTCAATATTATTTTACCTCCGAATATTTGGTGGACTGGGACTGGTGGGGGTGGGGGGGAGTCTTCAATTTTCTACTTCCGGCACCTGTTTCTCCTGGTTCCCAGCCCTCTTGTGGTGGTTCCTGCCTGTTGGTGCTTCCCACCCTCTCATCTTTACCTCCTATAGATTTCCTGCACCCTTTCCTTTTCATTAATTTAGATTACTTTCATACAGCTGTGTAGCTGCTTCGAGATCTGTGTCAAAAAATACCCTGGTGTTGGGCATTTAATTATCAATATAATTATTGTGGCTCTAGGAGTTAACAACGTGAGTTAATTTTAACTCACGCTAAAATTATGGACGAGAATGTCCGATAATGCCAATACTACTACTACTAGGAGTTAACAGAAATTCCATCCATCTTCCAGTGAAGTTTGAGTACAGTGCTGTGACAATACATTCAAACATACATAAATACAAAGAGGTAGAAAACAATATCAAAGACAACAGCATATGGTCAATGTCGGAAAGCAATTCTTGTAAATCTTAATGTTTGACATGTCAGTTCTCAGGATTATTTTTTCTTGTTCATTTTGAAAGTTGCTGGATTGACAAGTTTTGAAGGGTTGTTAGGGTTTTTTTTTAATTCAAGATTGAGCTGTCAATGTGGTAGCATGCTAAATAACAGATAAAAAGACTTGCTAATACCATGCTTTAAGGATAAGATATCATTGCCTCAATGATTTATAAACACAAATAACAGGTTGTTTTGCACATATTTTGAGTTTATTTATTTGTTGTTAAATTTTTGCCATACATTTAATAGTCTATTTTTTCTAAATGCTTGGGCCTTAGCTTGATTATCATTCAGAATCTCAGTGATGGTGCTGAAGATGTTTGTTGAAATATCTTGCCAACTGATTGGATTGCTTTGAAGGGATCTGCCAAAAAAGGAGAAAACAAAGTTGCATGTTGGAATGTAGTCAGTACATGTTATTACATAACTTACATTAGGTGCTCCCTCTGATTGGTTAATTTAACGTTGTCTATTTGTCCATGGGTGGACGCTGACACATGATGAATGCTCTCCACTTTTATAGCACGAACGCTGATGTGATGTAACATGGCACAAGCCCTACTAGTGAATTTTTAAAGAACACATCTCACCGCAGTACCCAAAGATTGTTAACTGTACACCACGTCTAAAAGCTATCCATAAGTTTGATCTCCTTTTAGGTTTTGCCAGGGATTGCGGGAGTACTGCATGCATATCTCCAAAATTCAGCAAGTAACCTTAGCATGCACAGTTGTGTATCAGCATCTTAAAATTATGCTTTAATTAACAAATGGAAAACACTGCAGCTGTACATTATATGTTTTAAAATTGGTAACTTAATGAAATACTGTACTACATTTCAAAATGCCAAGTTTTGAATGAATGTATGGATATTTGCAGTCAACTACAACCGCACAGCGCTTTCATCTTTACTTACTCATTAAACTTTCTTATTTTGTAGATATTCAACTGATAGATGCAAGGAGGCGCTGAACTCCAAAGATATAATCAAAGGTCTCTTTGAGACAATGATTATTTTGCATAATGAACCACATGTATGAGCAGCAGTATAAACTGAAAAGATGAAAATATTTTAGTGGTGTTACCTCTTCTTTAAGGTGATTCCACTGAATTGCATTGCGCATCCTTGCTGCGCACGGGTTTTCGCGTCATTTAGCGCGTGCACGAGCGCGCGCGCACACAACATTACGGCTTTTCTTTCAGGTTAAGCTCAGAAGAGAAATAAATGGTCATTTTCTTCTAAACGAGCACGGTGACCCCCATTTTTTAATGCATAAATTTAAAAGACATCCGGTTGACTACAATATATCGCAATTTAAAGAAAAGTTAAATACTCTACTTTGAGATATTTTTATTTCAATGCTTTAAAAGTACGTTTTGAGGTAGTGCTGCTTACGCACGCACACAGCAAAATCTTTAATTTCTTTCGTAATTTTAATTCCAGTTTAATTAAAATGGTTTATTATGTAAGATTTAAGTCTATTTCGTTGAACTGCTTCGATATTTTAACACAAGAAATGATTTTTTCTAGAAATGATAGTTCCCTTTTCGGATTATGAGCGTTCCTAGTATGAACGTCGTGGGTCATATCTTTACTATAATAGCCATCCAGGTTGCACAAAAACGAGCACGGTGACCCCCATTTTTTATTGCATTTTTGTAACGCTCATAACATAGTTATGAACTGGACCAAGTCTTAGAAAATTCTAAATACTCCTTCTTTTTCAGTGGAATCACCTTAAACCTCTTAAAATTACACTCAAATCGCTGCCCAGACTAATGCATAACGCTCTAGACCCATGTACGCATTGCGGTCCTATGTATTGAGTAAGCTCAATGCGTTGGCATACTGTATTAGAAAGCAGGGAGGGCGATCCTCCGATGTTTATTTCTCCTTTCTTTTTTCCCCCAAGAAGCTAATAAGTGCTTCCCATTTGTTATTTTGCTCAATAGTTTTGTATCGCATGCGTTATGTTATAAAACCCACGCTTGCCTTGAGCCCGCGTTCATTACGCAACAATGACGCCAATGTTTGTTTAGGTAATGTTATGAAACAATTCAAATAAGAAAATGGTCGTACCCCATGCTCTTGACATAGCTATCTCATCATTATTTCACTGTTTCACATTTGCCGACATTTAATTTCATCTTCGTCAAGTCCAGTTATACATTGTTCAGCGGAATTGCCCAAGGAAGGAAGGAATTGCGCTCGTCTACTAAACTCCTATTTTGCATTCTGCAAAATAGTCGTAAAAACTCCATAAGGGTCACAGAGGAGGGGGGAGGGGCTTAGCAAGTGAAGTAAATGTAGAAATCACAAAAAACTGACAGCATATCCATCACTTTTCAACACAATCGTATGACTTCATAACTTCGAAACAAGAGGCAAATGGGCAAATGGCGATATTCAAAAGTTTGGGGACTGGTACAAAACTTTTCACCTAAACATGAGCGTTTCAATCGAATGTTCATCATCTTGTAGTTACAAAGTGTCAGTTTAAGGGGCAGTCTCACCAAGATTTAGTGCTCCTTGAAAATCCAATGAAGGTGTTGGTATTAATTGGAAATCCACCAGTAGTTGCCTAACCTTGCTAAAACGCAACTGGCACGCAGTGGTCACGAAAGTTGTTTAAAAATGGTGTGGCTACGGACGGGTAGGAAAGAAGTTTGACAGTGTTACTTGGAGGAAAATCATTAAAATACCATTGATTATGGTCTGTTCACATCTAAAAAGAGTGAATTTATGCCTTTTTTGTCGTTTAAGGTTATTTTGTTGATCAGGGAGTGCACCTTTATATTTCTAACAATGTTTACACAAAAACTTAGAAGACCTCTCGTGATACTGCTCCTTTAACTCGTGTCGCCTGGGCGAGATTAAGATCACTGGCTAATTTTTATTTAAATCAAACTGGTTTAGTTTTCACCGAAACGTTTTTAAGTCGAAAAAGAAGAAAGCGGTAACTCAGAAATACGGACTGGATGGTCTATTCGCGAGAAATGAAAGTTCTTGTTTTAACGAATTGCACAATGTTTTATTCTATCGATCATATTGTGACAATCATTGCGCCTGGTTCTATATCATTGTACAGTAGTAATCATGGATTATGGAGTGCGTTCGTGGGGATTTCTTTGTTTTGAACAGCCAATCCAAAACAGGAATCCAAATCCAATCCAAAACAGCCAATCCAAGCCAATCCAAAACAGCCAATCCAAAACAGTCGCGATAGGCGTAAAAAATCGCCAAGTCTGTCGCCGGCTTTAGGCGAGTTACGCGACTGTTTATATCGCCATACAAATTTGAAACGGCCGCGCGCGCAACATAAACAGTAACAACACGCGTCCAATATCACTTGAAACTATCAGCAAAACAATTTTAATCCAACAGCGCACGAGGAAGCACAGACATTTTTTTTACTACTGTAGAAGGAAGCACTGCCGAAACGTTTAGTTTTCCGGCTAAATTGAATTGTTTTTGCGCGCGCTGTCTTTGCGGCTTAGTGTGACGTAATTAATTGCCTTCTAATGTCTTCTCACATGAGATCGAGGCCATCCTGCCACATACCGACATGCCGACATACATACCGACATACATACCGACATAGAACGACTTTCGCTTGCGCGTTCACAGGACAACCACGGGACCACAGGTCACCACAAGATTAGGATGCGTTCTCCTATCGTCGAACGCAATTATTTTTAAACATTTCTTGATACAATTTCCTTCTCGAGAAGCGAAAAACAAAATGTTTTTGATTACTGTTTTTGTCGCTACACTTCTGTTTGGCCTGGTTTAAACGTCATATTTTACATGCGCCGAATACAATACTAATTCGAGTCGACTCGAATTAAAAAATTCGGCATTTGGTTTTAAACGTCGCATTTAATATTCCCAGACTCCGCTCACTGCTCAGTTTCCCGCCAGCATTAGGGAGCTCAAGCAATGACGTCAGCGACGAGGACAACGCATACTGAAAAATGAACTTCTATTTTACTTTAGAATTTTGCAATTATACAGATGTATTCAGTGTCTCTTTCGGTTTTAGAACTAGCTCCAGCTGAATATGCAAAGAGAGCGTTCAATTCCAAATATAAAAACCAAAAATTGTCCATCGTGGTTCACAATACGCAAAATGTGGTCATTTCACGTTGTTGTACCGCAAAGAACGGCTACGAACGGCAATGCACGGCTTCCTCAAAAACACAGTATGAAATATGGAACACGATTGGTCCAATCACGAACACATAAAAAATTTGCGTCACCACTCAACCAATGAGATGCAAAACCAAAACCAAACACGAGTTGGTCACGTGCGTTTTCCCGCGGTTAGCGCCAGTTGAGTGTGTTGGCTTCGTGTTCTCATTAGTCCAGTGTGTTGTTTGACTTTGCTGTGATTGGTCTCTCAAATTCTTTTGTTTCCATCTGCTGAGGTGATTGGTTGAAAACTCGTATGAGTCGAGACTGAAGTGGTTGCATTGTAAAATGTGTTTCCAGATGAAATTTTTCCGAATACGCTGTTGGGAAATTAAATTATTAATTAAAAATATTACTTCCATTTTACCAAGCTCACTCCAGTGCAATTTTTGTCCTCTGAAAATTTTCTCGAAATGTTGAACATTTACTACTTAGCTTGGTTAATAAGGAATTTTGATAAACGAAATAATGTACTGCACTTATCAGGCAAACTTTCCAATGGCAGTGAATGTTTATAGTAAATAGCAACCGCGCAGCACTTTCATCTGTTCTCATTATAGACTCATTTAGTCATTCATTTAGAAGGGGAAGGGGGAGTAGTCTCCCACGCAGTCGTTTTTATCTTTAAGACTTTTCAGACCGAATATAAAATAGAATTCACCGCACGTGGTGGATTTATTATTCTACGCTTTCGTCAATTACTTTTCTTTTCAAGTCGCCGAAGTCTCTTCTAGCATTTTGAGTTGCATTCAGTAATATTTGTTGATGTCAATGATTGCCATTCGAGACAGGCGAAGAAGATGAATTAACTGCACTTTTCGCAAACCTTTGCGAGTGCAATCCGATCTCCCCTAAAAACGACTGTGTGGGAGGCTAAGGGGGGATGGGAGTGGTGAAAAATTAACTGCAACATTTACGTATTATTCCCAAAATAACTGACAACATATCCATCACTTTTCAACACAAACGTGACTTCATAACTTCGAAAAAATAGCATGCAAAAAGTAGCTAAATTCATTTCTTGCAATGTGCAAAATTGCCTTAAAATCCGGCGAACTGGACAAAACCGAGACATCGGTAGCCTGCGTAGCTTGGCGGTTTTATTGGGGCGAAACTCGCGCTAAAAGAGCGGCGAAGCCGCGAGAGGCCAGGGGAGGAAAAATTTCTCTCGCGGCTTTGCCGCATTGCCGTTTGTTTGCGCGCGTTTCGCCCCAATAAAGCCGCCAAGCTACGGAGGCTAAGACATCGGTAGATTACAAACCATAAACCGGCTGACATGCGGGATCTCGACAGCTTGTTATCTCTTCTTGCAATGTCTCCAAACGCGAAATAAGCTGTTCAAAATTTATCTCAAGACGATAAATGATAAATTATGATGTCTTCTACGGCTTCTATAGCTTTAGCATTCTGAACAAGACGTGATTTGTCTTCTCTCCTCTGCAGCAATGATTTTTGGATAGAATAAATCAATCACGCGGTATCTTCAGCTTTGGCATACTAGTAAGTCTTCGGTTTAGAAACGCTCGGCTTAGTATCTAGGGTGACTCTAGACGGTCGGAGGAATTCATTTCACTTGAATTTTCCGCCGTTTATCGGAGGCAAACTTCATAGGTATCTGGTTTTCCTGGATGTCTCTGGGCGAGTTCTTCTTGGCAATCAAGGCAGTCGTCGAAATAGGCCAGAATTTCAGATCGGCATCGAGAATTTGTTGATTCATGGCGGTTTTTTCTGATCCAAAAATTCCTCGGAATTTTGAACGTAACTTGTAGCAGCCTTTTGGGCTAGTCTTGTTGCCGCTGAAAAAATATTAATTGCTATTATAAGACAAAGGGCTTTTTGTATTTCAGTTTATTGTACTGCTTAAAACAATGTTTCTTGACAAACCTGGCGAGAGGATGAAGTTCGCAGACAAACAAAGTAATACTTCGTTTATAAATAATTGCTACCTGCGAACAGATCTGTTTCGCGATTAAAATTGATAAAGTGAAAAGAGTACCAACCTTTCTACTTAACACTTTACCAATCAGTTAGGAAAAATTTTCTGAGGGATTTACCTTTAGTCGAAGAGAGAGCTCTTTTCTTGTGACTTTTCCTAGTACTCAGTTGGCTGGCTGTGTGCGCTGTTTGTACAGCCTAAAGAAACTGCCCAAAATTCTCATTTAGCGATACCATGCGTGTAATTGAAGGGTGAATACGGTTTTCCTGCTTGGACGCTGTAAAACGGACGGATGAACAGTCGGACGGTCTTGATCGAGGAGGAAAAGCTTGGCAGGGCACAGGCTCGCTGCACGGCACTCGTTTCTCAATGCCAGAAGAGCATAACTAACACGCAAGGACTCGCATATGTCTGGGATTCTCTTGTTTTCTCTGTTGCTTATTAGTCAACTCAGGTAAATCTTTGGTAAATAGTGGTAAATCTCAAACTTTTTAGAAAATGTTGGTAAATCAAAGGCTGCACAGTACAAGCCCGCTTATATGCGCCTAAAGTGTAATAATTAATCACAAGTTTAAATAAGGCTCACATCAAAAGAACTAACTATATTGACTACCATCGAGACCTATCACTGGAAAGCAAATTGTTCAACATTTCGATCTTCCGTTCAAGACAGGTTTTACGATATTGTTTAAGATGTAGGTAAATAATGATCTTACTTGTAAATGCGCAAACTGCGCATTTTACAGCAATCTGAATATGAATACATTTCAGTCGGGACAAATTACGACTATCAACGGTTCCAAAAACTTGAAAAGGAATTCCTTTTTATGTTAACATCAACGGGTTTAACAATCATTCTGCGTTTCATTTCCTATAAAATCTAACACAATATCAGCTGCTTCATCAAAGAGGCCTGCTGTCCAAACAACACAACATATTGAAATTGTGCGTTTCCTAACAGGTTATGCTTAGTATACAGTTGTATATTAAGAGCAGAACTGGGGTTTGAAAGCTGAAAGGCTTTCAACGATAGGAAAACTTAATTCAACATAGCAAATATTTAACAGGAAACTACTCATACTTTGGTGAGTATTTTCCGCATGCAAATAAAAGCTAGCAGCAGAACTTGAAATGAACCCTTTAATTTAATTCAAAATTGTTGAAAAAATGTGTGACCAATTCTATTCTCTAGTTTTTTATTTACTCTAATAGCTTTAAAAAATAGTACAACAATCTCAATTTCTAAGCAACTGACAGAACATTCAAGACTCGAATAATGGTCAACTTGCGAGATTTAACAGTCAAATGCAATAAACACCAGGCCTTTAAACGTGGAAGCGGATGTGTTATCAGCGACATATACAAACATCATCTCGATCACTAACAAAGCTTCAAGCTGTTGACTTTTTTCTCAAAGTAGCCAACTTGTTCAATTTCAAGGGCACTTAAACGCAACGGCTTAATTTCCTGACCACTCAAGAACAATGGCGAACATTACTGGAGAAGGAAACTACACAAGCAAACTGAATCAAACACTCAGCGCACCACCAGCAGGCATAATTGAATTTTTTTCAGCTTTGAACATTTTTCTTTCCATCACCGCTGCTGTGGGCAATGCTTTGATTCTAACTGCGCTCAAGAATGTCTCTTCTATTCATTCTCCGACAAAACTTTTCTTTCGATGTCTGGCGGTCACTGATCTTTGCATTGGTCTTATTGTACAACCCTTGAATGCTATCCTCATAATGTCTCGTGTAATAAAAATGAACGCGAATGTTTTATTCTATGTTGACAAAGTTTATACAGCTTCGGGGTCTATCTTATGTGGCGTATCTGGCTTGGCATCGACAGCCATAAGTGTGGACAGACTTCTCGCACTGTTGCTGGGACTGAGATACAGACATGTCGTAACATTAAAACGAGTTCGTATTGTGATAACTTGTTCTTGGCTAATTGCTGCCTCATGTGGATTCCTCTGGGTGTGGAGAATCGATATCGCCAATATGGCAGCCTCTGTGGTCTTAATTCTTTGTCTGGTAACATCTGTTTTCAGTTACACGAGGATCCACCTCAAACTACGACATCAACAAACCCAAGTGCTGAACAATGTCCCCCACGGACAACAGAACGGAGAAGGGATTCCACTAAACATAGCAAAATACAAAAAGACAGTTTCCAGCATTATGTGGGTGCAGTTGGCATTAGTTGCCTGCTATGTTCCGTGGGGCATTGCATATGCACTTTATACGAATGGGATAGAACACGAAGTGGCCTCAATGGCTATAGTAACACTAATCTTCTTAACCTCATCTGTAAACCCGATCCTGTATTGTTGGAAAATCACGGAAGTGAAACAAGCAGTTAAAGCCACAATCAGTCAGCTTTACTGTTTTTAGAGGACTTGCTGCATAGATTGACAGAAAGTTGCAAAATATAATTGATAAGGTCATTTCTTGCAATGTTCCAAATTGCCTTTAAATCGAATTGAAAAAGAACGTCGCCCAACAGCGCTAGGTTACGAACGATACTTCAAAAACGTCGACAAAGACGAGCCATACTATATGGGTCATTTGACTCATATATTTAACAGCAACTTTGTTTTAACTTTAATTTAGCCATCATGCCAGGCCACCGATGAGAATATTTTAGCATAAACGCGAGATTAGGTTTTACGACAGAATTTCCAGTTTATGATCTTACTTCCATGTACTTCGGCTGCGTACAAATCGATACAATGTTATTAACTATATACTAGAGTCAAAACGTTAGCTAATGAATGGGCTTGGATTATTTTTAGGTCCGTGTGATGTATTCTATATGAGGGGAGATTTCATAATGTATGATAACAGAAAAAAAAACACAAGCAAAAACAAGGTAAATGTGCAACTTTCAGGAGGGGGGCGTTTGGGCCTATTACAAGCCGCAAAACCGCACAAAAAATCATACAAAACCGCAATGAATTTCGATTAAAACCGAAAACCGCACACAAAGTCCTAAACTTCAGCAAACCGTAACCCATTGACACCTGGAGTTGTTTGGAAAAGGCGTTTTATAGACATTTCTGATCAGATACGAGCTTAATTATACTTTCAAACCTGCATTTTGAACATGAAAGCATGCCTTCTTTCTACCAGCATGTTTGCTCGTGCATGCACACAAATCAAAGTTTTGAGAAAGTGACTCACCTCTAGGTTCTCCGATCCACCTTATGAATGAACATTTGCCATATTAAGTCACAGATCTCCTTTAAATTTCCCCACGTTTCTTTACGTCCTATGCAGGTGTGTGCATTTGTCAATAATTTCTCCGCACGATGAAGTGTCATTATATAACCTGGTGAAGTCTCGTATAATTATTTTGTACAATGTCGAGTCTAAGAAGTTTATGCTAATATTTGTTTGACTAACGCAAAATTCGGTGATCAGTGATTGAATTGCTATCGGTGGAAGATGATAATGAAGAGAAAACAAAATTTGTCCCGCTTCAAAACTCCTGTGTATAAATAGACTATCTTGCAATGTGTAAATGCTTATTTATATTCTGCGTTTCTGAACCTCAACAAAAATCAAATAGAAATTTTTACAGCTTACTCAACACCCGGCTTCAACCACAATCATGCATTAACACACAAAAAAGGTTTATTTTAATTACTTAGATAGCAAACTGATAGCTCGTGATATCTCTATCAACAGACTCAAAAAGATGCTACACCTAACCAACGGCCAAACTCGGAGTGCGACCATTATTTTCTTAGAACCTTTTCGTTTAAAAACATTTGTGAAGAATACTATACTTTTGGTGTTTCTGGTACTGTAATAGCTCAGCCAAAAACAGTATAATCTCAATTAATTTTTCAACCAGAAAGCGAGACAATATCTGACAGATCTATCAGATTAAACTCAAACGTTCGAGGGTCTTTAAGGATTAGTAGGAAGTCCTGTACAAAAAGAACACTTACAAAGCACAAGTGGGCGTGTTATCTGCGACAAATAATCAGCTCGCTAACAAAGCTGCTAGTTATAAAAGAGCTGATGCTTTTCTCTTAGGGCTTCTGCTTACTTCCTCAATTTCAAGCACTCTTCAAAGATTCTGTGCTAAAAAACAGCAGAATATGAAATGTGCCTATTCTTTACATTTACATCCTTTGTTAAAAAGATAAGTGACCGATTTTATTCTTTGGGTCTTTACTGTGCTCTAACATCTTGGAAAAAAATAGCACAATCTCAATTTTTTTTTTTTTTGACTGGTATGTGATGTAATATCAAAGCAACTGACAGATCTATCAGTTTTAACACAAATGTCGGTGCAAGGCAAATGAACAAATGGCGAGATTTAAAAGTCTAATGCAGTGTACACCCGGCCTTTAAAAGTACCAGCCTAATAAGCGCTATATAAAACAAAGCTGCATTGAGCTGATGCCCTTTATATTCTCAACTGATCATGAGCCAGGAAGCTAAAATCTTCAAACTTCAAGCACTCTCAAAGGCAAGATAAATTTTCTGAGCACCCAAGAGCAATGGCGAACATCACTGGAGAAGGAAACGACACAAGCGAACTGAACCAAACACTCAGCGCATCGCCAGTACGCATAATTGAATTTTTTTCATCTTTGAACATTTTTCTTTCTATCACCGCTTCTGTGAGCAATGCTCTGATCCTCATTGCCCTGAAGAATGTCTCTTCTATTCATCATTCAACAAAACGTTTCTTTCGATGTCTGGCGGTCACTGATCTTTGTGTTGGTCTTATGGTTCAACCACTCTATGCTACCTACATTATGTCTCGTATAATAAAAATGCACTTAAATGTTTTGAACTATGTTTACAAAGTTTATGGAGCTTCAAGTTATATTTTATGTGGAGTATCTGGCTTGGCATCGACAGCAATTAGTGTAGACAGACTTCTCGCGCTGATGTTGGGAATAAGATACAAACATGTCGTAACATTAAGGCGAGTTCGTGTGGTTATAGCTTGTTTTTGGGCACTGGCTGCTTCAAGTGGATTACTCTGGGTGTGGAGAGAAGACATTACCGATAAGTCAAACTCTGTTGGCTTAATACTTTGTCTGGTAACTTCGATTTTCTGTTACACGAGGATCCACCTCAAACTACGACATCATCAAGCCCAAATACAAAACGATCTCGCGCAGGATCAACAGAACGCAGGAAGGATTCCACTAAACATAGCAAGATACAAAAAGACAGTTTCCAGCATTATGTGGGTGCAGTTGGCATTAGTTGCCTGCTATGTACCGTGGTGCAGTGTGGCTGTGCTAGATGCGAATGGAATTCAACATGATGTGGCTTCGATGGCTGCAGTGACTTTAGTCTTTTTCAACTCATCTCTAAACCCGATCTTGTATTGTTGGAAAATCAGGGAAGTGAAACAAGCAGTTAAAGGCACAATCAGTCAGCTTTATTCTTGTTAGAGAGGTAGATTTGAAAATCGACATAACGTTGCAAAGTAGAATAAGTGACATTGCCAAATAGCATGCAAAAAGTAGCTAAATTCATTTCTTGCAATGTGCAAAATTGCGTTTAAATCGAGCTGGATAAGTATCGACACATCGGTTGAGCGGCTGATACACGGAAAATATATTCTCTCGAGAGCTTTGTGTTATGTCTTGGGGCTGTGTCTCCAAACGCGAAATAAACCGTTCAACTTTTATCTCAAGACGTCTAATAAATTATGGTGTCTTTTTTATGATCGAGAAATTTCTCGGAATCTTGAACTTAAATTGAAGCAGCCTTCGAGGGTAGTCTTGTTCATCAGTTTGCCTTGAAAAAAGATAAATTGCTATTAAAGAAATAAAGGTTTTTTGTGTTTTTTTATTGCTAAATAAACAGAATGTTTCTTATCAAACATGACGAGAGGATGAAGTTTGCAGACAAACAAAGTAATGCTTCTTTTATAATAATTGCTTCCTACGAACAGATCTGTTTCGCGATCAAAATTGATAGAGTGAAAGGAGCTCCTCTCTTCACACTTTATCGGCGCTTTACCAATCACTTAGAGACCGTCTTCACAAGAAGAAAGAGCCTAATAACATCATCCGTACGTACAGCCCTACACTGGACACTAGAAGGCAAACTCAAGAGAGGCAGACCAAATAACAGCTGACGCCGAACAGTAGAGGGAGAGATGACAACCCTAAACCACAACTTGGGTACCATACAGAAGCTGGCCCAGAACAGACAGGAGTAAAGGTCCTTCATTGCTGCCCCTCATGCCAGCAGGCATAGAGTGCAGTAGGAAAGTAGCCGATTACTTGAGAGAAAGTTTTCAAGTGATTTACCTTCAGTAAGAGAGAGCTCGTCTCTTGTGACTTTTCCTGGTGCTCAGTTGGTTGTCGCTGTACGCCTTTTGTACGGCCTAAAGAAATTGCTCGAAATTCTGGCAAAGCGATACCAGAAACCCACAAGGGTTGATCAACACCTTATACGTTTCTGGCGATACTATGCGTGTAACTAAAAAACAGACTGAAAAAGGGCGGTTACGGTTTTCCTGCTTCCGCTTGTAAAACGGATGGATGAACGGTCGGACGGTCTTGATCGGGAAGAAAAACTTGGCAGAGCACAAGCTCGCTGCATGGCACTTGTTACTCAATGCCAGAACAGCATAACTAACAGAAAGGAGTCGTACATTTCTGGAATTCTTTTCTTTTCTCTATTGGCTCGTCGATTAAGCCTCTTAGTAGTTGACTCAGTTAAATCTTTGGTAAATTGTGGTAAATCTCAAACTTTTTAGAAAATGTTGGTTAATCGAAGTCTACACAGCACAAGCCCGCTTACATGCGCTTACAGTGTAATAACTAATCGCAAGTTTAAATAAGGCCCACAGCAAAATAACCAGCTATATTGACTTCCATCGATAGCTATCACTGGAAAGGAAATTGCTCAACATTTCGATCTCCCGTTCAAGACAGGTTTCAGGATATTGCTTAAGATGAAGGTAAATAATGATCTTACTTGTAAATGCGCTTGCTTGAATCTGAATCTGAATACATTTCGGTCCGGACAAAATACAACTATCAACGGTTCCAAGAACTTGAAAAGGAATTCCTTTTTATGTTAACATTAACGAGTTAAACAATCATTCTGCGTTTCATTTCCTACAAAAACTAACACAATATCAGCTGCTTCTTCCAATAGACCTGCTGTCCAATCAACAGAACTAGCTATTAGAATTGTTCATTTCCTGACACATTATGCTTAGTTTACAGTTGTATCCTAAGAGCAGAACTGAGGCTTGAAAGCTGAAAGACTTCCAACGATAGGAAATCTTAATATTCTTCTCGCTTCTGCAACAATGATTTTTCGATAGAATCGATCAATCGCGCGGTATCTTCAGCTTTGGCATACGTCTTCGGTTCAGTGACTCTAAACGGTGGAAGGAATTCATTTCGCTTGAATTTTCCGCTCTTTTTCGGAGGGAAACTTCATAGGTATCTGTTTTTTCTTAATGACTCTGGGCGAGGTCATTCTTTGGCAATGACGGCAATGGTCAGGACCAGCATCGAGACTTTTTTTGATTGATGGCGGTTTTTTTCTGATCTAGAAATTCCTCAAACTATTGAACGTAAATTGTAGCAGCCTTCTGGGCTAGCGTGATCTTATTCATCCGGCTGCCGTGGAAAAGATTATTTGCTTTCAAAAAAGCAAAGGGTTTATGGTATTTGTTTTTGCTGCTAAATAAACAAAACATGTTTTTTTCTTGATAAACTTGGCTTCGCGATTAAAATTGATAAAGTGAATGAAGTGCCACTCCCTTACACTCTATTACTTTACCAATCGCTTGGGAAGTGACAAGATTTCCGATTGATTTATCATCAAAAGATAGAGTTCTTCTCTTGGGACTTTACCTGGTGTTCAGGTGGCTGTCGCTATGCGCCGTTTGTACAACCTAAAGAATCGATAAACAAACTGCCCGAAATTCTGCAACAATATGTGACGGAAGGGTTTTAGGCGATACTGCAATGCGTATAACTGAAAAGGGCGGATGCGGTTTTTCGGTTCGGGCGCTGTAAAACGGAACGATGAAAGGACGGACGGTCTTGATCGGGGAGGAAAAGCTTAGCAGGGCACAGGCTCGCTGCACGGCACTCGTTACACAATTAAGCCTCTTAGTAGTTAACTCAGGTAAATCTTTGGTAAACTGTGGCAAATCTAATTTTTAGTAAATCTTCGTAAATCGAAGGTTGCACAGTACAAGTCGCGCTTATATACGCTTAAAGTGTAATAATTAAATAATTCATGACAAGTTTAAATAAGGCTTGCAGCAAAATAACTAACTATATTGATTTCCATCGATATCTATCACTGGAAAGGAAATTGCTCAATATTTTGATCTCCCTCTCAAGATAGGTTTCAGGATATTGCACGAGATGAAGGTAAATAATGATCTTACTTGTAAATGCGCTAGTTTCGCATTTTACAGCAATCTGAATTTGAAAACATTTCCGGACAAAATACCAAAAACTTGAAAACGAATATCAACGAGTTTAACAACCATTCTGCGCGTCATTTCCTATAACATCTAACACAATATCTGTTGCTTCATCCAAGAGGCCTGCTGTCCAATCAACAGAGCATATTGGAATTGTGCATTTCCTGACACATAATGTTTAGTCTACAGTTGTATGCTAAGAGCGGAACTGAGGTCTGAAAGCTGAAAGGCTTTCAGCGATAGGAGATGTTAATTCAACATATAGACAACATAGCAAAATACTTATACTTTTGTGGGTATTTTCCTCATGCGACAACAGACATAAAAGCACTGCCCTAAAATAACAGGAGAACGTGAAATGCACCAATCATTTCATTTTTAAACTTTTGTTTCAAAGGTATGTGACCGATTTTATTCCTTGGGTATCTATTTTAAACTTATCTAACAGCTTGGAAAAATAGTACAATATCAACTCTTTTTGTTTTTTAACAAGTAAGCGATATAACATCTACTGAATAACTGACAGATCTATCAGTTTTGAACTGAAACGTTCACGAAAAATGGACACATTATATTGCGAGATTTAAAAGCCTAATGTAATAAACACCCGGCCTTTAAAAGTACAAGTGGATGCGTTATCAGCGACATATAAAATTATCATCTCACTAACAAAGTTACAAACTGATGCCTTTTTCTCAAAGCAGCTACCTTGTTCAACTTCAAGCACACTTTAAAGCAACGGCTTAATTTTCTGACCACTCAAGAACAATGGCGAACATTACTGGAGAAGGAAACTATGCAGGCAAACCTAACCAAGCACTCAGCGCACCACCAGCAGGCATGGTTGAATTTTTTTCAGCTTTGAACATTTTTCTTTCCATCACCGCTGCTGTGGGCAATGTTCTAATCCTGATTGCTCTGGAGAATGTCTCTTCTATTCATCCTCCGACGAAACTTTTCTTTCGATGTCCGGCGGTCACTGATCTCTGCGTTGGTCTTATTGTACAACCAATTTACGCTACCTACATCATGTCTCTTATAATAAAGATAAACGTGACTGTGCTGTACTACGTTTCCAAAATTTATGGAGCTTCAGCTTTCATTTTGTGTGGAGTATCTGCCTTTACGTCGACAGCAATTAGTGTGGACAGACTTCTCGCACTGTTGCTGGGACTGAGATACAGACATGTCGTAACATTAAAACGAGTTCGTGTAATCATAACTTGTTTTTGGTTATTTTCTGCTTCACATGGATGGCTCTGGGTGTGGAATAGAAATATCGCCAAAAAGGCATCCTCTGTTACCTTATCACTTTGTGTGGTAACTTCCATTTTTTGTTACACGAGGATCCACCTCAAACTACGATATCAACAAGCCCAAGTACAAAATAATGTCCCCCACGGACAACAGAACGAAGAAGGGATTCCACTAAACATAGCAAGATACAAAAAGACAGTTTCCAACATTATGTGGGTGCAGTTGGCATTAGTTGTCTGTTATGTTCCGTTTGGAATAGAGTCTGGGATATATAAAGATGAAACAGAACATTTCGTGGCTAGGGTAGCGGCATCGACTCTCGTCTTATTGAACTCATCTATAAACCCGATCTTGTATTGTTGGAAAATCAGGGAAGTGAAACAAGCAGTTAAAGGCACAATCAGACGCCTTTGCTCCTTCTAGAAGAGTTGTGTAGATCGACATGACGTTGCAAAGCAAACTTGAATTGACACTCTCAAAAAGCGTTAAAAAAGTAGGTTCATTTATTTCTTGCAATGTGGAAAGTTGCCATCAAATCGAACTGGAATAGATTGAGACAAACTTCAAACCTACACATCCATTTGGCGCAAACAGTGATGCAGCAACTTTTTTAAACTGTAATTTACCCATCATGCTAAGCCGCTGATGGAAAAACTTTAATTAATATATCAGGTTAAGTTTAATAACAGACCTTTTCCAGTTTATGATTTTTTTTCGGATGAGTACAAATCTATAATATTATTACCTTTGCTACACTCAAAACGTTAGCAAATAGTTTGGTTTGTAACTAAGTCCGTGTGATGTATTTTGTATGATGGGAGATCACATAATGTACGACAAAGAGAAAAATATATATAAAATAAAATAATGTGCAACCTTGATTTATGATGGCAACATATTTAGGTAGCACAAAACTTGTATCTTAAGATGAAGAACGGTTCGAAATAATTTCCAGGCCAGAATTTTTTTTTAACGTAATGCACAATCTTTTATCCGATCGACCATATTGTGACAATTATTGCTCCTGGTTCTATATCACTGTATTGTTCTTAAAAGTTCTAGATTTCTTTAAATATTTACGGAGACAAATGTGTTTCCCGAGAAGCCAAAAACGAAATGTTTTTTATTACTATTTTTGTCCCTGCCTTCAAACAAATTAGTTTTGCAACCGGATTCACATTTCTGGTACCGCTGCGTTTAAAATATTTTGTTACTGGACCGCTTCAAGTCGTTTTGAATCTGGGTTCAATTTTGTTGTTGTTGCTTGATGCGCTGTTTTTTGTCAAAGAAATTAAAACATTTGCAGGCAATGAAATATGGAACGTGATTGGTCCATCCGTGAACACATAAAAACTTCGCGCCATCTCCCGAACCAATCAGATGTAAAACCGATCACGACTGGTCACGTGCGTTTTGCCGCGCTTGGTGCCGGTTGAGTGTGTTGCCTTTGTGTTTTCATTGGTTCATTGTGTTTTTTATCTTTGCTGTGATTGGTCACTCAGATTCTTTTGTTTCCATCTACTGATGTGATTGTTCCAGTTCAAATATTTCGCGATTAAAATTGATAAAGTGAAAGGAGTGCCACTCCCTTTCACTTTATTACTTTACCAATCGATTGGGAATTAAAAAGATTTCCAATTGATTTACCATCAAAAGATAGAGTTCTTTTCTTGTGACTTTTCCTGGTGCTCCTCATCAGGTGGCTGTCGCTGTGCGCCGTTTGTACAGCCTAGAGAATCGATAAACAAACTGCCCGAAATTCTGCAACAATGTGACGGAAGGGTTTTAGGCGATACTGCAATGCGTGTAAGTGAAAAGGGCGGATGCGGTTTTTCGGTTTGGGCGCTGTAAAACGGAACGATGAAAAGACGGACGGTCTTGATCGGGGAGGAAAAGCTTAGCAGGGCACAGGCTCGCTGCACGGCACTCGTTACTCAATGCCAGCCCGGCGCACAGGGTCAGTTTTCTCTATGTCAGTCGAACAGCATAACAGCAAGGACCCCCACATGTTTGGAATTCTTTTGTTTCCTCTATTGCTCGTCGATTAAGCCTCTTAGAAGTTAACTCAAGTAAATCTTTGGTAAACTGTGGGAAATCTAATTTTTAATTAACCTTGATAAATCGAAGTCTGCATAATACAAGCCCGCTTATATGGGCTTAAAGAATAATAATGATTAATGACAAGTTAAATAAGGCTTACAGCAAAATAACTCACTATATTGACTTCCATCGATAGCTATCATTGGAAAGGAAATTGCTCAATATTTCGTATCCCGTTCAAGACAGGTTTCAGGATATTGCACAAGATGTAGGTAAATAATGATCTTACTTGTAAATGCGCTAGCTTCACATTTTACATCAATCTGATTTTGAATACATTTCCGGACAAAATTCAAATATAAACTGTTTACAGTCGAAACCGAAGAAGCGTGAACGCCAAAAATTATTTCTGGAATGTTTATTGTTCTACGACCAATCAGATTCGAGACGTTACCGCAACAAACCGCAACAGTAATTAGCTAAAAGGTTTCGATTCTTTTATCACGAAACGACTTTTTCGTCTACATTAAGTCTTGAGATCACCACCGTTTAACAAACACTCTGGAATTATTAATTTTCTTCTATTTCAGAGTTGAAGCATAATCAAAGAATAACTATAAACGATAAATACTGAAAAGAGAAAAATAATCGAACAGACATGGCTAGACAGCGCGTCTGGAAGCAGAATAAAATTGAATTTTCACAGCAAATGCAAATGCAACGCGTGCCGTTGCAAATTCAAATATGTGTGCCGTTAAAAATTGAAAAATGGGTGCCGTTGCGTGACATACTGGGCCGGAGAATTTTGCTGGGACGCGCTTCGTGAACTGTTCCGGCTCCGCATCGAAGTAAGGTAGAGAGAACATTTTTGTAAAGTTTATTCAATAAAATTTTGGTGAAATGGGGAAAAGGATAAAACCTAGAAATGATTGTAAGTAGAAAAAACTGGATAGGCCGTATTTTTTTAAAATAATCAAAAATTCTATTCTGCTTCCAGACGCGCTGTCTAGCCATGTCTGTTCGATTATTTTTCTCTTTTCAGTATTTATCGTTTATAGTTATTCTTTGATTATGCTTCAACTCTGAAATAGAAGAAAATTAACAATTCCAGAGTGTTTGTTAAACGGTGGTGATCTCAAGACTTAATGTAGACGAAAAAGTCGTTTCGTGATAAAAGAATCGAAACCTTTTAGCTAATTACTGTTGCGGTTTGTTGCGGTAATGTCTCGAATCTGATTGGTCGTAGAACAATAAACATTCCAGAAATAATTTTTGGCGTTCACGCTTCTTCGGTTTCGACTGTAAGAAACTTGAAAACGAATTCCATTTTATTTTAACATAATGAGTTTTTAACAAGCATTCTGCATTTATACATCTAACACAATATCAGCTGCTTTGTCCAAGAGGCCTGCTGTCCAATCAACAGAATATATTGGAATTGTGCATTTCCTGACACATTATACTCAGTTTACAGTTTTATGCTGAGAGCGGAACTGAGGGCCTGAAAGCTGAAAGGCTTTCAACGATAGCAAATCCTAATTCAGTATAGACAACATAGCAAATATGTAACAGAACTACTCATCTTTGGTGAGTATTTTCCCCCATGCGAAAACAAACAAAAATTTTTTCCTGCCCCTAAATAACAGGAGAACGTGAAATGTGCCCATTCTTTTCATGTAAAACCTTTTGTTAAAAAGGTATGTGAACGATTCTTTTCTTTGGGTATTTAGTTAACTCTGATGTAACAGCTTGGAAAAAATAGTACAATCTCAACTGTTTTTGCTTTTTAACAAGTTAGTGATATAACATCTAAGAAACTGACATATCTATCAGTTTTGAACTCAAACGTTCGCGAAAAATGGACACATTATATTGCGAGATTTAAAAGTCTAAGGCAATAAACACCGGGCCTTAAAGGTACAAGCGGACGTGTTATCAGCGACATATAATTAAAATCATCATCTCACTAACAAAGCTGCAAGCTGATGCCTTTTTCTCAAAGCAGCTACCTTCTTCAACTTCAAGCACACTTAAAACAAAGGCTTAATTTTCTGACCACTCAAGAACAATGGCGAACATTACTGGAGAGGGAAACAACACAAGCGAACTGAACCAAGCACTCAGCGCGTCACCAGCAGGGACACTTGAATTTTTTTCAGCTTTGAACATTTTTCTTTCCATCACCGCTGCTGCAAGCAATGTTCTAATCCTGATTGCTCTGAAGAATGTCTCTTCTATTCATCCGCCTACGAGACTTTTCTTTTGAGGTCTGGCGGTCACTGATCTGTGCGTTGGTCTTATTGTACAGCCACTCTATGCTACCTACGTTATGTCTCGTGTAATAAAGATGAACGTGACTGTGCTGTACTACGTTTTCAAAATTTATGGAGCTTCAGCTTTCATTTTATGTGGAGTATCTGCCTTGACGTCTACAGCGATTACTGTGGACAGACTTCTCGCACTGTTGCTGGGACTGAGATACAGACATGTCGTAACATTAAAACGAGTTTGTGTATTCGCAACTTGCTTTTGGCTAATGGCAGCTTCAAGTGAATTGTTCGCAGTGTGGAGAGTCGATAGCGCCAGAAAGGCAGCCTCTGCTGCCTTACCACTTTGTCTGATAACTTCCATTTTCTGTTACTCGAGGATCCAAATGAAACTACGACATCAACAAGCCCAAGTACAAAACAATGTCCCCCACGGACAACAGAACGGAGAAGGGATTCCACTTAACATAGCAAGGTATAAAAAGACAGTTTCCAGCATTATGTGGGTGCAGTTGGCATTAATTGCCTGCTATGCTCCGTGGGGCATTGTCTTTCTGCTACATGTAAATGTGACAGAACATTTTGTGGTTGAGGTAGCTGCATTTACTCTCGTCTACTTAAACTCATCTCTAAACCCGATACTGTACTGTTGGAAAATCAGGGAAGTGAAACAAGAAGTTAAAGGCATAATCAGGCAGCTTTGCTCTTTCTAGAAGACCTGTTCATGTAGATCGCATGATGTTGAAATTTAATTGACGGTATCAACACGCTATAAGTTTTCTTCACGGTAAATTGTTCCTCATTGGAGGACCAGTGGACCGCAAAGACAACATCGCAGAGTGCTTTTACCCATCACATAATTCATGGACTCTTACGAAGGCTCCGGAAATAGTCAAGTATGGTACAGATGCTGCTGTACTTCAAGGTTTCTTGTGTGTTGTTGGTGGTTACAGCAGGTTCTTTAATAGGATTGGCACGGAACAGAAATAAAATCCTGATACAAATCAGTGGCAGGAAGTCTATCCCCTGAGTAGTCCCAGAGCAGATGTTTGTGCAGTGACTGATTGAAGTTATCTGTATGCCATTGGAGGTTCCAGTCAAATCGTCAAACCCTGGCTATTGTTGAATGATATGATCCCAGAAGCAATACTTGGAGGAAACTTCCCTCAACTCTTCCAAAGAGAGCTTGTGCTTCTGGTACAGCTATAAGACAAAAACAGTTGTCTATGTTTGGAGGCCTATCAGCGAGTGGGGATCCCTATGAAGTGTACCTACATACATACACGAACTTTATTTCAACTCGAATTTGAGAGTAGCTATAACAACTAATGTCTTCGAGTAAAATAATAAATTTAAAATACAATAAAATACAAATTTATCATTAAAATATAAAAAGCATGCCTATAAAATAGTAAAATTGATAAAATGGAAAGAATAACTTAACTTAACAATTTATAATAAGTTATGTATGATCTAATGATGAACATGTGGAGTAGTATTCTGACTGCCATCGGACCAAGATGCTTTGCAAGTGCTGTGAGTTTTAAAGGACAAATATATGTTGTTGGTAATTTTCAAAATGATCAGAGGAAGGAAGATCAAATGTCATTACAAGTGTATGACATTGACAAAAACAAATGGAAACTCTGTGCAGATGATCTACCAGGTGGATACTTTAAAATGTTTACTCTGCGAATACTAAGAGACGTTTTGGTCAAGTGCAAGGTATTGTCACTAAATTCATGGTCATGTCCTGTGCTTAAGGTTTGTATTAGTTCGCAGTTGGGAGGGTAGCAAAGGTAGGATCGTTATCCTGTTTAATTCACAAATTTCGACACAATTCATGTGTCATATGAACTTTAAACAACAAATTTAGTCTTAAATTTGTAAATAACCTTTCTCTTCCAGCTTAGCTTGTTCCCCCTGACCGAGAGCCTGGAACAGGCTACTTCTAGCTGTTTTCATGCGTTGCAGTCTAATTTGTGTCCTTATCACGCGTCACGCATGAACAAATCTTCAAACAGATCTTCTCTCTTATCGTGTCTTTGTAATGGTCAATATTGGACATCAGGTCTCCTGCATTGAATGGCAACCATCCTTGGTGTGAGGCTGGCCCAGGTTCCTAAGTATAATGTACTTTTAACTCGGCTGTGAGAGGAAGGGATCAGCAAGGACGGAGAGCCACTACAACTGAGCAAATTAGCTATGGACTAAATAAATGAGATATATGTGATTAAGCTGTGGTACCGTGCCTAATAAACAGACAAAAAGACTTGCTTATACCATTGTTAAGGATAAGGCATTTTTGTCACAGCGATTTATATACACAAATAAGAGGCTGATTCGCACGTTTGAGTTGATTTATTTGTTATTAAATTTCAGTCTTACATTAAATAGTCAATCTTTTTTACATGTTCGGGTCCTTGCTTGATTATTATTCAGTCACTCAGCGATAGCGCCGGAAAAATTGGTTGAAATATCTCGTCAAACGATTGGATTTCTTTGAAGAAGGGATCTGCCAAAAGGGAGAAAACATGAAGTTAGGAAAGTATTTAGTGTTTCAGTAGTTAGCGTTTCAGAAGTCAGTACATGTTATTACATAACATGCGCAAAGGGCTCCCTCTGATGGTTAATATAGCGTTTACTATTTATACTCTCAACTTAAAGCGCGGGTGCTGATGTGACCTAGCATGGCGCAAGCCATCAACGCAGAAAAAAGAAAGTTTTTTCTACTTTTCTTCCGAAAGATTGTTAACTGCACGCCGCGTCTGATAGCTACCAAGAAGTTTGATCGCCTTTTAGGTTTTCGTTAGGGGCCTAGTAAGCGAAGTATACGAATTATTCCCAAACAATTCAACTTACAACATTTCCATCACTTTTCAACACAAAGTTGACTTCATAACTTCGAAAAAAGGGCAAATGGCGAGATCTAAAAGTTTGGGGCGTTTCAAGCTTTTCAATCGAATGTTCATTGCCTTGTAGTTAAAAGATGTCAGTTAAACGTTAGCTCGTGTCACCTGGGCGAGATAAAGATCACTAGCTAATTTGTGTTCACTGATCAAACTCCTTTTCACACGAATTGTTGAGTTTTCACTGAAATGTTTTTTCATTGGATAGAGAAGAAAGCGGTAACTCAGAAATATGGGCGGACTGGATGGTCTATTCGCGAGAATTTAAACCTTATAAATTAGCATTCGCCATATCAAGACACAGATTCCTTTCAATTTTACCAAGTTTTTTACGTCCTCAGATGTATCCATTTGAAATAATTTCTCCGAACGATTAAGTGTCATTACATTGGCTGGTGAAGTCTCGAAGGATTTTTTTGTTCAATATCGAATCTAAGAAGTATACGCTATTATTAAAAACTAGCAATGGTATATTGCAATTCGTGCATTTTGATTGGTTAACAGGCAATAGTATATAGCTCATATATTATTGACCGCAAATATCGTAGCCGATACGCGTCAACGAAAACAGCTGTGGAGCTCAAACATTGCAATTCTTTTGGGCGTTTTTAATAAGACAATTAGTCCACTGGCGTTTGTTGGATATACACGACTTTCATAATGGCGGACTGCTCGGGCGGCATGGTGACTACTGACACCAGAGCGAGGCTAGTAAGGCCTCATTGAGATATGTAAATATGGCGAATGTATGGTAAATACATGTAGATGTTTTCCAAGTCTTTCTTATATGTAGCTGGTCTTTTGTGTATCATTGGAAACTTCAATTTAAATATCGTTTAAGTCACTGCGTTTACTGGGGCGGAAAAAATCGACGGAGATTCTCGTCAATAGTGCGAAAAAATGCCCACACATTGCTGCGTGTCCGAATGCACAAAGAAAGGTTATCGCGACGAGAGTGGCGAGAAAGTGTCTTATTTTAAGTTCCCCAGTGAAGAAAAACTCCGAAAAAAGTGGATACATGCCATCAGAAGAGACGAAGGAGAATATTTTGTAATTAAAGAAACAACCAAGGTTTGTTCAAGGCATTTTAGGAACCATGATCTTATCAAGAAACTCGGCGGTCGTAGAGTGCTGCGAGCTGATGCTGTATCTTCGGTGTTTGCATGGACTCGAACGTCTCCTCGAAAGCGCAAACCACCAATGCAACGCCAAAGTGTCGGAGAAACAAGGCGGAATATTTTCGAGGAAACCGAAACAGAAGTGGAGCCCAATGACTTTGACAGCTTTGAAAATCTCGTAGAATTTGACGAAGGAGAAAGTGCGCACCATGAAAACATCTCGAAAATTGATGTGGAGACGCAAACAGAGATAATAGAGGAGGACATTGTAACTTCTCTAAGGCAACAGCTTGCACAACTCAAATGTGAGCTGGAAAAGGCCAATCGGCGTATTGAAGCACTCCAGGAACAACTGTTCAATATTGATAGATTTCAAAACAATGATAGCACAATTAACTTTTACACTGGATTTCCAAACTGGGATGTATACATGGCTGTTTTTAATTATTTAAATCCCGGTGATAAGGGTGAAAACATTACATATTGGCTTTCAACAAAACCAAATGTGTCCCCAGATATTTATGAAAAAGAAGGACTCCCTGAAAACAAATTGGGCAGAAGCAGAACACTTAGACCAATAGACGAATTTTTTCTTGTGATGTCTAGACTAAGGCAAGGTTTTCCGGAGGAACACTTAGGCCACCTTTTTCAAATTTCAACGCCTACGGTCAGCAGAATTTTCATCACATGGATTAACTTTATGTTCCTCAGACTGGGCCAAATAAACATTTGGCCAACAAGGAAGGCCATTGACGAAACAATGCCAGAAGACTTCAAGCAAAAGTACAGTTCAACCCGTGTTATAATTGACTGCACAGAGGTTAGATGTCAGATGCCCAGCAGTTTGCATTTAAATGGGGAGTTGTTCAGCAACTATAAAAATCACACCACCCTTAAGGGATTAATTGGTATTTCCCCTGGAGGAGCAGTAACCTTTATCAGCCAGCTTTATACTGGCAGCATATCTGACAGGGAGATAGTTGTCCGAAGTGGTCTGTTGGACTTGCCCTTGGAAGATGGAGACTCTGTCATGGCTGACAAAGGTTTTACCATACAGGACTTGTTGCCTTTAGGTGTATCACTGAACATTCCTCCCTTTCTCGGCAGCTCCAATCAAATGCCAGCACAAGACGTCATCCGCACGCAGGAGATTGCAAGCCTGCGAATTCATGTTGAGCGTGCAATAAACAAAATTAAAAACTTCCATATATGGGATGGAGTAGTGCCCCTCCACCAATTTGGAGTGGTGAACCAAATGTGGGCAGTTTGTGCAATCTTATGTAATGCTCAATCAAATATCATATCTATTTAAATTTAATGCTAATTAAGTAAAAGTAATAATATTGAGTGACATATGATTTTCCTTTTATTAAGTGTGTACTGTAAATGATCAATTAAGTGTGCCTATTCAAATAAGTGCCGCTTTCTAATATGCGCCACACATTTACCGAAAAATAATTTAATAAGCCCCTCCTTGAAAAAGCGCTGCGGCACTTATTTGTTAATTTAGACACTGAAACTGTTTTCATGTTACCTCATAAGAAATAATTTTTCAATGAAGTGTCAATACCTAGTTACCATCTCACATATTTCTCTCTATATCCCCCTCAGTGTTTTACTGGTACTTGAAATAAGCACCGCAGGGAAAATTAAATGCATGTCACAGTACAGAGATGATCATTTACAGTAATGCTAATTCGACAAGACAGTTCTGACAAGATATTGCCATAAATCCAATTGAGGATACCTTGACTCTTAATTGTAATTTCATTTAAGTTGTGGTATTTAGAGATAAATGGAGTTAACTTTATAATTGTTTAAAGACACCAAATAAAACTTTAAATTTTTAACGATACAAGAAAACTTAACATTAAGTTGAAAATCTGAAAACTACTCTCAGGCTGATGCAAATAGCATTCATCTTTGATATTTACAATGCTTGGCTGATTTATCCATCCAAACCTTCTCATAATTGAGAACAAAAAATTCCCCTTTTTGATAATATCTGTCATCTAATAATTAATATTCCTGAAATGTGTTGCCTTTCCATTAAAAAAAACCAAACATGTTAGGACCATGTAGGCTAAAACAACACATACAACTGGCTTTCAAAAACATTAAGCAGATATATACATGGTTATTGTACATAATATTAAATAGCATCAGATAATTGAGGATCTATTACTGCTTCTGATAATCCTCAGCAGCAGACTGAATAAAGTGTGTGAAGTAATAGTTCAACAGTTCAGTTCTCAAGTTCTGCCAAAACACAGGATCAAAGGGAATCCTTTCTACATAAAGTCCCTTGCTGGTGTAGACGATGAAGTCGCACCACTTGGCTCCAGTTACACCCATTTGTCCTTGCACCTGTGCATAATATTCATGGTCCCTTTTCAGTCTGCACTCAGTGTCATTCACTTTTTCCATGAAAAAATTGGGATCAGAGCATGCTTCCAGTGGTGTCACATGAAACTTGGTGTAAGGGCATTTCACCTCTCCCAAACCAAAACAAATTGAGCATCCTTTGTCAATGATTCTGGCATCTGGGGAGGCACCAAGGACAGGGCAACTCTTTGACACAACAAAACCACTCCTTAGGACAGCTACTGGGGTTTTGTTATTCAGCATAAACTTTTGGTACTCTTGAAGAGCAATGGGTTCATACTTGATCCCATGAGCAACATACTTGGAAGAAAAGGGTTTTGGGTGCATGATAGATTGAGCAAATGATTCATGATTTCTTTGCCTTCGTGTGACTGCTTGGAATTTGGAGGCAGTGAATCTGTATGTGCGCTCCTTTTTCCACATGTCAGAAGCTGATTGCTCCCTCGTACTGCTTTCAATGACATTAATTTTCTCTTCATCCACGATGAGCGAAGACAGCAAGTCATCCTCTCCTTCTGTCAACACCCGAGGTATGATCATTTCGGCTTCTGCTGTCAAAGGAAATCGAGGAAAATGAGTAAGGTCTGTAGCAGCCCTGTTACTTCTTGGAACAGTTGTGAGATTAACTTGGGCAGAGAAATTTGCTTCTGTTAACCCAGTTTGGTAACTTAGCAAAGATCCAACTGGCACTTTTCCAAATTTTGTTTCTTTCAGTTCAGTATTCTGGTTTTTAGCTTTGCTCATGTGAACAAAACCCAAGTTTGGATCAATCTGAGCCAGACCAGACATAAAAGCATTTTCTCTTTCACTGTCATATTTTGGCTGTTTTCGAGCTTCATACAGGAGGCATTTTACACCACTCCCACCTCGCGAAGTGCTAGGCTCATCAAGTTTAGTTTTTTTTACAACAACCTCCATAACTGGCTGGGGAACAATGTTTTCACCACCACCTTTCTGATTCCACTGTTGAAGCTGGGAAGTGCAAGCTAGCTGGGGATTTTCGTCCTCCTCTCTACGCAAATCTTTTGTTGTTTTCGCTTTGAACAGGCTGAATTTGCATACCTTCAACATTAGGGCTGAAATGTGATTGCACAATCCAACTTTCCCAGCGACACAAGTACAGCTGCTGTCCAGCACATCTCCAACATAGATACACAATGCCAGTTTCAACTGGTGCGGCGGGTCGTTTTTTCTGTAGCTGTGACAGCATTTTGCCTTAAAATAAAAACATTGCTGGTCATACGTTGCCACAATTTCGCGAAGGTATTCATCTTCAAGAAAGGTTTTCGCCTTGCGAAGTGTTGTTGGCACTGAGTGATGATTTTTGTTTCCGATGTTTTTCCCTGATTTTGCTACGTGTTTGTCCATTTCAGCCCGAGTAAACATCGGCAAATTCGAGAGTGAATTCCCCCATCCATTTTCAGGGTAATTTACATGCACTTGCGACGCTGGATCGGAACTGGCAGCGGCATCGGTATTTGCTTGATCTTTTCTCGATGAAGCGCCATTACGTTGTTGTTTTCTTTTTGTATAGAGACCATTTGGATCGGGATCGACGATATTGACGTCCTTTCCAGAACTAATATACTCTTCAACCCTGAAAAGAAGTGTATATCTATTATCAGGAGCAGAAAAAAATAAGTAGAATTGACTATAAGAGGACTTACTTGAATATTTTTTCACCGCATCAATGACCAATCGAAACGTAAACAAACCGACGACTCACCTTTTTACAAGCTCCGCTTTCGTTTTAAGGCCCTTTGCTGGATCACCTCTACACTTTAACCAGAACTTTAACTCTTCGTTTTTAAGTTCTGATGGTTTTCGTCCTAATAAAGCAGCTCCGGGAATGTCTTCTTCAGTAAGATTCGAAACACGTGTTTGAATACCGGCTGCCATATTGATTGTGCGTCTCTGAACGGGGCCTTACTAGCCTCGCTTTGATGTCAGTAGTCACCATGCCGCCCGAGCAGTCCGCCATTATGAAAGTCGTGTTTGAGATCGTTATAGCCAACTCGGCGCTACAACTTGGCTATCTACCATCTCATATCCAACGCGCGCTCGTGGAATAATTGATAAATATTTGTTTGACTAATGCAAAATCCGGTGATCAGTAATTGACTTGCTACCGGTCGAAGCTGATAAATGACGAGGAAACAACTTTATCCCGCTTCAAAACTATATGTAAATGCTTATTGATATTCTGTTACTGAACCTCAACAAAAAACAAATGGACATTTTTACAGCTTACTCAACACCTTCATGCAATTCACTCACAATTGTAAAGGATTTTTAACAATCGTACATTTAATAACACAAAAAATAAACTCGAATTTGGAAAATTCGCGTTAATTTAAGTCGCGTAAATTTTTGTGAGCGTTAATGGAGCGTTAATTTCCGCGCCATTAATTAAGTGGATTGTTAATTTGGATTTTTTTTAGCATTGTTTTATCAGGATGGAGATCCACCGCCATCGTTGAACGCTCGAAGTAAGCTCGTTTGGGGTTTGAATTTTATTAACTTTCTTAGAGTGCGTTCCAATAAATTTGTTCCTGTTGTCTGTACAAGTTCCATTTCTTTGGTCGAGTTAATTTCCTTCATTTTGAAATTTTAGCACACCTTTCGCGTTAAGCTCGAAATACGACAATTATTAAGAACCTTTTCGTTTAAAAACATTTGTGAACATTGCTATTCTTTCAGTTTTAGTTGTACTGTAACAGATAGCAAAAAAACAGTATAATCTCAATTAATTCTTCAACGAGAAAGCGAGACAATATCTAACAGATCTATCAGATTAAACTCAAACGTTCAAGAGCCTTTAAGGATTAGTAGGAAGTCATGTAAAAAAAAACACTTACAAAGCACAAGTGGGTGTGTTGTCAGCGACAAATCATCAACTCGCTAACAAAGCTGCAAGTAATGATAAAAGTTGATGCTTTCTCTTAAAGCTTCCGCTTACTTCCTCAATTTCAAGCACTCTTCAAAGATTCTGCCCTAAACAACAGCAAATATGAAATGCGCCATTCTTTACATTTACATCCTTTGTTAAAAAGATAAGTGACCGATTCTATTCTTTGGGTCTTTACTGTGCTCTAACATCTTAAAAAAAAATAGCACAATCTCAATTATTTTTTTGTTAATTGACTGGTAAGTGATGTAATAGCAAAGCAACTGACAGTTTTAAATACAAATGTCGGTGCAAGACAAATGAACAAATGGCGAGATTTAAAAGTCTAATGCAGTGTACACTCGGTCTTCAAAAGTACCGGCATGTTATCAGCAATATATAAAACAAAGCTGCATTGAGCTGACGCCCTTTATATTCTCAACTGAGGCAGCTAAAATCTTCAAACTTCAAGCACTCTTAAAGGCAAGATAAATTTTCTGAGCACCCAAGAGCAATGGCGAACGTTACTGGAGAAGGAAACTACACAAGCGAACTTAACCAAGCACTCAGCGCATCGCCAGTACGCATAATTGAATTTTTTTCAGCTTTGAACATTTTTCTTTCCATCACCGCTTCTGTGGGCAATGTCCTAATCCTGATTGCTCTGAAGAATGTCTCTTCTATTCATCCTCCGACAAAACTCTTCTTTCCATGTCTGGCGGTCACTGATCTTTCCGTTGGTCTTATTGTTCAACCACTCTACGCTACCTACATTGTGTCTCGTATGATTAAAATAAACGTGAATGTGCGGTACTACTCTCGCAAAGTTTATGCACCTTCAGGTTTTATTTTGTGTGGCGTATCTGTCGCGACCTCGACTGCAATAAGTGTGGACAGACTTCTCGCACTGTTGCTGGGACTGAGATACAGACATGTCGTAACATTAAAACGAGTTTGTGTAGCCATAACTTGCTTTTGGCTGATGACTGCTTCAAGTGGAGTGCTGTGGGTGTGGCGTAAAGAAATCACCGATATGGGAAACTCTGTTTGCTTAATACTTTGTCTGGTAACTTCAATTTTCTGTTACACGACGATCCACCTGAAACTACGACATCATCGAGCTCAAATACAAAGCGATCTCCCACAAGATCAACAGAACGCAGGAAGGATTCCATTAAACATAGCAAGATACAAAAAGACAGTTTCCAGCATTATGTGGGTGCAGTTGGCATTAGTTGCCTGCTATGTACCGTGGGGCAGTGTGGCTGTGCTAGATGCGAATGGAATTGAACATGATGTGGCTTCGATGGCTGCAGTAACTTTAGTGTTGTTTAACTCATCTCTAAACCCGATCTTGTATTGTTGGAAAATCAGGGAAGTTAAACAAGCAGTTAAAGGCACAATCAGTCAGCTTTACTGTTTTTAGAAAGGAAGACGTAAAAATCGACGTAAAGTTACAAAGTACAATTAGTGGCATTGCCAAATAGCATGTAAAAAATTGCTAAATTCATTTCTTGTAATGTGCAAAATTGCCTTAAAATCGAGCTGGATAAGTACCGACACTTCGGTTGATACGCGGAAAATATATTCTCTCGAGAGCTTTGTGTTATGTCTTGGGGCTGTGTCTCCAAACGTGAAATAAGCCGTTCAACTTTTATCTCAAGACGTCTAATAAAATATGGTGTCTTCATTCTGATCCAGAAATTCCTCGAAATCTTGAACGTAACTTGAAGCAGCCTTCGAGGCTATTTTTGTTTATCAGTTTGCCGTGAAAAAGATTAATTGCTATTTAAGAAACAAAGGTTTTTTGAATTATGTTTTTTTTTACTACTAAATAAACAGAATTTTTCTTGTCAAACATGACGAGAGGATGAAGTTTGTAGACAAACAAAGTAATACTTTGTTTATAAATAATTGCTATCTGCGAACAGATTTGTTTCGCGATTAAAATTGATAAAGTGAAAGGAGAGCCACTCAATCACTCTATTACTTTACCAATCGGTTGGGAATTGGAAAGATTTCCGATTGACACTTTATTGGCACTTAACCAATCACTTATAGACCGTCATCACGAGAATGAAGAAGGTGAAGATGGATAGGGCACGTACTCAGAAAAGAGCCTGATAACATCACCCGTACGTACAGCTCTACACTGAAAACCAGAAGGCAAACGCAAGAGAGGCAGACGAAGGAACAGCTGACGCTGAACAGTGGAGGAAGAGATGAGGACCATAAACCACAACTGGTGTACCATACAGAAGCTGGTCCAGAACAGACAGGATTGGAGGTCCTTCGTTGCTGCCCTTCATGCCAGCAGGCATAGAGTGCAGTACGAAAGTAGCCAATTACTTGAGAGAAAGTTTTCAAGTGATTTACCTTCAGTAGAGAGAGCTCGTCTTTTGTGACTTTTCCTGGTGCTCAGTTGGTTGTCGCTGTACGCCTTTTGTACGGCCTAAAGAAATTGCTCGAAATTCCGCCAAAGCGATACCAGAAACCCATAAGGGTTGATCAACACCTTATACGTTTCTGGCGATACTATGCGTGTAACTAAAAAACAGACTGAAAAAGGGCGGTTACGGTTTTCCTGCTTCCGCCTTGTAAAACGGATGGATCACGGTCGGACGGTCTTGATCGAGAAGAAAAACTTGCCAGAGCACAAGCTCTGCACTTGTTACTCAATGCCAGAACAGCATAATAAACAGAAAGGAGTCGCACATTTCTGGAATTCTTTTGTTTTCTCTATTGCTCGTCGATTAAGCCTCTTAGTAGTTAACTCAGGTAAATCTTTGGTAAATTGTGGTAAATCTCAAACTTTTCAGAAAATGTTGGTTAATCGAAGTCTACACAGCACAAGCCCGCTTACATGCGCTTAAAGTGTAATAACTAATCGCAAGTTTAAATAAGGCCCACAGCAAAATAACTTGCTATATTGACTTCCATCGATACCTATCACTGGAAAGGAAATTGCTCAACATTTCGATCTTCCGTTCAAGACAGGTTTCAGGATATTGTCAAAGATGAAGGTAAATAATGATCTTACTTGTAATTATATAAATGCGCTAGCTTGAATCTAAATCTGAATACATTTCGGTCCGGACAAAATACAACTATCAACGGTTCCAAGAACTTGAAAACAAATTCCTTTTTATGTTAACTTCATTGTGCGTTTCATTTCCTATAAAATCTAACACAATATCAGCTGCCTCATCCAAGAGGCCTGCTGTCCAAACAACAGAACATATTAGAATTGTGCATTTCCTGACACATAATGCTTAGTCTACAGATGTATACTAATAGCGGAACTGAGGTCTGAAAGCTGAAACGCTTTCAGCGATAGGAGATCTTAATTCAACATATAGACAACATAGCAAACTACTCATACTTTGGTGGGTATTTTCCTCATGCGACAACAGACATAAAAGCACTGTCCTAAAATAACAGGAGAACGTGAAATGCGCCACTGAATTCTTTTCATTTTTAAGCTTTTGTTTAAAAGGTATGTGACCGGCTTAAACTTATCTAACAGCTTGGAAAAATAGTTCAATATCAACTGTTTTTGTTTTTTAACAAGTAAGCGATATAACATCTAAGTAACTGACAGATCTATCAGTTTTGAACTCAAACGTTCACGAAAAATGGACACATTATATTGCGAGATTTAAAAGTCTAATGTAATAAACACCCGGGCCTTTAAAAGTACAAGTCGATGCGATATCAGCGACATATAAAATCATCATCTAACTAACAAAGCTACAAGCTGATGCCTTTTTTTCATAGCAGCAAAGTATTTCAACTTCAAGCACACTTAAAAGCAACGGCTTAATTTTCTTACCACTCAAGAACAATGGCGAACATTACTGCAGAAGGAAACTACACAAGCGAACTAAACCAAACACTCAGCGCACCACCAGCGGGCATAGTTGAATTTTTTTCAGCTTTGAATATTTTTTTTTCCATCACCGCTGCTGTGGGCAATGTTCTAATCCTGATTGCTCTGAAGAATGTCTCTTCTATTCATCCGCCGACGAGACTTTTCTTTCGATGTCTGGCGGTCACTGATCTGTGCGTTGGTCTTATTGTACAGCCACTCTACGCTACCTACGTTATGTCTCGCGTAATGAAGATGAACGTGACTGTGCTGTACTACGTTTTCAAAATTTATGGAGCTTCAGGTTTCATTTTATGTGGCGTATCTGCCTTGACATCTACAGCGATTAGCGTGGACAGACTTCTCGCACTGTTGCTGGGACTGAGATACAGACATGTCGTAACATTAAAACGAGTTTGTGTATTCGTAACTTGCTTTTGGCTAATGGCAGCTTCAGGTGAATTGTTCACAGTGTGGAGAATCGATATCGCCAGAAAGGCAGCCTCTGCTGCCTTACCACTTTGTCTGGTAACTTCCATTTTCTGTTACACGAAGATCCGAATGAAACTACGACATCAACAAGCCCAAGTACAAAACAATGTCCCCCACGGACAACAGAACGGAGAAGGGATTCCACTTAACATAGCAAGATATAAAAAGACAGTTTCCAGCATTATGTGGGTGCAGTTGGCATTAATTGCCTGCTATGCTCCGTGGAGCATTGTCTTCCTGCTACATGTAAATGTGACAGGACATTTTGTGGTTGAGGTAGCTGCATTTACTCTCGTCTACTTAAACTCATCTCTAAACCCAATCTTGTACTGTTGGAAAATCAGGGAAGTGAAACAAGAAGTTAAAGGCTTAATCAGGCAGCTTTGCTCTTTCTAGAAGAGCTGTTCATGCAGATCGCATGATGTTGAAATTTAATTGACGGTATCAACCCGCTATAAGTTTTCTTCACGGTAAATTGTTCCACATTGGAGGACCAGTGGACCGCAAAGACAACATCGCAGAGTGCTTTTACCCATCACATAATTCATGGACTCTTACGAAGGCTCCGGAAATAGTCAAGTATGGTACAGATGCTGCTGTACTTCAAGGTTTCTTGTTTGTTGTTGGTGTTTACAACAGGTTCTTTAATAGGATTGGCACGGAACAGAAATAAAATCCTGATACAAATTAGTGTCAGGAAGTCTCTCCCCTGAGTAGTCCCAGAACAGATGTTTGTGCAGTGACTGATGGAAGTTATCTGTATGCCATTGGAAGTTCCAGTTCAAATCAGCGAGTGGGGATCCCTGTGAAGTGTATGATCTAATGGTGAACATGTGGAGTAGCATTCTGACTGCCATCGGACCAAGATGCTTTGCAAGTGCTGTGAGTTTTAAAGGACAAATATATGTTGTCGCTAATTTTCAAAATCATCAGAGGGAGGAAGATCAAATGTCAGTACAGAGTGTAAAACATTGATAAAAACGAATGGAAACTCTGTGCAGATGAACTACCAGGTGGATACTTTAAAATGTTTACTCTGCGAATACTAAGAGACGTTTTGGTCAAGTGCAAGGTATTATTACTAAATTCATTTATTAATAAAGTCATAGTTGGGAGGTTAGCAAAGGGAGGATCGTTATCCTGTTTAATTCACAAATTTCGACACAATTCATGTGTCATATGAACTTTAAACAACAAATTTAGTCTTAAATTTGCAAATCAGCTTTCTCTTCTAGCTTAGCCTGTTCCTCGCGCTAGCCCCCCTGCCCCTGACCGAGAGCCTGGAACAGGCTTCTTGTAGCTTTTTCATGCGTCACGGGCTAATGTTTGTCATTATCACGCGTCAGGCATGGACAAAATTTCAAACAGATTTTCTCCCTTATCGTTTCCTCAGTAAAATGGTCAATATTAAACATCAGCTCTCCTGTATCTGAATGGCAACCATCCTTGGTGTGAGGCTGGCTCAGGTTCCTAAGTATAATGTACTTCTAAGTCGGCCATGAGAGGAAGGGCGGACTGAGAGCCACCACAACTGAGCAAATTAGCTATTAGCCTCCCACGCAGTCGTTTTTAGGGGAGATCGCGTGGGAGGCTAATTAGCTATGGACTAAATAAATGAGATATATGTGATTAAGCTGTGTTACCGTGCCTAATAACAGAAAAAAAGACTTGCTTATACCATTGTTAAGGATAAGGCATTTTTGTCACAGCGATTTATATAAACAAATAAGAGATTGATTTGCACGTTTGAGTTGATTTATTTGTTATTAAATTTCTGTTAAATCTTTTTTACTTGTTCGGGTCTTAGCTTGATTATTATTCAGTCACTGAGCGATAGCGCCGGGAAAGTTGGTTGAAATATCTCGTCAAAGGATTGGACTTCTTTGAAGAAGGGATCTGCCAAAAAGGAGAAAACATGAAGTTAGGAAAGTATTTAGTGTTTCCCGCCCCGCCCCCAAGCTAGGAAAAAGGTCCTGGGAACAAGGTTGTTTCAGTAGTTAGCGTTTCAGAAGTCAGTACATGTTATTACATAACATGCGTAAAGGGCCCCCTCTGATGGTTAATATAGCGTTTACTATTTGTACTCTCAACTTAAAGCGCGGGTGCTGATGTGACCTAGCATGGCGCAAGCCATCAACGCAGAAAAAAGAAAGTATTTTTCTATTCTTCCGAAAGATTGTTAACTGCCCGCCGCGTCTGATAGCTACCCAGAAGTTTGATCGCCTTTTAGGTTTTCGTTAGGGGCCTAGCAAGCGAAGTATACGAATTATTCCCAAACAATTCAACTTACAACATTTCCATCACTTTTCAACACAAAGTTGACTTCCTAACTTTGAAAAAAGGGCAAATGGCGAGATTTAAAAGTTTGGGGCTTTTCAAGCGTTTCAATCGAATGTTCATTGCCTTGTAGTTAAAAAATGTCAGTTAAGGAGGCTCTCAATGGTTTCCAGCACTTTCCAGCCCTTAAACTTTGATGGGTGAGTACTACAAATTGTTATCAGTTGCTACTACAATAAGGATATCAAACAAATGTCCTATCATCACTAAACAAGTTGTAGTCATTTTCATGACGTCATTGATTACCATAGAAGCAGTTTAGCCTGTTAAAAACACCCTTAATTTTGCCTTTTAGTGCTTATAACCCAAAAACGAGCACGGTGACCCCCTTTCCAAAAATTTAAGATGGCTCTAAAACCGCTAAATAGAATTTTTTTTAACTTTGCAAAAAGTTGCATCTTTACATGCTAATCATTATTCAATAATAAAAAATGGGGGTCACCGTGCTCGTTTTTGAGTTATAAGCACTTAAAGGAAAAATTAAGAGTGCTTTTAACACGCTAAACTGTCGCTATGGTAACCAGTGACGTGATGAAAATGGCTACAACTTGTTCAGCAATGATTGGACATTTGTTTGATATCATTATTGTAGCAGCAACTGATAACGATTTGTAGTACTAACCCATCAAAGTTTAAGAACTGGAAAAGTGCTGGAAACCATTGTGATCCTCCTTAAACGTTAGCTCGTGTCACCTGGGCGAGATTAAGATCACTAGCTAATTTGTGTTCACTGATCAAACTCCTTTTCACACGAATTGTTGAGTTTTCACTGAAATGTTTTTTCATTGGAAAGAGAAGAAAGCGGTAACTCAGAAATATGGCCGGAATGAATGGTCTATTCGCGAGAAATGAAATTTAAACCTTATAAATTAGCATTATTATCAATATACGCGGCCAAATTGAAAACCGCCCTCTTGAAAACACGCGCTTTGCGAGCCGCAAATGACTCCTAGCGGACCGTTAATGCATTAACGGCCCTGCAGCTGATTGGTTCTCGGTTCATCATCCGATGAATATTAACCAATCAGGTCACGTTTAATGACTCGGGAAAACCATTTAGGTGCGTACAGCGACGCGTACAGCAAGTTTTAAAGTAAAAAAAGTCTCGAACAGTTTCTCGCTGAGCGAATAGTGTTCGTAAAGAAAAATCAAACCTATTTGTTATAAATGGGACAAAATGCAGCTAAAAAATTCGGATGTAGAAGCAAAAGCACAAGGGGAAGATATAAAGAGAGCAACTTCTTGTTGTCTTACGAGAAACGAAACACAACAAAACAACGGTTCACTTCATTCATGTTCATTTTGTGTTTCTCGGGTCGAGCTAAATTAGCTAAAGCATTGCGGGGATTTTACACCGAGGCTCAACTGGAAAATGTAAGTTCGTAAGTAAATTATTATTATCCACTTATTTTCAGAGACACAGCAGCTCTTTTTAACTACACCTATACAATACATGGGCTTCAGTGTAGCATAGCACAAAATTTTCAACGCGAAGTACTTGTATTAGTGAACATGTAAAGCTCATTAATTCTGTTAGTTTAAGCTTATATCTGGATGTTCAGGGATGTTATTTGGCCTTGTATGATAATGATAATTAAATGACTTTTTTCGGGAATATTGTTTATTTGCTCCCTTGTAGTGTCATTTGCGACCCTTGCGCTTCGCGCTCGGGCCGCAAATGACACTACGCGGGCGCAAATAAACAATATTCCCTCAAAAAGTCATTTTATTGTCCTATTCGCCATATTAAGACACAGATTCCTTTCAATTTTACCAAGTTTTTTACGTCCTCCGATGTATCCCCTTGAAATAATTTCTCCGAACGATTAAGTGTCATTACATTGGCTGGTGAAGTCTCGAAGGATTTTTTTGTTCAATGTCGAGTCTAAGAAGTATACGTTAATATTTGTTTGACTAATGAAAAATCCGGTGATCAGTAATTGAATTGCTACTGGTCGAAGCTGATAAATGACGAGGAAACAACTTTATCCCGCTTCAAAACTATTGTGTATATAGACAGATCTGTCTTGCAAAGTGTAAATGCTTATTGATATTCTGTGTTTCTGAACCTCAACAAAAAACAATGGACATTTTTACAGCTTACTTAACACCTTCAATCACAAATTGTAAAGGATTTTTAACAATCGTACATTTAATAACACAAAAAATTAACGCGATTATTTAAGTCGCGTAAATTTTTGTGAGCGTTAATGGGGCGTTAATTTCCGGGCCATTAATTAAGTGGATTGTTAAGGTGGCTTACTACAGTTTTGAGGGGGTAAATGAGCCCAGCTTTTAACTCTTTAATAAAATGTCCAGAAAGGTTTTAACTTTCACTTATTATTGTTTGTTGCATCCTACAACCAATATATCTGACATTTGAGCAATATAGATGCTAATAAACAGCCAAAATGAATATCCGAGTGCTTAAGAGGAGACTGGGCACTAGTCGTTTCAATGGCGTTTTTCTCAAAATCTGCCCGTACGACCCTACCTCAAAAATTCAGAAATTAGAAATTGGATCAGTTAAAACATTCATGCAAAATAAATTAAAAATCTGTAAGACAGATTTTTTGCAAAATAGGAAAATGTGGTTTTTTACCTATTTTAAAAATAGCTCAAAATCTGTCTTACAGATTTTTTTTTAGATTTTGACAGTTGACGCGATTCACCCCAAAAAATTAATTGTGAAAATTTCATTATGGGTCGTACGGTAGGTTTTTGAGATATTTTGAGCCGAAGTCAGGTTTTTACGACCTCCGACAAGAATCAAATTGCGCATGCCCTATTATTTGAGCGCGCGCACGTATGACGCCACATGTTATGAGCCATGAAAAAAGCGAATTAGAACTCCTCCGTCGGTTGTTTATCAACCTATCTGTAGCATTGTTTTCGTCCTATGACATGTCTAAAACCTTCTGAAACTTTCTGAAAGTGTAAATATTCGAATAAAGGGCTCAAACTTGTTTTCGTTTCCTTTAGCGTTGCTCACGAAAGCCGTTTGCGAGTGCGAGCGATATTGACGACAGGCAGCCGAATCGTAGCGCGCGCTCTTGCCTCGTAAAAACTGTAGTAAGCCACCTTAATTTGGATTTTTTTTTTAGCATTATTTTATCAGGATGGAGATCCACCGCCATCGTTGAACGCTCGAAGTAAGCTCGTTTGGGTTTTGAATTTTATTAACTTTCTTAGAGTGCGTTACAATAAATTTGTTCCTGTTGTCTCTACAAGTTCCATTTCTTTGTGTGGTCGAGTTAATTTCCTTCATTTTGAAATTTTAGCACACCTTTCGCGTTAAGCTCGAAATACGACCATTATTAAGAACCTTTTCGTTTAAAAACATTTGTAAACATTGCTATTCTTTCAGTTTTAGTTGTATTGTAACAGATAGCAAAAAACAGTATAATCTCAATTAATTTTTTTCTACCAGAAAGCGAAACAATATCTGATAGATCTATCAGATTAAACTCAAACGTTCAAGAGCCTTTAAGGATTAGTAGGAAGTCATGTAAAAAAAAAACACTTACAAAGCACAAGTGGGTGTGTTGTCAGCGACAAATCATCAACTCGCTAACAAAGCTGCAAGTAATGATAAAAGTTGATGCTTTCTCTTAAAGCTTCCGCTTACTTCCTCAATTTCAAGCACTCTTCAAAGATTCTGCCCTAAACAACAGCAAATATGAAATGCGCCATTCTTTACATTTACATCCTTTGTTAAAAAGATAAGTGACCGATTCTATTCTTTGGGTCTTTACTGTGCTCTAACATCTTAAAAAAAAATAGCACAATCTCAATTATTTTTTTGTTAATTGACTGGTAAGTGATGTAATAGCAAAGCAACTGACAGTTTTAAATACAAATGTCGGTGCAAGACAAATGAACAAATGGCGAGATTTAAAAGTCTAATGCAGTGTACACTCGGTCTTCAAAAGTACCGGCATGTTATCAGCAATATATAAAACAAAGCTGCATTGAGCTGACGCCCTTTATATTCTCAACTGAGGCAGCTAAAATCTTCAAACTTCAAGCACTCTCAAAGGCAAGATAAATTTTCTGAGCACCCAAGAGCAATGGCGAACATTACTGGAGAAGGAAACTATACAAGCGAACTTAACCAAGCACTCAGCGCATCGCCAGTACGCATAATTGAATTTTTTTCAGCTTTGAACATTTTTCTTTCCATCACCGCTTCTGTGGGCAATGCTCTGATCCTCATTGCCCTAAAGAAAGTCTCTTCTATTCATCCTCCAACAAAACTCTTCTTTCGATGTCTGGCGGTCACTGATCTTTGTGTTGGTCTTATTGTTCAACCACTCTACGCTACCTACATTATGTCTCGTATGATTAAAATAAACGTGAATGTGCGGTACTACTCTCGCAAAGTTTATGCACCTTCAGGTTTTATTTTGTGTGGCGTATCTGTCGCGACCTCGACTGCAATAAGTGTGGACAGACTTCTCGCACTGTTGCTGGGACTGAGATACAGACATGTCGTAACATTAAAACGAGTTTGTGTAGCCATAACTTGCTTTTGGCTGATGACTGCTTCAAGTGGAGTGCTGTGGGTGTGGCGTAAAGAAATCACCGATATGGGAAACTCTGTTTGCTTAATACTTAGTCTGGTAACTTCAATTTTCTGTTACACGACGATCCACCTGAAACTACGACATCATCGAGCTCAAATACAAAGCGACCTCCCACAAGATCAACAGAACGCAGGAAGGATTCCATTAAATATAGCAAGATACAAAAAGACAGTTTCCAGCATTATGTGGGTGCAGTTGGCATTAGTTGCCTGCTATGTACCGTGGGGCAGTGTGGCTGTGCTAGATGCGAATGGAATTGAACATGATGTGGCTTCGATGGCTGCAGTAACTTTAGTGTTGTTTAACTCATCTCTAAACCCGATCTTGTACTGTTGGAAAATCACGGAAGTTAAACAAGCAGTTAAAGGCACAATCAGTCAGCTTTACTGTTTTTAGAGAGGAAGACGTAAAAATCGACGTAAAGTTACAAAGTACAATTAGTGGCATTGCCAAATAGCATGTAAAAAATTGCTAAATTCATTTCTTGTAATGTGCAAAATTGCCTTAAAATCGAGCTGGATAAGTACCGACACTTCGGTTGATACGCGGAAAATATATTCTCTCGAGAGCTTTGTGTTATGTCTTGGGGCTGTGTCTCCAAACGTGAAATAAGACGTTCAACTTTCATCTCAAGACGTCTATGGTGTCTTCTTTTCGATCCAGAATTTCCTCGAAATCTTTAACGTAATTTGAAGCAGCCTTCAAGGCTAGTCTTGTTCATCAGTTTGCCGTGAAAAAAGATTAATTGCTATTAAAGAAATAAAGGTTTTTTTTATTTTGTTTTTTTTTACTGCTAAATAAACAGAATTTTTCTTGTCAAACATGACGAGAGGATGAAGTTTGTAGACAAACAAAGTAATACTACGTTTATAAATAATTGCTATCTGCGAACAGATTTGTTTCGCGATTAAAATTGATAAAGTGAAAGGAGCGCCACTCTTGTCACTTTATCGGCACTTTACCAATCACTTAGAGACCGTCATTACGAGAATGAAGAAGGTGGAGTTGGATAGGGCACGTTCTCAGAAAAGAGCCTGATAACATCACCCGTACGTACAGCCCTACACTGGACACCAGAAGGCAAACTCAAGAGAGGCAGACCAAATAACAGCTGACGCCGAACAGTAGAGGGAGAGATGACGACCCTAAACCACAACTGGTGTACCATACAGATGCTGGCCCAGAACAGACAGAGGTGGAGGTCCTTCGTTGCTGCCCTTCATGCCAGCTGGCATAGCGGGCAGTAAGTAAGTAAAAAATCACTTGAGAAAAAGTTTCCGAGGAATTTACCTTCAAAAGAGAGAGTTCTCTTGTGACTCGGCTTTTCCTTTTGCTCAGTTGGTTGTCGCTGTAGCCTTTTGTACGGCCTAAAGAAACTGCCCAAAATTCTGATAAAGCGATCAGTACCAGAAACCCATAAGTTTCTGGCGATACTATGCTTGTAACTGAAAAGACTGTAAAGGGCGGTTACGATTTTCCTACTTGGGCCTTGCAAAACGGATGGATGAACTGTCGGACGGTCTTGATTGGGAAGAAAAACTTGGCAGAGCACAGGCTCGGTGCATGGCACTTGTTACTCAATCGGGGGTGGAAGAGAAATTATTGGTACTTACTTATTCATTATTCCTTCACATTTTTCACGACTTATTCACAGTTTTAATTCATTATCGTGCATGAATCATTAAATACATAATGCAAACATGTCAGATCAGATTCACCCAGATTCGACCCTTTGCCTAGTTCCTGTGGTGCTTTTTCCAAAGGCATTCGCCGTAACTTATGACGTCATTACTCGTTTCGATGACGTATCCTGGCGAACTGCCACTTTTTCGCTCGGACCACGTGACCCGAAACGGACTGACTGCGACGAAAATTGAGGCATAGTAACTAGCGAACTTTTTGTTTTGTCTGATCAGTCTCACAAATAAAACTAGCATACCAAGAGAGTCCTGCTTGACAGAATACCATAAATGGTTTAACAGGGTTAATTTCTCGTTTCAGCCTAACAAATGTGTCTGTTATGGTTGTCAATGCAACATCCTAGCCAAAAAAATTGGTATCTGATTGAATGCAGATCACCCTCAGTAATTTGATTGATTTCAGATACCGGTAGTCATGGTCACATAAACCATTCCGGCAGATAATTCACAATTCAGATAATGTTTGAGCACGGTGAATAACCGCTTCCGTATCCACAATATTCATTATTCCTTTACTGGAAATGCCTCGAAACCTTAAATATTCCTTATTCATTCATTATTTCATTATTCATTATTCCCCTTCCACCCCCGATACTCAATGTCAGAACAGCATAACTAACAGCAAGGACTCGCAAATGTCTGGAATTCTCTTGTTTTCTCTATCTCTCGTCGATTAAGCCTCTTAGTATTGTAGTGGTAGACAGTCAGGACAGTCATGAATATATTAAAACTAGAAATTGTAGTCACTGACTTAAAAAGCCTTTTAGTAGTTAACTCAGGTAAATCTTTGGCAAATGGTGGCAAATATAATTTTTAGAAACTGTTGGTAAATCGAAGTCTGCAAAGTGCAAGCGCGCTTTTATGCGCTTAAAGTGTAATAACTTAATATCCAAGTTTAAATAAGGCCTACAGCAAATTAACTAGCTTTATCGCAGGGGAGTTAAAAGGGGCTCTGCTCGCAGGGTGTATTGACTTCCATCGGTACCTATCACTGGAAAGGAAATTGCTCAACATTTCGATCTTCCGTTCAAGACAGGTTTCAGGATATTGGTAAAGATGAAGGTAAATAATGATCTTACTTGAAAAGGCGTTAGCTTTAATCTGAATATAAATACATTTCGGTCCGGACAAAATACAACTATCAACGGTTCCAAGAACTTGAAAACGAATTCCTTTTTATGTTAACATTAAGGAGTTTAACAATCATTCTGCGTTTCATTTCCTATAAAAACTAACACAATATCAGCTGCTTCATCCAAGAGGCCTGTTGTCCAAACAACAGAGCATATTGAAATTGTGCATTTCCTATCACATTATGCTCAGTTTACCGTTGTATGCTAAGAGCGGAAATGAGGTTTGAAAGCTGAGGCTTTCAACGATGGGTAGACAATTTAGCAAACTACTCATACTTTGGTGGGTATTTTCCTCATGCGACAACAGAGATAAAAGCTCTGCCCTAAAATAACAGGAGAACGTGAAATGCGCCAATTCTTTTCATTTTTAAACTTTGTTAAACAGGTATGTGACCGATTCTATTCCTTGGGGATCTAATTTACTCTGATCCAACAGCTTGGAAACATAGTACAATATCAACTGTGTTGGTTTTTTAAACAAGTAAGCGATGTTACATCTAAGAAACTGACGCTTCACTTATACCTGCGGTTGAAAGTATTGAATTTATAGCTGTAAAAATGATCATTTTTTGTTCGTTGGGGTTCAGGGCCCATTCCGAAGTTGCGCAGGGAACTGGGGAGAGTTTCAAAGATCATAAAAAGTCTCCAATTTTAAGATAGCGTCCAGTTTTGAGACAACTGTAAAATTCTGTCATGGACCTACTATTTGGAAGTAGCTGAGAGGAAAATCACAAAAATCATAAAAGTCAGTGTAAACGTTTATATAGTTTTGAGGGACGCTGCCTCAAAATTAGATGACAGACAATGCAGCAAGGCTGATACTACGTGAAAAAGTAGACTTTGCGAGACACCAACACGACCAGAACAGATATAGTAGGGTTGCAACCGCGGACAGCTGTCTTAGCCACAAGTTGCTCGGCAACTTTTCGGCAACTTGTGAGATTTTTGGCCACTTTTGCGATTTTCGGCAACTGTTAAAAGTTTTGGCAACTTTAAATTTTTGTAGCATTTTTTAAATTGCTTTTTAGTTTCTTCGCAACATTTATAGGGTTTTGAAAGAACGTCTTTCAATGTGTAAATGTATGTTGATATTCTGGGTTCCTGAACCCAAACAAAGCCAAAATGATCATTTTCACAGCTATAAATTCAATACCTTCAATCGCAGTTATAAGTAGAGATGTTATATCAAGCAACTGATAGATCTGTCGTTTACGAAAATGAACACATTGATAGATTTAAAAGTCTAATGTAACAGACGCCGGACTGTTTTTCTTTGAAAAAAACATCAACTGACAAAGGACAAGTGTGCGTGTTATCAACGACATACAAAATCATCATCTCACAAACAAAGCTACAAGCTGATTCCTTTTTTCTCAAAGCAGATAACTTCTTCAACTTCAAGCACACTTTAAAGCAGAGGCTTAACTTTCTGACTACTCAAGAACAATGGCGAACATTACTGGAGAAGGAAACTACACAAGCGAACTGAACCAAGCACTCAGCGCATCACCAGCAGGCATGGATGAATTTTTTTCAGCTCTGAACATCTTTTTTTCCATCACCGCTGCTGTGGGCAATGTTCTGATCCTGATTGCTCTGAAGAATGTCTCTTCTATTCATCCTCCGACAAAACTTTTCTTTCGATGTCTGGCGGTCACTGATCTTTGCGTTGGTCTTATTGCGCAACCACTCTATGCTACCAACATTACGTCTTTTATAAACGTGATTGTACTGTACTACGTTTACAGAGTGTCTGGAGCTTTTAGTTTTATTTTATGTGGAGTATCTGTTTTAACATCGACGGCAATTAGTGTGGACAGACTTCTCGCACTGTTGCTGGGACTGAGATACAGACATGTCGTAACATTAAAACGAGTTTGTGTAGTCATAACTTGTTTTTGGCTAATTGCTGCTTCGAGTGGATGGCTCTGGATGTGGAATAGAGATATCGCTAATATGGCATCCTCTGTTTGTTTAATTCTTTGTCTGGTAATTTCCATTTTCTGTTACACGAGGATCCACCTCAAACTACGACATCAACAAGCCCAAGTACAAAACAATGTCCCCCACGAACAACAGAACGGAGAAGGGATTCCACTAAACATAGCAAGATACAAAAAGACAGTTTCCAGCATTATGTGGGTGCAGTTGGCATTAGTTGCCTGCTATGCTCCGTGGGGCATTGTGGCTATGCTAGATGCGAATGAAACAGAGCATTTCGTGGCTTGGTTTGCTGCAGCCACACTAGTCTATTTTAACTCATCTCTAAACCCGATCTTGTACTGTTGGAAAATCAGGGAAGTAAAACAAGCAGTTAAAGGCACAATCAGGCAGCTTTGCTCTTTCTAGAACAGAAAACGCTGCAAACGTTGTAAACTTTAATTGACAGTGTCAAAAGTGTAAAATAAAGAAGCTAAATTCATTTCTAGCAATGTGCAAAATTTTCTTCAAAATGAACTGGGATATATTGAGACAAACTACAAAACTACACATCCATTTGGCGCAAACAGTGAAGCAGCAACTTTGTTTTTAATAACTTTTATTTAGCTATCATGCTAAATCACTGATGGAAAAACTTTAATGAATGTATTAGCCTAAACGGCAGCTAAGGTTTAACCACAGACATTTTCTAGTTTATGATCTTATTTCGAATGAGTACAATATATAATATTATTACCTTTACTTGAGTCAAAACGTTAGACAACAGTTAGGTTTATTAAGTCTAAGTCCGGCGGTGTGATGTATTGTGTATGATGGGAGATCACATAATGTATGATGATGGCAGAAATAAAAAAAATATTATACAACGTTGAATTGTGCATCTTTTTGATGGCAACAAATTTAGTCAACCCCAAATTTGTATTTTAAGATGAAGAACGCTTTGAAATATTTTCCAGGGGCAGCGTTCTTTTTTAACGCAATGTACAATCTTTTATCCGATCGAACATATTGTGACAATTTTTGGGCTCCTGGTTCTATATCACTGCCGGTATTATTCAAAAGTTCTGCATTTCTTTAAATGTTTGTGGAGGCAAATTTTCTTCCCGAGAAGCGTTTCGAATAGATTATTGTTTTTGATCGAATTTCCATCTTTATTAGTTCCCATAAGAGCTGTTTGCTTTCAACATCTTTGTAGTACTCCAGAATGTTTTCAAGGCCGTCCTTGATAAGTGTTTTATTTTCATCATCTTCTAGCAATTGATTATTAAACTTCAACTTCATGTTCCACGTTTATATGAAGCAAAACGCAAAAAAAAAAACGTTTCTGATAATTATTTTTGTCTCTGTGTTCAAACTAATTTTTGTTGGCTTTGTTGAAACTTCCACAAGATCAACAGAACGCAGGAAGGATTCCATTAAACATAGCAAGATACAAAAAGACAGTTTCTAGCATTATGTGGGTGCAGTTGGCATTAGTTGCCTGCTATGTACCGTGGGGCATTGTGGCTGTGCTAGATGCGAATGGAATTGAACATGATGTGGCTTCGATGGCTGCAGTAACTTTAGTGTTGTTTAACTCATCTCTAAACCCGATCTTATATTGTTGGAAAATCAGGGAAGTTAAACAAGCAGTTAAAGGCACAATCAGTCAGCTTTACTGTTTTTAGAAAGGAAGACGTAAAAATCGACGTAAAGTTACAAAGTACAATTAGTGACATTGCCAAATAGCATGTAAAAAATTGCTAAATTCATTTCTTGTAATGTGCAAAATTGCCTTAAAATCGAGCTGGATAAGTACCGACACTTCGGTTGATACGCGGAAAATATATTCTCTCGAGAGCTTTGTGTTATGTCTTGGGGCTGTGTCTCCAAACGTGAAATAGGACGTTCAACTTTTATCTCAAGACGTCTAATAAAATATGGTGTCTTCATTCTGATCCAGAAATTCCTCGAAATCTTGAACGTAAATTGAAGCAGCCTTCGAGGCTATTTTTGTTTATCAGTTTGCCGTGAAAAAGATTAATTGCTATTAAAGAAACAAAGGTTATTTGAATTATGTTTTTTTTACTGCTAAATAAACAGAATTTTTCTTGTCAAACATGACGAGAGGATGAAGTTTGTAGACAAACAAAGTAATACTACGTTTATAAATAATTGCTATCTGCGAACAGATTTGTTTCGCGATCAAAATTGATAAAGTGAAAGGAGAGCCACTCTTGTCACTTTATCGGCACTTTACCAGTCACTTAGAGACCGTCATCACAAGAAGAGAGAGGCTAATAACATCATCCATACGTACAACCCTACACTGGACACCAGAAGGCAAACGCAAGAGAGGCAGACCAAATAACAGTTGACGCTGGACAGTAGAAGAAAAGATGAAGACCCTAAACCACAACTGGGGTACCATACAGAAGCTGGCCCAGAACAGACAGAAGTAGAGGTCCTTCGTTGCTGCCCTTCATGCCAGCAGGCATAGAGTGCAGTAGGAAAGTAGCCGATTACTTGAGAAAAAGTTTCTGAGGGATCTATCTTCAGAAGAGTGAGTTCTTCTCTTGTGACTTTCCCTGGCGCTCAGTTGGTTGTCGCTGTACGCCTTTTGTACGGCCGAGAGAAATTGTTCGAAATTCTGCTTAAGCGATACCAGAAACCCATAAGGGTTGATCAACACCTTATACGTTTCTGGCGATACTACGCGTGTAACTAAAAAACAGACTGAAAAAGGGCGGTTACGGTTTTCCTGCTTCCGCCTTGTAAAACGGATGGATGAACGGTCGGACGGTCTTGATCGGGAAGAAAAACTTGGCAGAGCACAGGCTTGGTGCATGACACTTGTTACTCAATGCCAGAACAACATAATTAACAGAAAGGAGTCGCACATTTCTGGAATTCTTTTGTTTTCTCTATTGCTCGTCGATTAAGCCTCTAAGTAGTTGACTCAGGTAAATCTTTGGTAAATTGTGGTAAATCTCAAACTTTTTAGAAAATCTTGGTTAATCGAAGTCTACACAACAACAGCCCGCTTACATGCGCTTAAAGTGTAATAACTAATCGCAAGTTTAAATAAGACCCACAGCAAAATAACTAGCTTTATAATCCATCAAATATTTTTCGCGCGCGCAATTGGTCTAAACGCGTCACGTGATGCAGCCAAAACTGGGGAATATTTAGTAAATAAACCCCTTCAGGCGACTGGTATATTGGAGGATAATGCCCGAGGCTGAAAGATTGTCTGAAAAATGAACAGTTGGCCGAGAAGCGAAGCTTCGAGGGTAACTGTGAAATTATGAGGACAATCTTTCAGCCAAGGGCATTATCCTCCAATATACCAGCAAGCCAGGAAGGGGTTTATTTATTTTATAACCTTCCGATTAATTTCTTCAACGCGCTTCATCGCGGGAAAAAGGAAAAACCTACAGCGCGCGATAATTACGGCATAATTTAGTTAAAACAAATGCAAGTCGATAGGTTTCGAATTAATTTCTTTATCAAAACTGTGATTTTATAAAACGTTAGACCTGAAAAGATCACTTTTACGTTTGTTTTGCACTGCTATAAAAAATCGGACGACGGATATCAAATCGGACGGGGTATATTGGCTGATACCCGTCGTCCGATTTTGTACCACGTGATGTGTTTTGTCCAATGAGCGCTCGCGGAAATTAATCGGTGGGTTATTTAACAATTATTCCATGAGCCCGCGTTGGATACGAGGTGGTAAATAGCCAACGAGGTGCGAAGCGCCGAGTTGGCTATAACCACTCGTATCCAACAAGGGCGAATGGAATAATTGTTTTATTAAATTCTTCTTTAGTATAAATCAACTGGACATTTCATTTTGATGTAAACGAAGTGATAGTATGAGGAGGCGGGAAAATTTGTGGCGCGGTGTTCACTTTTTGAGTTGAATGAAACACGCGAGGAAAGCGAGCGAGAGAGTTTTCTTCTGAAGATTTTCCTCGGAAAATCTCCTCGTAAATCGTCTTTTCATCCTGGAAAATTGTGACAACAATTAAGGTTTACGGGAAGATCCGAAGCAATAGCTTTTCTTGAAATTTTACGCCTTGTGCAAGACGAGCGAAGCAAGTGTTTACATATTGTACTTGTTTACGGCTCCACGGCTGTCATCAAGACTACTACATTATGCTGAAACGAAATTGCACTCAGATTCGATGAAGTTTATTGAAGTATAAAAGGACAAGATCAAGATTGAAAGGTAACAAACTTAACTGAAGTGCTGAACCACATTTACGTCTAACACTGAATGAAATTGAGTCAGTTTTCTCGTCTTCCCGTAAATTATTTTCTGCTTTTCTTCTTCGTTTAGTCGCTCTTGTTGTACATTTACAAGTATTTTTAATTAAACATTTCGCATCAATCCTTTCAGTTTTACGTAGTTGAGTCAACTATGGCATTTTGTGGTATTTGTGTGGTTTTAGGGAATACACTGTCGATTATTTCTTGTATAAGCTTATAAACCTCGCCAAATTTGCCATTTTTCTGATGGAACTTTCGCTTCCCGCAGGAAAATTTTTAAACTGAGCTGCACTTGCCGCACTCGTTTCCCATATAAGGTCAAACGCAGGTATAATGGCTGATAACCGAGATCTAGTGAACCAATCAGAAAGCTAGAATTGCATTATCCGAGGTTGAGAATTTAATAAAACAGATGACATTCCCCAAGTGATATTTCCCTTTTTTCGAACTTTGCAATTTACGTTCGCACGTTTAGCTTTTAACCCGAGTAAATTGTTAAAATGAATAAAACTAAACACTTTCAACAGACTAATAATATTTTGAGCGTTGACAGAATTTCTTTGAAGTTTAAATGCTTTGAGAAAAGGTCTCTCAAAATGCGGCCTTGTTAAAAAAAATATTTGAAGGATAATAAACACAATAGCATCCATTTGCCTTCAAAAATATGCACAGATATTTGTCCTTGGACATTATCTGTTCCGAGAAGCGAACAGTTTTCCGAGAGCGAAGCTCGAGGAAAACTGTGAGCTTCGAGCTATATTGACTTCCATCGATATCTATCACTGGAAAGGAAATTGTTCAACATTTCGATATTCCGTTCAAGACAGGTTTCAGGATATTGTTAAAGATGAAGGTAAATAATGATCTTACTTGTAAATGCGCTAGCTTGAATCTGAATCTGTATACATTTCGGTCCGGACAAAATGCAACTATCAACGTTTCCAAGAACTTGAAAACGAATTCCTTTTTATCTTAACATTAACGAGTTAAACAATTATTCTGCGTTTCATTTCCTATAAAAACTAACACAATATCAGCTGCTTCTTCCAAAAGACCTGCTGTCCAATCAACAGAGCATATTAGAATTGCTCATTTCCTGACAGATTATGCTTAGTTTACAGTTCTATGCAAAGAGCGAACATGAGGCTTGAAAGCTGAAAGACTTTCAACGACAGGAAATCTTAATTCTCTTCTCGCCCCTGCAGCAATGATTTTTCGATCAATCGCGCGGTATCTTCAGCTTTTGCATATGTCTTCGGTTTTTTGTTTAAAAAACTTCGTCTTAATATCGAAAGTGACTCTAAACGGTGGAAGGAATTCATTTCGCTTGAATTTTCCGCTCTTTTTCGGAGGCAAGCTTCATAGGTATCTGTTTTTTCTTATTGACCCTGGGCGAGGTCATTCTTTGGCAATGACGGCAAGGGTTCGGACCAGCATCGAGACTTTTTTTGATTTATGGCGGTTTTTTTCTGATCTAGAAATTCCTCGGACTATTGAACGTAAATTGTAGCAGCCTTCTGGGCTAGTGTGATCTTATTCATCCGGCTGCCGTGGAAAAGATTATTTGCTTTTAAAAAAGCAAAGGGTTTATGGTATTTGTTTTTGCTGCTAAATAAACAAAACATGTTTTTTCCTTGACAAACTTGGCTTCACGATTAAAATTGATAAAGTGAAAGGAGTGCCACTCCCTTACACTCTATTACTTTACCAATCGCTTGGGAATTGAAACGATTTCCGATTGATTTATCATCAAAAGATAGAGTTCTTCACTTGGAACTTTACCTGGTGTTCAGGTTGCTGTCGCTGTGCGCCGTTTGTACAACCTAAAGAATCGATAAACAAACTGCCCGAAATTCTGCAACAATATGTGACGGAAGGGTTTTAGGCGATACTGCAATGCGTATAACTGAAAAGGGCGGATGCGGTTTTTCGGTTCGGGCGCTGTAAAACGAAACGATGAAAGGATGGATGGTCTTGATCGGAGAGGAAAAGCTTAGCATGGCACAGGCTCGCTGCACGGCACTCGTTACACAATTAAGCCTCTTAGTAGTTAACTCAGGTAAATCTTTGGTAAACCACAGGCAGACCAAGCGATGGCCTTGAATTGTTAATGATATGTTAATGATACGCAACGGTCGTTCTCGGTTGGTTTCAAACGATCGATCGAATAAAATCCCCCATAAATCGCTGAATTTTAGATCATTTGTTCCTAAATTACAATAAACTGTTAGTCAGATAAATAAAGATCACTTACCTAATGTTGTTTGTCCGTTTTTGCGAGCTTTGGTGGGGTTTTGGGACGATTAATTCCTCACTTACCTCTGACGCCCCCTACTAATATTAGTAGGGGGCGTCAGAGGTAAGGCCATCGCTTGGTCTGCCTGTGGGTAAACTGTGGCAAATCTAATTTTTAGTAAATCTTCGTAAATCGAAGGTTGCACAGTACAAGTCGCGCTTATATACGCTTAAAGTGTAATAATTAAATAATTCATGACAAGTTTAAATAAGGCTTGCAGCAAAATAACTAACTATATTGACTTCCATCGATAGCTATCATTGGAAAGGAAATTGCTCAATATTTTGATCTCCCGTCCAAGATAGGTTTTAGGATATTGCACAAGATGTAGGTAAATAATGATCTTAACTTGTAAATGCGCTAGCTTCGCATTTTACAGCAATCTGAATTTGAATACATTTCAGTCCGGACAAAATTAAACTTTAAACTGTTTAAAAAGCTTGAATACGAATTCCATTTGATGTTAACATTAACGAGTTTAGCAAGCATTCTGCATTTATATATCTAACACAATATCAGCTGCTTCAGCCAAGGGGCCTGCTGTCCAAACAACAGAACATATTGGAATTGTGCATTTCCTGACAGATTATGCTTAGTTTACATTTGTATGCTAAGAGAGCGGAACTGAGGGCCTGAAAGCTGAAAGGCTTTCAACGATAGGAAATCCTAATTCAACATAGACAACATAGCAAATATTTAACAGAAAACTACTCATACTTTGGTGAGTGTTTTCCCCACGAGATAACATACATAAAAGCTTTTTTCTGCCCCTAAATAACAGGAGAACGTGAAATGCGCCCATTCTTTTCATGTAAAACCTTTTATTAAAAAGGTATGTGACCGATTCTATTCTTTGGGTATTTAGTCAACTCTGATCTAACAGCTTGGAAAAAGTAGTACAATCTCAACTGTTTTTCTTTTTTTACAAGTTAGTGATATAACATCTAAGAAACTGACATATCTATCAGTTTTGAAATCAAACGTTCACGAAAAATGGACACATTATATTGCGAGAATTAAAAGTCTATATAAACACCGGGCCTTTAAGGTACAAGCGGACGTGTTATCAGCGACATATAATTAAAATCATCATCTCAGTAACAAAGCTACGAGCTGATGCTTTTTTCTCAAAGCAGCTAACTTCTTCAACTTCAAGCACACTTTAAAGCAAAGGCTTAATTTTCTGACCACTCAAGAACAATGGCGAACATTACTGGAGAGGGAAACTACACAAGCGAACTGAACCAAACACTCAGCGCACCATCAGCAGGCAAACTTGAATTTTTTTCAGCTTTGAACATTTTTCTTTCCATCACCGCTGCTGTTGGCAATGTTCTAATCCTGATTGCTCTGGAGAATTTCTCTTCCATTCATCCTCCAACGAAACTTTTCTTTCGATGTCTGGCGGTCACTGATCTGTGCGTTGGTCTTATTGTACAACCAACTTACGCTATCTACATTATGTCTCATATAATAAAAATAAACGTGACTGTGCTGTACTACGTTTTCAAAATTTATGGAGCTTCAGCTTTCATTTTGTGTGGAGTATCTGCCTTGACGTCCACAGCAATAAGTGTGGACAGACTTCTTGCACTGTTGCTGGGACTGAGATACAGACATGTCGTAACATTAAAACGAGTTCGTGTAGTCATAACTTGTTTTTGGCTATTTTCTGCCTCACATGGATGGCTCTGGGTGTGGAATAGAGATATCGCCAAAAAGGCATCCTCTGTTACCTTACCACTTTGTCTGGTAACTTCCATTTTCTGTTACATGAGGATCCACCTCAAACTACGACATCAACAAGCCCAAGTACAAAACAATGTCCCCCGCGGACAACAGAAGGAAGAAGGGATTCCACTAAACATAGCAAGATACAAAAAGACAGTTTCCAGCATTATGTGGGTGCAGTTGGCATTGGTTGTCTGCTATGTTCCGTGGGGCATTGTGACTGTGCTATATGCGAATGCAACAGAGCATTTCGTTGCTAAGTTAGTTGCAGCGACACTAGTCTTTTTTAACTCGTCTCTAAACCCGATCTTGTACTGTTGGAAAATCAGGGAAGTGAAACAAGCAGTTAAAGGCACAATCAGGCAGCTTTGCTTTTTGTAGAAGAGTTGTGTAGATCGAAATTGTAAACTTCAACTGACAGTGTCAAAAGGCGTGAAATAAAATAGCTAAATTCATTTCTAAAAATGTGTAAAATTTCCTTCAAATCTAACCTGGGATATATTGAGACAAACTACAAAACTGCACATCTATTTGGCGCAAAACAGTGAAGCAGCAACTTTGGTGTTAAAAACTTTTATTCAGCTATCATGCTAAGTCACTGATGGAAAAACTTTAATGAATGTATTAGCCTAAACACGCAGTTAGGTTTAACAACAGACATTTTCCAGTATATGCATGATCTTACTTCGGATGAGTACAATATATAATATTATTACCTTTACTAGAGTCAAAACGTTAGCCAACAGTTAGTCTAAGTCCGTGTGATGTATGATGGGAGATCAGATAATGTATGATGATGGAAGAAATAAAAAAATATAAATTATACAAAGTTGAATTGTGCATCTTTTGATGGCAACAAATTTAGCCAACCCAAAACTTGTATTTCAAGATGAAGAACGGTTTAAATAGTTTTTGGGCCAGCGTTTTTTTGTTTTGTTTGTTTTTTAACCCAATGCACAATATTTTATTCGATCGATCGTATTGTGCTATTTTACTGTATTTTTTTAAAGTTCTTCTTTTCTCCAAATGGTTTAATTTTGGAAGCAAATTTTCTTTTTGAGAAGTAAAAAGATTTCTGATTATTTATTTTGTCCCTGAGTTTAAATTATTTTTACCCTGGTCAAAATCTGTGTCATTTTGAATCTGGGCTCAGTTTTGTTATTGTTGTTGCTGGACGCCCTGAAATACGGAACAGGATTGGTCCAGCCGCGAACACATAAAAACTTCGCGCCATCTACAGAACTAATCACATGAAAAAACCCTAACCAGTCACGATTTGGTCACGTGCGGTTTCCCGCGCTTAGTGCCGGTTGCGTGTTGGCTTCGATTGGTGTTCTTGTGGGTTCTTTGTGTTGTTTAAGTTTGCTGTGATTGGTCACTCGGATTGTTTTGTTCTTACATTTTTTTCATGCTTAGCAACGCCCCGCGTGCACTCATAACCGGAATGGTGCAAGCTGTGGTGTTTACCATTTGTTAATTAGCTGTGATTTAGAAATCTCTTGTAGGAATAAGTGACCAGAGGAGACAAATGAAATTTCAGCTATGATTATTTCAATTATCGTATATAAAACAAAATGCTCGATTCTGATTGGTTCTCCGCGCGCCTTTTTTCGCGTTATCGGCGGGCGAGGACGTGCATGGGTGTATTTTAATGGTACCTTTATTGGACCCCTACGCCATTCGCGTGCTTTTAAATGGGTTGTTTATTGCTGTTTCGCTACATTGGAAAGCTGATGCGATATACCGCTGTCAAAGACAGCTTTGAAAACACTCTGGAGTACTACAAAGATGTTGAAAGCAAACAGCTCTTATGGGAACTCGGTCAAGATGGAAATTCGATCAAAAACGATAATCTAATTGAAATGTTTCTCGGGAAGACAATTTGCCTCCGAAAACAATGAAAGAAATTTAGAACCTTTTAAAAATACTACAGTGATATAGAACCAGGAGCAATAATTGCCACAATGTGGTTGATCGGATAAAAGATTGGCCTGGAAAATATTTTAAACCGTTCCCCATCTTAAAACGCAAGTTTGGGTTGGCTTAAATTGTTGCCATCAAAAATTGTAACGAGGGAAACTGGTATCATTCGGTGATTTCAGAGTAAGAATCAACAGTCTCTGTTAAATCGAAATTTGTTCGTACTGCCTAGCTGAGAGATTGAACCGGGAGTCTCGTTTAGGATAGGAAAGTGATCGAAAAGTATTCGGGAAGCCTTCGGTTATCAGTTGTGTAATTGTGGATAAAGACGAAGATGAGTCAGTTATGGGCGTGGCACAGTTGCATTTAGTCGTTCTCGTTAGTACAGTTTATTCATATTTAGCTGCATTTACTCGTTTCGCTGATATTCATTAGTCTGTTCGTCGCTGATAAAAATGTAGAGAAGCCATCAGTCGTTTTAAATTAAAAAACAACTGCTTCTGAAATTCAATCTTACTTATTTAAATAACTCCTTGTAGTTTTGTACAGCTGCCTTTAGTTACTTCCTTGTCAGATATTCTTTTGTCCTGAACTGTGTACGTTTGCACATCTGCTTATCTATAATTTCTTTGTTGAAAATTCTTGTTGTGGATGTTCTACGTTCGTTCTATTCAAGGGAAGTTTTTCTCTGCTATCAATATTAAGTGTAACAAAGAAAATTTAGGAATTAAGGAGTTATTTTTAAATGGTATTATTTTTAACTGGTATTTTAAATAATTTTCCGTTCCTATTATGTTCCACACGTGGCTGCATTGTTCATAGGTTTTCCACGTTGTAAAATTTAAAAATAGAAACCTACTTAGGATGATATATAAGCATGTTAAGATGTTGTAACTTTTTGACTTCAACCTTGAAGCAATAAACTACTGTTGGAACCAAGTTCTGTCTGATCCTTGACGTCCGTAGCAAGATCCTTGAAGCTAGATCGCCGTGTACCAGGAGTTTGTGACGAGACTCCGTTTCCGCAAGCAATTGGTTGTTCTACCGAGCTAAGTTTTGCCTGTTTTTCAGTTAAGTTCAGAGCGTTCCCCGCTACAGTCCAAAAGTCGCCCATTAAGTCCGAAAACCCAGTGCTGACGGGCAAAACCAATCGTCGCAAAAATCAAGGTTGCACATATTTTATTTTTACATGTATTTTTCTCGTTATCGTACATTATGTAATCTCCCATCATCCACAATAAACCGAACTATTTGCTAACGTTTTAAAGGTAATAATATTATAGATTTGTACTCATCCGAAAAAGAATCATACACTGAAAAATGTCTGTTGTTAAACCTAACCTCGCGTTTATGCTGATATCTTGATTAAAGTTTTTCCATCAGTGGCTTAGCATGATAGCTGAATTAAAGTTAAAACAAAGTTGCTGCATCACTGTTGGCGCCAAATGGATGTGTAGGTTTGAAGTTTGTCTTAATCTTTTCCAGTTCGATCTGATGGCAATGTTCCACATTGCAAGAAATAAATTAACCTACTCTTTTCACGCTTTTTGACAGTGTCAATTCAAGTTTGCTTTGCAACGTCATGTCGATCTACACAACTCTTCTAGAAAGAGCAAAGGCGTCTGATTGTGCCTTTAACTGCTTGTTTCACTTCCCTGATTTTCCAACAGTACAAGAGCGGGTTTATAGATGAGTTAAATAAGACGAGAGTCGATGCAGCTACCCAAGCCACGAAATGTCCTGTTTCATCTTTATATAGCCCAGACTCTATTCCAAACGGAACATAACAGACAACTAATGCTAACTGCACCCACATAATGCTGGAAACGGTCTTTTTGTATCTTGCTATGTTTAGTGGAATCCCTTCTCCGTTCTGTTGTCCGTGGGGGACATTATTTTGTAGTTGGGCTTGTCGATATCGTAGTTTGAGGTGGATCCTCGTGTAACAGAAAATGGAAGTTACCAGACAAAGTGGTAAGGCAACAGAGGATGCCTTTTTGGCGATATTTCTATTCCACACCCTGAGCCATCCAACTGAAGCAGCAATTAGCCAAAAACAAGTTATGACTACACGAACTCGTTTTAATGTTACGACATGTCTGTATCTCAGTCCCAGCAACAGTGCGAGAAGTCTGTCCACACTAATTGCTGTCGACGTCAAGGCAGATACTCCACATAAAATGAAAGCTGAAGCTCCATAAATTTTGAAAACGTAGTACAGCACAGTCACGTTTATCTTTATTATACGAGACATAATGTAGGTAGCGAAGAGTGGTTGTAAAATAAGACCAACGCAGAGATCAGTGACCGCCAGACATCGAAAGAAAAGTTTCGTCGGCTGATAAATAGAAGAGACATTCTTCAGAGCAATTAGGATTAGAACATTGCCCACAGCAGCGGTGACGGAAAGAAAAATGTTGAAAGCTGAAAAAAATTCAAGTGTCCCTGCTGGTGACGCGCTGAGAATCTTGGTCAGTTTGGTTGTGTAGTTTCCTTCTCCAGTAATGTTCGCCATTGTTTTTGAGTGGTAAGAAAATTAAGCTGTTTCCGTGTGCTTGAAGTTCAAGAAGTTAGCTGCTTTGAGAAAAAAAAGGCATCCACTTGTAGCTTTGTTAGTGAGAGGATGATTTTTATATGTCGCTGATAACGCATCTACTTGTGTTTTTAAAGGCCTGGTTGTTGATATTGTACTATTTTTCGTAAGCTGTTCGATCAGAATAAATTAGGTGTCCAAAGAATAGAATCTGTCACATACCTTTTTAACAAAAGGTTTTCCATGAAAAGAATGGGCGCATTTCACGTATGAGTAGTTTTCTGTTAAATGTTTGTGACCCTCCACAGGAGTTTGATCCTAGAGGTAATAGCACGCTCATGGCACGCTTCCACTTGGAAACATAAGATTTTATTTAACACGCTTTTTAAATTAGTACGTTTGAATTTATAATTTTATTTCTAAAAACTAGGGAACAAATTTCCGCGATTACGGACTGTTTTGTGTACTCGATTATGAACTTTACGTTGAAACTCGCCATGGCTTATTACGGAACCTTTTAGGAGTAATACAAGGGAGAAATATGGTAACATGTGCTTCTCTTTGGATTGAGCCAAGTCAAATTTTAGCATGCTTTAGTGTGCCAAATTGCACGTTAAGCGTGTTACTAATCCCACGTAAATGTGTTCAACGCACACTTAGTGTGCTAACGACTCCTCGCTAAATGTGCTCAACGCACGCACGCACGCTAAGCTTGAGTTCTGCTCTAACACATTAAGAAAATTAAAAGGTTTAGCATGTCAACTCTCCTAAAACAAAAATAAATGTGTCTCCCTTTGTCCTCCAAATTAAATATGCGCATATCCGTGACTCCAGGACACGCTTAGCGTGCCATGTTAGCGTGCCGTGAGCGTGCTATAACCTTGTGGTGGGAGGGTCACATTTGCTATCTTGTCTATGTTGAATTAAGATTTTGAATTAAAGCCTTTCAGCTTTCAAGCCTCAGTTCTACTCTTAGATACAACTGTAAACTAAGCATAATGTGTCAGGAAATGCACAATTTTAATATGTTCTGTTGTTTGGACAGCAAGCCTCTTGGATGAAGCAGCTGGTATTGTGTTAGTTTTTAAAGGAAATGAAACGCAGAATGATTGTTAAACTCGTTAATGTTAACATAAAAAGGAATTCTTTTTCAAGTTTTTGGAACAGTTTATAGTTGTAATTTGTCCCGACTGAAATGTATTCATATTCAGATTGCTGTAAAATGCGCAGTTTGCGCATTTACAAGTAGGATCATTATTTACCTACATCTAAAACAATATCGTAAAAACCTATCTTGACGGGAGAGAAAGTTATCGGTGCATTAATCATTAAATAATCAATGCAAACATATCAGATCAGATTCACCCAGATTCGACCCTTTGCCTAGTTCCTGTACGGCTTTTTCCCAGACATTCGCGGTATCCTATGACGTCATTTTTCGTTTCGGTGACGATCCTGGCGAACTGCCACTTTTTCGCTCGGACCACGTGGCCCGAAACGGGTTGACTGCGACGAAAATCGAGGCCTAGGAACTAGTAACAAACTTTTTCTTTTGTCTGATCAGTCTCACAAATAAAACTAGCAAATGGTTTAACAGGGTTTATTTCTCGTTTCAGCCAAACAACTTTGTCTGTTATGGTTGTCAACATCCTAGCCAACATAAATCCGTTCACATGGGTTGAAAAACAATTTATTAAAGGTCAAACATCTCATGTGGAGACAAACCTAACATTGTTGACTGTTGAACAATCAAATAGAACAAAGAACGCACCAAACAGACGAAAATCCACAGGAAAATATTAGTACCTGATTAAATGCAGATCACCCTCAGTAATTTGATTGATTTTAGATACCGGCAGATAATTCAAACTTCAGATAACATTCAGGATCAGATAATGTTTGAGCATGGTGAATAACCGCTTCCGTATCCACGATATTCATTATTTCCTTACTGGAAATGCCTTGTTCATTATTCCAAGCATCGAAACCTTAAATATTCCTTATTCATTTTCTGTTTTAGCCCGTGATTCATTATTTCATTATTCATTATTCCCCTTCCACCCCCGATACTCAATGTCAGAACAGCATAACTAACAGCAAAGACTCGCACATTTCTGGAATTCTCTTGTTTTCTCTATTTCTCGTCGATTAAGCCTCTTAGTATTGTAGTGGTAGTCAGGCATGATTATATTAAAACTAGAAATTGAAGTCACTGACTTACAAAAGCCTTTTAGTAGTTAACTCAGATTATAAATCTAAATCTAATTTTTAGAAAATCTTGGTAAATCGAAGGTTGTACAGTACAAGCCCGCGCTCATATGCGCCTAAAGTGTAATAATTAATCACACTGAGTTTAAATAAGGCCCACAGCAAAATAACTACAGTGGAACCCCGTAAATACGGACACCAAGGGGACAGGCCAAATTGTCCGTATTAACGGGGTCTCAGAAAAAAGTCACGGATACATGTTTTCTCGACGCAAAGACGAAGGCAGACGTTTTTACGGCAACAAAACTTTGTTTAATTGTACTGTAAAAGTAACAAATGCAAACTGTGAACTCTCTGATTAAAATTAACAGTTTTTACGAAACCTTACGATCTAGTCATACACTCGAACTAAACTTTAATAAACTCAACAGTGGAATTATTTGACAATGCCGTAACTTTACTATATACAAGAAATAAAACGCATTTCAACAGCAATAGAACGTTTTCTATAAAGTTTCCTTTGTAACTGAAACTCGGAACCGTTCTTAAACTCTACCAACCCATTTGAAAAAGTCGGTAACTTTACTTTGCACGGAAGCTTTTAGCTTGCGACACAAGCGATAACTGTAGCAAAAGGCAAGTAAAAGGGTCAAACACCGGAATTCACGCTATTAAGGTTCTCTTTGTAATAAAATGGTTTTAACTCTTCGAATTCTGCCATTATTTGACCAGGGTCCAATGTCTTCAAGTTAGCAAATAATCGTGACAATGAAAATTCACAGTGCACAGATAAATAGTGTCCGTAAAGCGGGGTTGACAATGTATATCGAGTTTGTCACTCGGGACACGGAAAGGTGTCCGTTGTCCGTATTAAACGGGGTTCCACTGTAACTTTATTGACTTCCATCGATACCTATCACTGGAAAGCAAATTGCTCATCAATTTCGTTCTCCCGTCAAGATAGGTTTCACGATATTGTTTTAGATGTACGAAAATAATGATCCTACTTGTAAATGCGCAAACTGCGCATTTTACAGCAATCTGAATATGAATACATTTCAGTCGCGACAAATTACAACTATTAACTGTTCCAAAAACTTGAAAACGAATTCCTTTTTTATGTTAAAATTGACGAGTTTAACAATCATTCTGCGTTTCATTTCCTATAAAAGCTTACACAATATCAGCTGCTTCATCCAATAGACCTGCTCTCCAAACAACATAGCATATTGGAATTGTTCATTTCCTGACACATTATGCTTAGTTTAAAATTGTATGCTAAGAGCGGTAATGAGGTTTGAAAGCTGAAAGGCTTTCAACGATAGGAAATCTTAAATAAACATAGACAACATAACAAATATTTAACAAAAAACTACTCATGTAAAAGCTTTTGCTAAAATGGTATGTAACCGATTCCATTCTTTGGGTATTTAATTTACTCTGATCGAACAGCTTGGAAATTTTATTTTTTTAACAAGTAAGCGATGCGGCATCTGAGTAGTTTTGTACTCAAACATTCATGAGAATGGACATATTATATTGCGAGTTTTAAAAGTCTAATGTAATAAACACCGAGCCTTTAAAAGTACAAGTGGATGCGTTATTTGCGACATATAAAATCATCATCTCACTAACAAAGCTACAAGCTGATGCCTTTTTTCTTAAAGCAGATAATCTCTTCCACTTCAAGCACACTTTAAAGCAAAGGCTTAATTTTCGTACCACTCAAAAACAATGGCGAACATTACTGGAGAAGGAAACTACACAAACAAACTGAACCAAGCACTCAGCGCACCACCAGCAGGCATACTTGAATTTTTTTCAGCTTTAAACATTTTTCTTTCCGTCACCGCTGCTGTGGGCAATGTTCTAATCCTGATTCTTTCGATGTTTTATTGAACAACCACTCTACGCAACCTCCATTATGTCTCGTATAATAAAGATAAACGTGACTGTGCTGTACTACGTTTTCAAAGTTTATGGAGCTTCAGGTTTCATTTTATGTGGCGTATCTGCCTTGACGTCGACAGCAATTAGTGTGGACAGACTTCTCGCACTGTTGCTGGGACTGAGATACAGACATGTCGTAACATTAAAACGAGTTCGTGTAGTAATAACTTGTTTATGGCTTATTGCTGCATCATGTGGACGGCTCCTTCACCTTGGATTGCCACCTTGCCGTGGTGGTGAAGCTTGTGTGTCTCGATGACCCAGAGAGCTGTGCCGGCGGGGACTTTGGTCCCTGGCAGGTCTAACCATGCCGGATTGGTCGAAGGGTTGAGGCCAGACGAAGAACAGCCCCTGGTCCTCCAGGTTGGGGGCTGGGCTGCGGGCTGATAACAAGCTCCTGTGAAAAACACATTATTACCGAAACCAGAAGCAGAATAATTTCAAATGATCTGGGGGACGTAGTGGTCACTCCTCACACCATGAGAAGTTCGATGATGCATGGGGGCGTACATGGGATGAGGCAAGGGCTGCTGCAGCCAACAGAGAAAATTGGAGGCATTCTGAGGAGGCCTTATGTGCCACGAGGCACAAAGAAGCTAGGTAACATGTGGATGGCTCTGGGTGTGGAGTAGAGATATCTCCAATACGGCATCCTCTGTTTTCTCAATAATTTGTCTGGTAACTTCCTTTTTCTGGCTCTGGGTGTGGAATAGAAATATTGCCAAAAAGGCATCCTCTGTTGCCTTACCACTTTGTCTGGTAACTTCCATTTTCTGTTACACTAGGATCCACCTCAAACTACGACATCAACAAGCCCAAGTACAAAACAATCATGTCCCCCACGGACAACAGAACGGAGAAGGGATTCCACTAAACATAGCAAGATACAAAAAGACAGTTTCCAGCATTATGTGGGTGCAGTTGGCATTAGTTGCCTGCTATGCTCCGTTGGGCAGTGTGGCTGTGCTAGATGCGAATGGAATTCAACATGATGTGGCTTGGAGAGCTACAGAGACACTACTCCTCTTAAACTCATTTCTAAACCCGATCTTATATTGTTGGAAAATCAGGGAAGTTAAACAAGCAGTTAAAGCCACAATCAGAAATACATAGACTCATAGACAAACAAAAACAAAAGTCTACTACCCAAGGAAGGAAGGTTGACCGACCGAGCGAATGACCGAGCGAGTGAATACTCGTTCGCTCACATAACTCCTGTTTTGCATTCTGCAAAATGGTCCTAAAAAAAGTATAATTATCGGATAAAAGATTAGGCATTGCGTTAAAAAATATTTTGGCCTGGAAAATATTTGCCTAGCTGTAAAGATTCGACCGGTAGTCTCGTTTAGGATGGGAAAGCGATCGATGAGTATTCGGGAAGCATTCGGTCATCAGTTGTGTAATTATGGATAAATACGATAATGAGTCATGTATGGACGTGACACAGTTGTTATTATATTTATCCGCATTTAGTCGTTCTCGTTAGCGCAATATATTCATATTTAGCCGCAGTTACTCGTTCCGCTAATATATTATAGTCTGTTCGTCGCTGAGAAAAATGTGGAAAAGTCATCAGTCGTTTTTAACTAAAAAGCAAACGCTTGTGAAATTCAATCTTACTAATTTAGTAACTCCTTGTATTTTTGTACAGCTGCCTTTAGTTAATTCCTTTGTCAGATATTCGTTTGTTCTGAACTGTGTACGTTTGCACATCTGCTTATCTATAATTTCTTTGTTGAAAATTCCTGTTTTGGATGTTCTACGTTCGTTCTATTCAAGGCAAGTTTCCCTTCGCTATCAACAATTTAGTGTAACAAAGAAAATTTAGGAACTGAGGAGTGATTTTAAACTGTTATTTTCCGTTTCTATTGTGTTCTACACTTGGCTGCATTGTTCATAGGTTATCCACGCTGTAAAATTTTAAAATAGATTATATATAAGCAAGCGATGTTGTAACGTTTTTTTGACTACAACCTTGAAGGAATAAACTACTGCTGGAACCAAGTTCTGTCTGATCCTTGACGTCCGTAGCAAGATCCTTGAAGCTAGATCGCCGTGAACTTGGAGTGTGTGACGAGACTCCGTTTCCGCAAGCAGGTGGTTGTTCTACCGAGCTAAGTTTCCCCTTAATTTCAGTAAAGTTTAAAGCGTTCCCCGCTACAGTCTAGGAGTTGTCCATTTAGTCCGAAAACCCAGTGCTGACCGGAAAAACCTATCGTCGTAAACATCAAGGTTGCACGAGTTTAATTTATTTATATATTTTTCTAGTTATCGTACATTATGTGATCTCCCATCATCCACAATAAGCCAAACTATTTGCTAACGTTTTGAGTCCAGTTAAAGTACTAATAATATAGATTTGTACTCATCCGAAAAAGAATCTTAAACTGGAAAATGTCTGTTGTCAAACCTAACTTCGCGTTTATGCTGATATCTTGATTAAAGTTTTTCCATCAGTGGCTTAGCATGATAGCTGACTTAAAGTTAAAACAAAGTTGCTGCATCACTGTTGGCGCCAAATGGATGTGTAGGTTTGAAGTTTGTCTTAATCTTTTCCAGTTCGATCTGATGGCAATGTTCCACATTGCAAGAAATAAATTAACCTACTCTTTTCACGCTTTTTGACAGTGTCAATTCAAGTTTGCTTTGCAACGTCATGTCGATCTACACAACTCTTCTAGAAAGAGCAAAGGCGTCTGATTGCGCCTTTAACTGCTTGTTTCACGTCCCTGATTTTCCAACAGTACAAGATCGGGTTTACAGACGAGTTAAAAAAGACTAGTGTGATTGTAGCTATCCATGCCATCTCATGTTCAATTCCATTCGCGTCTTGCACAGCTACAATGCTCCACGGAACATAGCAAGCAACTAATGCCAACTGCACCCACATAATGCTGGAAACTGTCTTTTTGTATCTTGCTATGTTTAGTGGAATCCCTTCTCCGTTCTGTTTTCCATGGAGGACATTGTTTTGTAGATGAATTTGTTGATGTCGTAGTTTCATTTGGATCCTCGTGTAACAGAAAATGGAAGTTATCAGACAAAGTATTGAGCCAACAAAGTTTGCCTTAGAGTCGACATCTTTTCTCCAAAGCCAGAGCCATCCAACGGAAGCAGCAATTAGCCAAAAACAAGTTATGACAACACAAACTCGTTTTAATGTTACGACATGTCTGTATCTCAGTCCCAGCAACAGTGCGAGAAGTCTGTCCACACTATTTTTCCCAAGCTCTTAGATCAGAATAAATTAGATATCCAATGAATAGAATCGGTCACATATCTTTTTAACAAAAGGTTTTCCATGAAAAGAATGGGCGCATTTCACGTTCTCCTGTTATTTAAAGTATGAGTAGTTTTCTGTTAAATGTTTGTGACCCTCCACAGGAGTTTGATTCTAAAGGTGATAGCATGCTCACGGCACGCTTCTAAGTCACTTGGAAACAAAAGATTTTATTTTAGCACGCTTTTTAAATTAGTATGTTTGAATTTATAATTTTATTTCTAAAATCAGGGAACAAATATCCGCGATTAATGAATGTTTTTAGTACGCGATTATGAACTTTGCGTTAAAACTTGCCATGGCTCATTGCGGAACCTTTTAGGAGTTATACAGGGGAAAAATACGGTAACATGTGCTTCTCTTTGAATTGAGCCAAGTCAATTTTAGCATGCTCTGGTGTGTCAAATTGCACGTAAGCGTGTTACAATCCCACGTAAATGTGTTCAACGCACGCTTAGTGTGCTAACGACACCATGCTAAATGTGCTCAACGCACGCACGCACGCTTAGCGCAAGCTCTGCTCTAACACACTAAGAAAAATAAAAGGTTTAGTTGTCAACTATCCTAAAACAAAAATAAATGTGTCTCCCTTTGTCCTACGAATTAAATATGCGCATATCCGTGACTCCAGGACACGCTTAGCGTGCCATGCTAGCGTGCCGTGAAGGGTCACATTCGTTATCTTGTTGAATTACGATCTATGTTGAATTACGATTTTGAATTAAAGCCCTTTCAGCTTTCACGCCTCAGTTCTGCTCTTAGCATACAACTGTAAACTGAGCATAATATGTCGAGAAATGCACAATTTCAATATGCTATGTTGTTTGGACAGCAGGCCTCTTGGATGAAGCAGCTGATATTGTGTTAGTTTTTATAAATTAAAAAAAAAAACTAAAGAAATGAAACGCAGAATGATTGTTAAACTTGTTAATGTTAACATAAAAAGGAATTCGTTTTCAAGTTTTTGGAACAGTTGATAGTTGTAATTTGTCCCGACTGAAATGTATTCATATTCAGATTGCTATAAAATGCGCAGGTTGCGCATTTACAAGTAGGATCATTATTTACCTACATCTAAAACAATATCGTGAAACCTATCTTGACGGGAGAACGAAATTGATGGGCAATTTCCTTTCCAGTGATAGGCATCGATGGAAGTCAATATAGCTAGTTATCTTGCTGTGAGCCTTTTTTAAACTTGTAATTAATTATTACACTTAAAGCGCATATAAGCGCGGGCTTGTACTGTGCAACCTTCGATTTACCAAGATTTACTAAAGATTAGATTTGCCAACATTTACCTGAGTTAACTTCTAAAATTACAATTTCCAGTTTTAATATAATCATGCCTGCCTCCCACTACGATACTTAGAGGCTAAATCGACGAGAAATAGAGAAAACAAGAGAATTCCAGACATGTGCGAGTCCTTGCTGTTAGTTATGCTGTTCTGGCATTGAATATCGGGGGTTGAAGGGGAATAATGAATTATGAAATAATAATAACGGGCTTAACAGAAAAGGAACAAGGAATATTTAAGGTTTCGATGCTTGGAATAATGATAAGGCATTTCCAATAGAAGAACAGTGACTATCGTGGATACGGAAGTGGTTATTCACCATGCTCAAACATTATCTGATCCAGAATGTTACCTGAAGTTTGAATTATCTGCCGGTATCTAAAATCAATCAAATTACTGAGGGTGATCTGCATTTAATCAGGTTCTAATTTTTTCCTGTGGATTTTTGTCTGTTTGGTGCGTTCTTTGTTCTATTTGATTGTTCAACAGTCAACAATATTAGGTTTGTCTCCACATGAGATGTTTGACCTTTGATAAATTGTTTTCCAATCAATGTGAACGGATTTATGTCGGCTTGGGTGTTGACAACCATAAAGGACAAATGTGACGACGGGTTTTGTCGCTCTGAACTCTAATAACGGGAAACGGGCGATGAGAGGCCTTTTCGGCTGGAAACTGAATGCGCTTGACTCGACTAAACTGGACTGAACTGGACTGGGGATAGCTCAGAGCAACCTCGCGTGCTGCGGGAAAGGAACTCGGCACTGGTTCCAAAGTACCGTCGGATCTGCTAACAACTGTACCAGGACACAAGAACTTCACACGTTTATTCTTCGTCTCCGGCGTAAATCGAATCTTACAGCAATAACAACGCTCTATATATACTAAACGAAGTACATTATTTCAACATACACATTTCAAAAGAACGAAGGCTGAATAAAGTTAACTTACAACACCAAGGTAAAGTGAATACGTTCAGCTGGCGAGTTTGTAGACTAAGGTACAGCTAAATAAAATTCTATTAGAGGTATTTTCAACTAAAAACAAGGTTGAATAGAGTCGGTTTATTTGAAATCGTAAACTAACCAAACTCAATTACAAACAAAAACTAAAACAAAAGGATACATCTGTCGAATGTATATTCAACCCAGAAGGCTGCCTAAACTCGAATTGTTTTCGGTAATGGAAAAACGAAAATTCTATTTTATATTTTTCTCTTGAATACAACCCTAGGTAAACACACACAACTGCACGCACGGTTATTTACTCAAGCACAAAAGCTATTCACTTAATGTGTCAGAACTGCTGTTTACTTACACAACTTATATTTGCATAGGTTTTGGCGAAGCAATTGAATACAGAAGTCCTATTTTTGAAACAGCAATTTCCCACTAAATTTTATATTCCCCACTTAAATTTCAACCCATAGATTCTTAATTCATATATTAACTAATTTCCTTTTAAACGACAATTTTCCCCTGACACAAAGTTGTTTGGCTGAAACAAGAAATAAACCCTGTTAAACCATTTGCTAGTTTTATTTGTGAGACTGATCAGACAAAAGAAAAAGTTTGTTGCTAGTTCCTAGGCCTCTATTTTCGTCGCAGTCAACCCGTTTCGGGTCACGTGGTTCCGAGCGACAAAGTGGCGTTTCGCCAGGATACGTCACCGAAACGAGTAATGACGTCATAGGATACCGCGAATGCCTGGGAAAAAGCCGTACAGGAACTAGGCAAAGGGTCGAATCTGGGTGAATCTGAACTGATATTAATTAATTATTTTATGATTCATGCACCGCTACTTAAATTGAGGCAATGGGGAATAATGAGCAACACGGAAATCCTAAAAATGAATAATAAATAAGTCGTAAAAAATGTGAAGGAATAATGAATAAGTCAGTACCAATAATTCCTCTTCCACCACCGTCTGAGTAACGAGTGCCATGCACCAAGCCTGTGCTCTTCCAAGCTTTTCTTCCCAATCAAGACCGTCCGACCGTTCATCCATCCGTTTTACAAGGCCCAAGAAGGAAAATCATAACCGCCCTTTACAGTCTTTTCAGTTACACGCATAGTATCGCGAGAAACTTTTAAGGTGTTGAAACGTGTAACGCGCGCTCACAGCTTTATTCAGTTTTGCCAAGCACCATATTTGGAAACACGAAGAGTTTGTACGCGAGTGCTTTATACACGTAACGACACACGCAATAAAATAAATTTTCGGTTTTGCAGTAAGCCAGTTGAATTCCGACCTAAACGCCGCAAATTACTTACAGAAACTATTAAGTGTATCCAAGTGAACTTCTCCAGACTCCTAAATGGCAATGAAACGTAACTTGAGAATTAGTTGTTCCTCGCGCCCTCCCCCCCTCCTCCCCCCCTGACCAAGAGACTGAAACAAGCTACTTACAATTACAGCTATTTTCATGCGTCACGGTCTAATTTTTGTCACGCATCATGCGTCACGCATGAGCAAATCTTCAAACAGATTTTCTCCCTTAGCGTTTCCTTATAATAATGGTCAATATTGGGCATCAGGTCTCCTGTATTTGAATGGCAAACCATCCTGGGTGTGAGGTTGGCCCAGGTCCCTAAGTTTACTTCTAACTCGGCTGTGAGAGGAAGAGGATCACCGAGGACAGTGAACCACTAAAACTGAGCAAAACAGCTGTAGACTAAATAAATAACATGGGATTGAGCTGTGGTGGCGTGCCTATTAAACAGATAAAAAAAAGACTTGCTAATACCGTGGCAGTAAGGATAAGGCAATCAAAGGGCACTATGTGCAACGACTGTTTTTTTTTTTTTTTTTTTTTTTTTTTTTTTTTAAGTGGCTAAGAGCCACTGAACTCGGAAAATGAATTAATAAAACGTGGATTTACCAAGCCGCAATGCGGTTAAAGCGATTTATATACACAAATAACAGGTTGTTTTGCACCTGAGTTTATTTATTTATTTGTTATTATCCTTTTGCCTTACATTTAATAATCTATTTCTTAGCTTGATTTTTATTCAGACTCTCTCAGCGATAGCGCCGGAGAAGTTGGTTGAAATATCTTGTCAAACGATTGGACTTCTTTGAAGAAGGGATCTGCCAAAAAGGAGAAAGCAAAGTTAGAAATGTATCAGTGTTTCAAAAGTCAGTACATGTTATTACATAACTTCCTTAAAACGCTCGCTCTGACTGGTTTTTTGCGCATGGGTGGACGCTGACACATGACGAATGCTCTCAACTTTAGCGCGGGCAAAGCGTGCATGAAAGCAGAGAAAAAAAGTGCAAGTACTTCACGAGTGTTTTCTACTTTTCTTCAATTCACTCTTAAGTGAATTTGAGGAGAATACATCTCACCCCAGATTTAGCTTTGCAGTATTGTTAGGTTAAAGAAATGCAGTGCTGCATTTCAAATGCAAAGTGTTCGAAAGAATGTTAAGTGTACGCCATGTCAGATAGCTATCCAGAAATTTGATCTCCTTTTAGGTTTTCGCCAGGGATTGCACGAGTACTGCATGCATTTCTCGAAATTTCTGATTGTAACCTTAGCATGTGCAATTGTGTATCAGAGAAACTGGAGTAAACCGCCTTAACTTGCTATAATTTACAAATGGTAAACACCCCAGCTTTGTAGTATTGTTTAATAGGTAAAAGAAATACTGCGCTGAATTTCAAATGCAAAGTGTTCGATTTACAGTCAATTACAAACGCACGGCGCTATCATCTTTACTTAGTAACAGGGCCCGCGCAGAGGGAGGGGCTGGGGGGGCTTTACCCCCCCCACTTTTTCACAGTAAAAGGAAAAAATAATAAGAACTTAAGTAAATAAACAAGTAAAGAAAGAAAGAAACGCAAAAAATAATTGTTATTGAACGAACAATTACTAAAAGTATTTCATTTGAACGCCTTTCCAGAAGCTGGTAATAAACTGTGTTTTTGATTTTGTTCCATATTGGTAAATCCTGGTGAACAATCATTCAGCGCCCTAGCGCCTAAAGACTGAAATTTTTTCTCAACAATGACGCAAGAGAGATTTAGCAACCTGACAATGATGAAAGTCATGAAGAATGACTTTTTGACATCTCAAACGAATTTGCAGATCATAGCAATAACAGAAAGAGAAATTTCGGCGTCTTTGAACAATCTAATTTATACTAAAATTTTATTCGTTAATTTCCATTGATTGATATATATGATATATATGAAATGTAGCAGAAAACGGCGGATTCAGGGTTTGTAAAGGCTAATGGCAGTAGTACTGGGTTGGAGTAAATTACATTGTTTCAAGCAGGATTTGATGGTGAATCTATAGGTCTGGTTCTAAATGTTGAATCTACTAATATTGCAAAGACATTACAACAAGGCTGATACTACGTGTAAAATTAACTTCGCAAGACACCAACAGGAACAGAACCGATAAAGCAGGGACAGCTGTTTCGTCCTTTTTGGGACTCATCGGTGCGATGTAACAAATCTAAATTAAATAATGCCAGCTCGAAGGCCAGCGCAAATAAATTGCAATAATCTCTTGTAGATCGATCCTACGTTTAAGCAGCATAATTTTAGAAAGACCTTCCGGTATCTGAGAGTAACTAAAACCCAAATTTTCCAAGGGTAGCATGCCATTCCCCCCCCCCCCCCCCCAAAAAAAAAGCCCCCCCAGTCAAAATCTTGCTGCGCGGGCCCTGAGTAAGCAACGTATTTTTCCCAAACATAACTGACACCATATCTATCACTTTCCAAACATAAACGTGATGACTTCATAACTTCGAAAAAAGGGGGAAAATGGCGTTTTGGACGAGATACAAATAGTTTCATTTAAAAATGAGCGTTTCAATCGAATGTTCATCGTCTTATTCAAATAAAACTCCTTTTCACACGAATTTTTTTTTTTTTTGGTGTCATTCCCCATTTATTGAAAATTTTCCTTTTTACAGCGGCAGTTTTTTGCCAGGACAATCTCTTTTTTTTCTTTTCACACGAATGGTTCAGTTTTCACAGAAACGTTTTTTAAGAGGGCGTCTCCCTAAGATCCACAAAGTCAATTTGGCCCAAGAAATAGAATTCGCTCAAAATCCCTCCACTAATTTCTTATAATAAGTAAGTAACAAATATGAAATTAGATTGGAGAAAAAATGTTTTCTTAATGAAATCTGGATGCAAACTTTTCACACCTCCTGAAGGCCTCGGCGGCCATTGGCTGGATCGAACACTTTGCTCTAATAAATATATTTCTGTACAATCTTTTAAAATCCGATATTCATAAACAATGAGCCTTGGTCTTTTAAACTAAGTGAACCGCACTGAATAGCTGTTGTCATCAAGAAAGAAACGAGGATTCAAAGTTTGGATATTTTGGACATTATTCACAAGGTAAAATTTTCGTCAATTTCATGTAGAAGAATATCAAAAGTGGCTCGTACTTACAAGTTAAACTGCATATCAGCAGGAAGCTCCATCCTTCTGCTCTAAGAATATGTAAAAATATTTGGCCGCTCTCCACTCCTTCGTTTGTTGGCCAGGGGTAAAGCAAGCACTACTCGATAGATGTGGCCATGTTGTCATCGTATTCGCTCCGACCCAATTTCAGTACCAATGGAGGAGAATTTTGTTAAGTCACTAGTGGATTTAACCCATTGTGAAAGAAGAAATCACTTAGCAATCAGATATAATCTGAGGAGAATTGATCTGCTCGAGAACGCCCATTTAAACAGTAAAAATCGATCTTCTACTCCCGGGGGGGCTACTCCTTTAATTTTACTACGGGGGTGAGCCGCTGACTCCCCGAGACTCTTGACCTTTTCCAGAGTAAAAATGATGAATTTGCGACCCTGTTCCAGAGAAAAATTGCAAAAAAGGTACCCTGTTCCAGACTTGAAGCAAAGCAACTAATGCGTAAATGATCCAGAGTGAAATTGGCATCCAGAGTGAAATCGGAGCGACTTTTAATAGTTAAATGAACATTTATTTAACTCAACTGTTTAATGAATAACTGGTTAATGTACTGGTTAAATAGGTTACAGAAATGCGAGACACGATCGATAACGTACGTAACGTGACCGATCACACAACGAAAATGGCCTTTTTTGTGGAATACCACGGGAAACAGCAGATATCACAAAGCAAGCGACGGAGGGGAGCGGAGTTAGCTATACTGGACCGTGGTTAATTAGGATTCTAGGGGAAATTCGACACTATTCCAGAGTCAAACCTGAAATAAAATATACCCTGTTCCAGAGAGAAAGGGCGATTTTTATACCCTGTTCCAGAGTCAGAGAAGCAAAAAATATACCTTGTTGAGCGGCACATACCCGTATAGCCCATATATGGGAGTACTCCCCCCCCCCCCCCCCCCGCCCGGCTTCTACTCTCCGCCATGTTGTTTTTAACAACCGCTGACCAGTTTAAAAGCAGTCAGTATAATTTACAGACTTTGGACTACAGACTGCGCTAACTGAGGACTTCGGACTGGGTATAAATTTCGGACTAAGCATATAAACTGCGTATAAATGCAAACGAAGAAAAGCAAGGCTGATTGAACAGTTGGGAACTATATATATTTCCAATATTTCGGAAGGCACGGCCTTCCTTCTTCAGGGTGTTACAAAGAATGACTCTAAATTTTAAACGTTACAAATTTAAAATATAGGAAATACGATATAACAAGCAAATAACGATAACGTACTAATCTAAGTGACGCGGCTAAGAGATAGGTAACGGTAGAAAGAAACGTTAAAATTTGAAATTTAAAAATATGGAGAAACGTTACAGTATGAAATGCAGTGAAAAAGCTATAAATGGCACAAAAGGTAGAATGCTGATACTAAAATAACGTACTAAGTTTCATCTTTCTTATTTAAACCTTGAGGTTCAAGAGTTTGACCTCTTTCAATGAGGTATGCTTCTCTTGCCTTACGTACACTGCCACGATTAGATTGAACGAGTTCAAGAGGAATTAGTTGCATGTCAGTAGCGTTATGATTGTTACACAAAAAATGTTCTGATACTGTGGTGGACTTAGAGCTGTTAGTTTGTTTGTCAACAGGTCTGCGATGTTCGTTGAAGCGGTCTTTAAATCTACGTTTGATTTCTCCTATGTATTGTTTGTGACAGTTGTTACATTGTGCCATGTAAATAACGTTTTTGGAGTTGCAGTCAATGTAATGGTTAATAAGTCTAGTTTCGCCGGTAGAATTAAATGTATAGTTAGTAAGTCCGTCGTTTATGTAGTTGCATGTAAGGCAGTTTTTTCCGCAACGGAAAGAACCTCGGGGTTGGTTAGTAATGGTGGCTGGTTTACGAAGTTTAGCACTAACTAATAAGTTGCTGAGGTTGTAAGACCGTCGGAAACCAACAAGAGGTTTAGCTTTGAAAACGTTACTGCAACGGGAAGATGAAGATAAAATGTTGAAGTGTTTGTGAAAAATGGATGAAACGTAACGAAAGGCTGGATGATATGTTATAACAAGGGGTACCCGTTGGGGCTGATTAGTAGTGGGAGTGTCTTTGGGGTTAAGTGCATTAGTACGTGTGATGTTATGTACGCGTTCTATTTCTTGATTAAGGAACGACAGATTATATCCACGTTTGTTAAGATAAGATTTGAGTTCATTAGTACGTTGTTTAAAAGTCTCGTCAGAGGAACAGATACGACGAGTCGGAGAGCTAGGCTGAATGGAATAGCTCTTCTCTTGAACAGCTTCACATTCAACGACAAACACTACCTACAGATACACGGTACAGCCATGGGAACCAGAATGGCGCCTTCTTACGCCAATCTGTTCCTCGCCAAATTTGAAACAGACGCTTTATCACGCGCTCCTCAGTCACCAGCCACACACATGGTGGCGTTACATAGACAACATCTTCATGATATGGACACATTCTGTAGACGACCTCCATGCCTTCACCTCTTACCTTAACGGCATTCACCCCACCATCAAGTTTACATCCAATTATTCATTCACATCTATACCCTTTCTTGATGTCAACGTTTTTCTCAATAACGGCAATATCACGACTGACCTTTACACTAAAGTCACCGACAAACATCAGTACTTGCTACATTCATCATGTCACCCTACACACACTAAAAGAGCTATTCCATTCAGCCTAGCTCTCCGACTCTTGACTCTCCGACTCTTGACTCTCCGACTCTTGACTCTTGAACTCGTTCAATCTAATCGTGACAGTGAAGGGTCAGTGTACGTAAGGCAAGAGAAGCATACCTCATTGAAAGAGGTCAAACTCTTGAACCTCAAGGTTTAAATAAGAAAGATGAAACTTGGTACGTTATTTTAGTATCAGCATTCTACCTTTTGTGCCATTTATAGCTTTTTCACAGCATTTCATACTGTAACGTTTCTCCATATTTTTAAATTTCAAATTTTAACGTTTCTTTCTACCGTTACCTATCTCTTAGCCGCGTCACTTAGATTAGTACGTTATCATTATTTGCTTGTTATATCGTATTTCCTATATTTTAAATTTGTAACGTTTAAAATTTAGAGTCATTCTTTGTAACACCCTGAAGACGGAAGGCCGTGCCTTCCGAAATATTGGAAATATATATAGTTCCCAACTGTTCAATCAGCCTTGCTTTTCTTCGTTTGCATTTATACGCAGTTTATATGCTTAGTCCGAAATTTATACCCAGTCCGAAGTCCTCAGTTAGCGCAGTCTGTAGTCCAAAGTCTGTAACTTACACTGACTGCTTTTAAACTGGTCAGCGGTTGTTAAAAACAACATGGCGGACAGTAGAAGATCGATTTTTACTGTTTAAATGGGCGTTCTCGAGCAGATCAATTCTCCTCAGATTATATCTGATTGCTAAGTGATTTCTTCTTTCACAATGGGTTAAATCCACTAGTGACTTAACAAAATTCTCCTCCATTGGTACTGAAATTGGGTCGGAGCGAATACGATGACAACATGGCCACATCTGCCGAGTAGTGCTTGCTTTACCCCTGGCCAACAAACGAAGGAGTGGAGAGCGGCCAAATATTTTTACATATTCTTAGAGCAGAAGGATGGAGCTTCCTGCTGATATGCAGTTTAACTTGTAAGTACTAGCCACTTTTGATATTCTTCTACATGAAATTGACGAAAATTTTACCTTGTGAATAATGTCCAAAATATCCAAACTTTGAATCCTCGTTTCTTTCTTGATGACAACAGCTATTCAGTGCGGTTCACTTAGTTTAAAAGACCAAGGCTCGTTGTTTATGAATATCGGATTTTAAAAGATTGTACAGAAATATATTTATTAGAGCAAAGTGTTCGATCCAGCCAATGGCCGCCGAGGCCTTCATGAGGTGTGAAAAGTTTGCATCCAGATTTCATTAAGAAAACATTTTTTCTCCAATCTAATTTCATATTTGTTACTTACTTATTATAAGAAATTAGTGGAGGGATTTTGAGCGAATTCTATTTCTTGGGCCAAATTGACTTTGTGGATCTTAGGGAGACGCCCTCTTAAATTGAGTGTGTACAATATGCGAGCCAGCGAGTCATGCGAGCCATGCGAGGCAGACCTGCGAGGCACTTGAAAATCCCAATAAAAAGGCTACCTAAACGATCTGTAGGCTAACCGAAGTGCTTTTTTGGCTAACCGGAATGTTGCTAGGCTAACCAGTGTGTTATTTAGGCTAACCGAAATGGCTCGTTTGCCTCGCATGACTTGCAAGCCATGTGAACTGGGCAAATAAGAAATCCCTTATCCCAATGTAAAAGCTAACCGCAAGCTACCTAAGAGCTAACTGTAGGCTAACCGAAGTGCTATTTAGGCTAACCGGAGTGCTATTTAGGCTAACCAATGTGTTTTCAAGTGCCTCGCAGGTCTGCCTCGCATGGCTCGCTGGCTCGCACATTGTGCATTCCCTCTTAAATCAAAAGAGAAGAAAGCGGTAACTCAGAAATACAGACGGGATGGTCTATTCGCGAGAAATAAAAGTACTTGATAAAAGGGCAAATTTAAGACCTTAAAAATGAGCATTTGTCATCTTAAGACACAGATCTCCCTTAAATTTTACCAAGTTTTTTTTACGTCCTATGCATGTGTCCATGCATTTCAAATAATTTCTCCGCACGATGAAGTGTCATTATATAATGCCGTGAAGTCTTGTATAATTATTTTGTTCAATGTCGAGTCAAAGAAGTTTATGCTAATATTTGTTTGACTAATGCAAAATCCATTGATCAGTTATTTGAATTGCTACCGGTCGAAGATGATAACTGGTGAGGAAAAAATCTTGTCCCGCTTCAAAACTCCTGTGGATTCTATATTGTTTAACGCATGTTAACGATACTTTTTTTTCTCGCACCTTGCTATTATTATACGGACTCTCGCTATTACGGATACTAAATGACGTCTCAAGCATGTCCACTGTGTGTCCGCTATAACGAGAGTTGACTGCAATGCGAAGCTCGCCATTTACAAGTAAGATCATTATTTACCTACATCTGAAAGCTGTCTTGAACAGAAGATCAAAATGTTGAGCAATTCTGAAAGCTGAAAAACATTCAATTATGCATCCTGCTGGTGGTGCGCTGAGTGCTTGGTTCAGTTTGCTTGTGTAGTTTCCTTCTCCAGTAATGTTCGGCATTGCTCTTGGGTGCTCAGAAAATTAAACTTGCCTTTGAGACTGTTTGAAGTTGAAGATTTTATCTGTCTTAGTTGTGAATATATAGGGCATCAGCTCAATGCTGCTTTATTTACAAGCCGCTGATAACATGCTGGTACTTTTGAAGGCCGGGTGTACACTGCATTAGTAATGTAAATGTAAATGTTGTTTATAGTGGTCATGCACTTAGCTTCGAGATAGCTAGTTCAGGCATGCCACTGAAACATAGGAAACAAATAACTTTAAATGAACATAACATGGTTAAAAATCCCAACTGGCTGGAGGCAGACCAGTTGGCTATATACAAAGCGTGACCGAGGATTTGAACTCGGGATGACCGTGAAACAAATCCAGCTAGTGGCAGGGTGGAGGGCTTGAACCTGGGACCTCCAGATTACAAGACCAGCGCCCTAAACCACTCGGCCACGCTGCCTCTGCTAAATCTCGCCATTTGTTCATTTGTCTTGCACGTTGGAGTTTAAAACTGATATATCTGTCAGTTGCTTTAATATTACATCACTAACCAGTAAAAAACAAACAAACAAAAATAATCAAAACTGTGCTATTTTTTCCAAGATGTTAGAGTACAGTAAAGACTCACAAAATAGAATCGGTCACTTATCTTTTTAACAAAGGATGTAAATGTAAAGAATAGGCGCATTTCATATTCTGTTGTTGTTGTTGTTGTTTTTATTATCATTGTTTTGGGAAGAGCCTTTGAAGAGCGCTTGAAATTGAGGAAGTAAGCGGAAGCTTTAAAAGAAAAGCATTGATCAGCTTTTATAACTTGCAGCTTTGTTAGCGAGTTGATGATTTGTTGCAGATAACACGCCCACTTGTGCTTTGTAAGTGTTTTTTTTTTACAGGACTTCCTACTAATCCTTAAAGGCTCTTGTACGTTTGAGTTTAATCTGATAGATCTGTCAGATATCGTCTCGCTTTTTGGTGGAACAAATAATTAAGATTATACTGTGTTTTTGCTAAGCTGTTACAGTACTTCTCAAACTCATTAATAATTCATTAAGTTAACTTCCAATCACGAGATGTATACCACATCACGTGCATGCATTTGGACACCCAATGAAAAACAGTATACCAATCTCCAGTGAGAGTGGTATATACCACTAAAAATATGCACAGCGACAACTTGCACAAAATCAATGAATATTTATTAGTCCGTAGTATCCTTTAAAAATTTTTAACAATACAACTCATGAAATCGGAAATAGTGCTAACAACAATTCCATAAATACAGATAGCGTCGGATACTAAATACTATTACATAAATTGTTTTTGGTGGATATAACTCTTCGGTCTTTTGCTTTCATTTGTTTCTCGGTGTTTGGATACCCCGATGAAAAACTCGCTCTCGTTTTGGAAATAGTACAAGAAACACCAAAAGAATAGCATTGTTCGCAAAAAGGTTCTAATCAAATAATGGTCGCATTTCGAGTTTGGCTGTTCATTAGGTGTAGCATCGTTTTTAGTCTGTCGATAGATATATCACCAATTAACAGTTTCCTATCTAAGAAATTATGAAAAAATCTATTTTTTGTGTTACTGCATGATTGTTAATCATCCTTTATAATTGTAACTGAAGGTGTCGAATAAGCTGTAAAAATGTCCATTTGTTTTTTCATTGAGGTACAAAAGCACAGAATATCAATAACTGAGTATTTACACACGGCAAAATAGATCTATCTGTTTAGTATACACCACACAAGTGAATAGTGTTTTCCGCGCGCCCTATTGCTTAACTCGGAGGTGATTAGCAAAGTACTATTCACCTCCGAGCAGCTGAAGAGAAACAAAATGGCTTCGCGTGTCGCTTTGGTTACCGAAAGTAATGTTTTGGTCTGCTATTTATTCAACTTACAAATATTTATTCAATATCCACACTCCACTTCGGTCAATAATTGTTAACTATGACGTGCCTATCAACAGTGGGGAAACTTCGGCTAAGCAGTCGTTGGGAATGGCGGATGTGTTTTGTACAGCTACTGAAAGAATTGATGCAAAAATGAATATTCCGCAGGCCCGTAGGGTGGGGGGGTTCGAGGGGTTCGAACAAACCCCCTAAAATTTTTAAAGTCGGCATTTTTGGGGGTTAAAAAGATAAACAAAATTTTACACAAAACAATCAAAAGACTGCGACCGGTCGATTACACGGACGACTACCTTCCTTGCCAGGATTATCGGAGGAAGCCGCAACATTTTGGCACTATAATGAAAAGTTCAAATCTTTTGGATTGGTTAATTGATGTCAGATAATTCATCATTCTTTCAAGTTTTTGTCCAGTCATCTACCCTCCATGTAATTTTAATATTTGTGTTTTGAAAACTTAATGTACACATTCATTTCCGAACATTTCAGACTTTTATTGGAATGAAAATTACTTTCCGAAGAGCTAATATTGAAGGAAAATGCATTCCAACTCAGAAATGATGTCAAAATGCAGGAAATGGCACTTGAGAGAGCCTAAATTTGCAAAATTTCTGGGGGCATGCCCACAGACCCCCTAGAGGCTCGCGCCTTTGGCGCTCGTGTTAGCGCCTCTGGCGCTAAAAAAAAATTCCAAAAAATTAAAAGAACCCCCCTCAACAGAATCCACCCTACGGGCCTGTATTCCCGAAGTCTTTTGATGTGTGTTTTGACAAAAAGTGAGCAACAGCCTGCAATTTTTCGTAATAATGTTATATGAGAAGTTCCTAGTGCCCGCTTTATCGAAAGTCGAAACAATAAAATTGTTTTCTGGGTACCCACGAAAGTGTCCGTGATTCTGTAATAGCGAGTGTCCGTAATAGCGGGATGTCCGTAAGGCGAGACTTGGGACTGTATACAGCAATCTGAATATGAACACATTTCAGTACGGACAAATTACAACTATCAACGGTTCCAAGAACTTGAAAACGAATTCCTTTTTATGTTAACATTAACCAGTTTAACAATCATTCTGCGTTTCATTTCCTAAAAACCTAACACAATATCAGCTTCTTCATCCAAGAGGCTTGCTGTCCAATCAACAGAACATATTGGAATTGTGCATTTCCTGACACATTATACTCAGTTTACAGTTGTATCCTAAGAGCGGAAATGATGTTTGAAAGCTGACAGGCTTTCAACGATAGGAAATCTTAAATAACCATAGACAACATAGCAAATATTTAACAGGAAACTATTCATACGTTGGTGAGAATTTTCCCCACGCGAAAACATACATAAATAACAGGAGAACGTGAAATGAGCCCATTCTTTTCATGTAAAACCTTTTGCTAAAAAGGTATCTGATCGATTCTATTCTTTGGGTATCTAATTTACTCTGATCTAACAGCTTGGAAAAATGGTACAATGTCAACTGTTTTTTTTTTCAAGTAAGCGATGTAACATTTGAGCAGCTCTGAACTCAAGCATTTATGACAAATGGACACAACACCGGGCCTTTAAAAGTACAAGTGGATGCGTTATCAGCGACATATAAAATCATCATCTAACTAACAAAGCTACGAGCTGACGCCTTTTTTCTTAAAGCAGCTAACTTCTTCAACTTCAAGCACACTTTTTCTAGCAAAGGCTTAATTTTCTTACCTCTCAAAAACAATGGCGAACATTACTGGAGAAGGAAACTACACAAGCGAACTGAACCAAGAACTCAGCGCACCACCAGCAGGCATAATTGAATTTTTTTCAGCTTTGAACATTTTTCTTTCCATCACCGCTGCTGTGAGCAATGTTCTAATCCTTATTGCTCTGGAGAATTTCTCTTCCATTCATCCTCCAACAAAACTTTTCTTTCGATGTCTGGCGGTCACTGATCTGTGCGTTGGTCTTATTGTACAACCAATTTACGCTACCTACATTATGTCTCGTATAATAAAGATAAACGTGAATGTGCTGTACTACGTTTCCAAAATTTATGGAGCTTCAGCTTTCATTTTGTGTGGAGTATCTGCCTTGACGTTCACAGCAATTAGTGTGGACAGACTTCTCGCACTGTTGCTGGGACTGAGATATAGACATGTCGTAACATTAAAACGAGTTCGTGTAGTCAACTTGTTTTTGGCTAATTGCTGCTTCAAGTGGATGTCTCTGGGTGTGGAATAGAGATGTCGCCAATAAGGAAGCTTCTGTTATCTTAATACTTTGTCTGGTAACTTCCATTTTCTGTTACACGAGGATCCACCTCAAACTACGATATCAACAAGCCCAAATACAAAACAATTTTCCCCACGGACAACAGAACGGAGAAGGGATTCCGCTTAACATAGCAAGATACAAAAAGACAGTTTCCAGCATTATGTGGGTGCAGTTGGCATTAGTTGCCTGCTATGTTCCGTGGGGCATTGTGACTGTACTATATGCGAATGCAACAGAGGCTTGGTTAGTTGCAGCGACACTAATCTTTTTTAACGCGTCTCTAAACCCGATCTTGTACTGCTGGAAAATCAGGGAAGTGAAACAAGCAGTTAAAGGCACAATCAGACGCCTTTGCTCTTTCTAGAAGAGTTGTGCAGATCGACATGATGTTGCAAAGCAAACTTGAATTGACACTGTGAAAAGCGTGAAAAAAGTGTGTTATTTGACAAACTTCAAACCTACACATCCATTTGGCGCCAACAGTGATGCAACAACTTTTTTTAAACTTTAATTCAGCTATCATGATAAGCCACTGATGGAAAATCCATTTAATTAAAATATCAGTATAAATTCGAGGTTAGGTTTAACAAAAGACATTTTCCAGTTTATGATTCTTTTTCGGATGAGTACACATCTATAATATTATTACCTTTACTAGCTAGACTTAAAACGTTAGCAAATAGTTTGGTTTGTAGCGAAGTCCGTGTGATGTATTGTGATATATTGGTTGAAAAGTCTTATGAGTCCCTGATTGAAGTGATTCCATTGTAAAATGTGTTTGACAGTTGAAATTTTCCCGTTGCAGAATTATTTCCAATGATGCACTGTTGAGAAAGTAAAATATAACTTCCTTTTACCAAGCTCACTTCCAGTGCAATTTTTTTTTCTGAAAATGTTCTCGAAATGGTGAACATTTACTATTTAGCTTGGTTAATAAGAAATTTTGGTAAACCTTCTACTGTACTTCACTTATAATGCAAATTTTTTAATGACTGTCTGAATATTTATAATAACAACCGCAGAGCTTTTCATCTTCACTCATTATAGACTCATTTAGTTTTGAAGATTTTCAACTAATGCATGCAAAGTATCATCACTAAACTCCAAAGATATCAAAACTCTATGAAGCCCACGGAGGGGGTGAGGGAGGGGCTTTTGTCACATCATCAATCAGCTTGTGCAGATCAAAGTACAAAATAATAAGACAAAACATTAGTTTTACTTTTTCAAAATTCGCAAGGATTTTAATAAATAAGCCGTTTTTCTTGTGTGATGCATTAAGAAAATAGGTTCATTTTAATTCTTTAGATGCTGACAAATTGTTGACAGCCGTTACATCAAACGAAAGACTCTAATAAACTTTGCCGCTAATAAGCAGGAACTTCAAACGCACCCATTTTATTGCCAAACCATTTTGTTACAATGATGTGAGATCGATTTTATTTTCAGTTGTTTCATGCTAAAACACCTAGAGAAAAAGCACAATCTCAATTTAAAAAATATATATAGCAAGCGAGATCATATTCCTAAGCAGCTGACATGTCTATCACTTTTCAACGAAAACGTGACTTCATTAGTTCGGAAAAGGAACAAATAGCGAGATTTAAAAGTTTCAAGCCTGATTCAAAACAGTTTACAGTTTTGTTTCGAAGTTTTCGTCGTCATATAGTTAACCCACGACTTATAAATGTGAGTTTGCTCGTCTCGTCTGGGCATTTTCACATGAATGCTTCAGTTTTCACCGAAACTCGTTTTTAATTAGAAAGAAAAGCAAAAAGGCAACTCAGAACTAATCACGAGAAATGAAAGTAATCGAAAAAAAAGGGAAATTTAACTCCTTGTGGATGAGCGTTTGCCATAGAATACGCAGTTCTTCTTTCATTTTTACCAAGATTTTCACTTCCTGTCCAGGTGTCTCCACCTGGAATAATTTCCCCGCACGGTAAACTGTAATTAAGTAGACTGGTTAAGTGTCGTATAATTATTTTGTCGAATTGTCGACTCTAAGAACTATATGCAAATATTTTCTTGACTATTTCAATATCCATTGATCAGTAATTGCCACCGGTTGAAAATGAGAAATGACGAGGAAACAATTTTGTCTGGCTTTAAAACTCTTGTGTATATAGATCTAGCCTGTCTTAAACATCTTTCAATGTGTAAATACACATTGATATTCTTTGTTCCTGAACCTTATCAGAGACAAAATAACCATTTTTACGGCTATAAACTCAATATCTTCAACTGCAATTATCAGTGAGGAGTTTTTAATAGTCAACCGCGATTAGAAATAGGTTTTGATTTAATTACTAGGGAATAGCTGTTTTCAGCTGTTATATTAATCGATAGACTCAAAGGCTCTGCCCCAAATAACAGAAGGAGTTGAAATGCGCCCATTCTTTTCATTTAATACCTTTTGCTAAAAAGATATGTGAATTAAAGTATTCTCAAACGGCTTGAAAAAAATAGCACAAGCTAATTAAAATTATTTTTGCTTTTTAACTGGTACGGCAACAAGAGAGTATGTGATGTCATATCAAACAACTGGCAGATATATCAGTACTGTTTAATTAAACTCAAACGTTCAAGAAAATGGACACACTCGGAGATTTAAAAGTCTAATGCAATAAACGCCGGGCCCTTTGTAAAAAAAACAACAACAACCGACAAAGCACAAGTCGACGTGCTCTGACCACCCAAAGAACAATGGCGAACATTACTGGAGAAGGAAACTACACAAACAAACTGAACCAAGCACTCAGCGCACCACCAGAAGGTATACTTGATTTTTTTTCAGCTTTGAACATTCTTCTTTCCATCACCGCTGCTGTGGGCAATGTTCTAATCCTTATTGCACTGAAGAATGTCTCTTCTATTCATCCTCCGACGAAACTTTTCTTTCGATGTCTGGCGGTCACTGATCTTTGCGTTGGTCTCATTGCACAGCCACTCCTTGCTACCTACATTATGTCTCGCATAATACAAATGAACGAGAATGTACTGAACTACGTTTTCAAAGTTTATGCAGTTTCAGCTTTAATTTTTTGTGGCGTAACTGCATTTACGTCGGCAGCAATAAGTGTGGACAGACTTCTTGCACTGTCGCTGGGACTGAGATACAGACATGTCGTATCATTAAAACGAGTTCGTGTAGTCATAACTTGTTTTTGGCTAATTGCTGCTTCAAGTGGATGTCTCTGGGTTTGGAGAAGAGATGAAGCCAATAAGGAAGCTTCTGTTAGATGAATACTTTGTCTGGTAACTTCCATTTTCTGTTACAGGATGATCCAAATGAAACTACGACATCAACAAGTCCAAGTACAAAACAATGTCCCCCAAGGACAACAGAACGGAGCAGGGATTCCACTAAACATAGCAAGATACAAAAAGACAGTTTCCAGCATTTTGTGGGTGCAGTTGGCATTGGTTGCCTGCTATGTTCCGTGGGGTATTGTGGCTGTGCTATATGCGAATGCAACAGAGCATTTCGTGGCTTGGATAGCTACAGAGACACTAGTCTTGTTTAACTCATCTCTAAACCCGATCTTGTACTGTTGGAAAATCAGGGAAGTGAAACAAGCAGTTAAAGGCACAATCAGGCAGCTTTGCTCTTTCTAGAAGACAGGTGTAGTTCGACATGACGCTGCAAACGTTGTAAACTTCAATTGACAGTGTCAAAAAGCGTGAAATAAAGTAGCTAAATTCATTTCTAGCAATGTGCAGAATTTCCTTCAAATCGAACTGGGATATATTGAGACAAACTACAAAACTACACATCCATTTGGCGCAAAACAGTGAAGCAGCAACTTTGTTTTTAATAACTTTTATTTAGCTATTATGCTAAGTCACTGATGGAAAAACTTTAATGAATGTATCAGCCTAAACGCGAGGTTAGCCTAGTTTAACAACAGACATTTTCCAGTTTATGATCTTACTTCGGATGAATACAAATCTATAATATTACCACCTTTACTAGAGTCAAAACGTTAGCCAACACTTAGTTTTACTAAGTCTAAGTCTGTGTGATGTATGATGAAAGATCACATAATGTGTGATAATGGAAGAAAAAAAAAATAAAAATTATATAACGTTGAATTGTGCATCTTTCTGATGGCAACAAATTTAGCCAACCCAAAACTTGTATTTCAGGATGAAGAACGGTTTGAAATAGTTTTTGGGCCAGCGTTTGTGTTTTGTTTTGTTTGCTTTGTAGTTGCGTGCTTTTAAATGGGTTTTTTATTGCTGTTTCGCTACATTGGTAAAGCTGATGCAGTTTACCACCGATACTTTCAATGAAATGACGTTATCAAAGACTTTCAAGCTTTGAAATTTGTTATTGATGCTCACAGTTTTAAAAAATTTCTCGCCCGATTAATCCCAGAATTACACTGCAGCCAAGCAAGACTAGTTACTTTTTAAATCACTTACATATCATAAAGCAATTTTCCATTGAGTATCGTGAAACCAAAACCAAAGTAATCACTCTGGCCAATCACACAGGACGCAAATAATCCAGTAAACCAATCAAAACTCGAAGCAGCTACGCGCAGCCGGCACAAAGCGCGGGAAAACGTGTGTGAGCGATACACGATTGGTTTTGGTTTTCTAAGTAGCGCGTGTTGTTTAAACCAATTACCAAGTGTTGCGATGCAAAACAAAAGCAAGTGAATTACTGTAGGCACTCGAGCAGAAATTGCTCTACACCTCGACGAATTTAATATAGTGATTTACCTCAGTCAACGGTGTTGTATGAAGGTCAATGAGAAGTTTCTGTAGATCGCCCAGCTCACTGTGAAGGGAAAAGATAAAAAGTGTGAACGACTCATGATCGTGGGTGCAAAGAATGACTTATCTTAGCTTCCTTGTTAACGTGAAATGCCGATATTTCACTCAAGAAAGATCAAATTTCAGAAAACCTGAGAAATTATGGCGACTTGTACAAAAATGTAGGGAGGCGCGGTGGCCTAATTGTTAGTACGCTGGACTGCGGATCGAACATCCGGGTTCGAGCACTGGCCGGGGCACTGCGTTGTGTTCTTTGGCAAGATACTTTACTCTCACGGTGCCTATCTTCACCAAGGTGTTTAAATGGGTACCGGCGAATTTAATGCTGCGGGGTAACCCTGCGATGGACTAGCATTCCATCCAGGGGGGAATAGAAAGTCGCTTCATGCTACAGAAACCGGGATAAGCTCCGGCCTGATGGGCCACTAGGCTCGTATGCAGACTTAACCTATCTCTACAAAAATGTGAAATGTGAATTGGGACATGTGGGGTAAAAAAAAAGTCAAGTGGCCCATCAGGCCGGAGCTTATCCCGGTTTCCGTACTCCCCCCTGGATGGGATGCTAGTCCATCGCAGGGTTACCCCCAGCAGTAAATTCGCCGGTACCCATTCATACACCTGGGTGGAGAGAGGCACTATGACAGTAAAGTGTCTTGCCCAAGAACACGGTGCGATCCAGAGTCCAGAGCACTAACCATTAGGCCACCGCGCCTCCCACGGACATCTGGGGGCGGAACTCCTAAAAACTCGTCAGCTTCATAATAGTCACAATAGTAATTTTACTAGCAGTAAAGCTCGTACTCAAGGCTAATGCCAGTGTGTAATGCCCAGCAAAATGCTCTACCAACTTAACTGCCCGCAGGAGTGGGAAAGTCATTATTTGTCTGGAATCTATCCTTTGACCAATCAGGCAAGTTTGAACCTACCAGAGACTGGAGTCCCAGCTGACATTGCTCTAGTAAGGGTTATCGAATCCCACATACAAGTCTTGCCACCGCGACAAGATTATGACACGGTTTGATATATAGTGACGCATTCTGTGATTCCTTCCTCCGTAATCGTACGTAGAGTAAAATCAGTCAATATTTAGGTACAATTATGCAAACCACATATTGCTTACTTTTCTGCCTCGTTAACCTGCATCTTAGCCTGAAATAAATGTACGAATGAGATAATATCGACAAACTCTTATAAAATACTAATACAAACGCCCGAAGTCCTTTAATCAGTGCCTGGAAACGTCAAATGAACTGTACGTTTGTGCAACTTGAAAATTGTTAAACTTTGTTTCGTTTGTGAATACACTACATCAAAGGAATTATTATTTAGTTTTCATGACGACAAACGGAGCAAGATTTGTTAACGATAGTGAAAAGATCTGACGTACATGGTAGCCTTAACAAGCGTTGCCTTCTACAACATTTCACATTTGCAACCTGCAATGCAACAAAGCGTTGAGTTGTAACATGCCTATATGTTGCGCCAGATCTTTCATCGTCTGTTCAGAAACTGCAACACTAGTGATAAAAACTTATCTTTCACTTGTTCGTTGCAGATATATTTTGCGTAAATTTGAGACTAGCCAACACAGCAAACAGCAAAACCACATGTAGAACAAAATATAAATCATGACAATTGTTGGATATTCCCTACCTCAAGGCGCCAAACCGCAAATTGCCGTTCTTTCTTCTTAGCTTTTCTAAAATAGAAGAAATTGAGGTTTTAATAAGTCTTGAAGTCTAAAAAAGTATCAAAACGTCTTAAAGTTTTAATTGTTTTAATAAATTTACAATTTGATAACCGTCACATCGAAGAAGTGTGCTGTAGTATACGAAACGTCAAGTAAATTCTAGGGTCGAGTGGGGCTATTTTTGCTGGATTTCTGGGCAATACACTTTTCTATCACAAAAATGACAGCGTGTCGTGGCATAACTCGAAGTCTACAGGGGAGGAGAGGATGGGGAATTACCTGTGATGGACTAGCATCCCATCCAACTGGAATAGAGGCATATACCGTTCCTGGTCGTCTCACACCGTGGAAAATCGAAGTATACTGCCGTTAATATTGAATTATTCCGTGTTTGCTTATTTTAGAACGATTTTCAATTGAGTGCCGTACAAAACAAAATCAAATTAATCACTCTGCCCAATCACAAAGAACACAGACAATCCAGTGAACCAATCAAAACTCAAAGGAAATACATGTGGCCGGGGCGAAGCGCGGGAAAACGTGCACGAGAGAATCGCAATTGGTTTTGGTTTTACTTCTGATTGGCTGAGAAAATGGCGCGAGATTTTTAAACCAATCACTAAGCGTAGTAATGCAAAATCAAAGCAAGTCTGATTTACTTTCGACGCTCAAGTGAAAATCACTTTATGATTTCTTTCCCAAAGTGTCCTCTTAAGTCAACGACTCGTCAGGTACACAAAGCCATGCTCGGTAGGTGAATGGAATTTGAATTTCGCAATTTCTTGACAGGAAGGCAAAAGAAATTATATCAGTCTTAGAGTTTTGTGATGTGAGCATCTCTATTTACCTTTCACTGTTTTCGCACTCTGCTGACATGGTCTGCGAAAACAAAAACAAAAAATTCTCAGCTAAAAACGTCAGCTCTCCATTATTTTTAGTGTTGCATTATATGCACTGTTATCCAAAGCCGCAAGCTGGATAAAAGCTGCACGTGCCGTTTGTCTCCATGGTAACACGAAGGGGGTGTTGCAATTGTCACGCAAGTGGTACGAGGTGTTGTGAGCTTTCGCGAGTTTCTCCGCAAACGTTTATTTTAACACGGAGCACATTGCTTTCTTTTCGGTTTAAAATAACAGCGCTCTGACAAAATCGGCGCAACAAAGCTTTATTGATCAACTCTATTATAAGAAAAACTGACCTCCAAATTATGATCTGCCTCAAGTTTGGAACACTCCAGCGTGGATCTCTAATAACAAGACAAGATAACCGTTTGTAGCAAGCTACTGAATAGCATTTTGTTGTTGCTGTTGTTTCTGGGTATATTTTTCTTACGTGTTTTAAAGCGGTTTTCAAAAACTCGATGTGAAGCATTTCTTTTGTTTAACATTTATCGCAAACACCTTTTTGGGGGCTGTTAATCGGGCTGTTAATTCTCTGTTTCATTCGTTTCTGATCTCACAGTCTCTATTTACCTGTTACGTTTCTCATTCTTCTTTCAAGAAACTCGTTTTTGCGTCTTCGCTGAACTCTATCATTCAGCAACATTGCATTTTCAGAATTAGACTATTTACTTACCGTCTGGTCTAGTACTTTCTCCTCCTTTGACAACTCAGCCATTTCTCTAGAGACACAAACAAAGTATCTTACCTTGGTTTTGATTATAAAATCCGTAAAACAAAAGGAAAAATTAAACAAAAACTGGAGAAAAGGGTCTTAGAAAGAGGGGAAGTCTAGAAAATATGTCTTATTCTTTAACTGAATAGTATAGAACGTGATTTTGCAGTATACGAAAGTAATCTTTAATTTGCGTTGAACAAAAAATCAAGCAAATAGCTTATTTAGGCAACCCATGCTAAGCATGCGCACAACTCACTGGTTTAGTTTTCCTCTGGTTAAATAAACCACATGTTCTCTGCGATTGGTTAAAACACGTCACAGGAGTTCCTGGACTAATTTCAAAACAATTGTTGCTTTCGAATATCAATTTTAAAAACCTTCTCTATTCCCTCGGACGTTTCAAAGTCGATTTCATTTACCTGTAGTATTCAATTCTGGCCATCTGCAAGAATGGAAAAAAATAATACAGAAGCTTAACATTGTTTTTTTTAGAAGATGTACCATTCTTATAAACCATGCAACACTGCATACGGTATTTCGTAAATTCGACTTATTCGTAATTTACTTTATTACAACGGTTTAAGAATGCATAGAAATAGTAAACCCTACCTTGAATTGTTTTTCAGCCTTGGTAGTGTTCGGGACTGACGTCTAAACAGTAAAAATTAACGACATCAAAATGAAATGCAACAATTTATAAATTGATATTCCGTGGATAGGCTCTCAGGTTGTGAAGAGATGGAGGAGGAAGGCTTTCGAGCGAGGTGCAGGTGTGGAGGGGGGAGGGGAGGGGGAGCCACTCCCTACCTTCCCCACCCCTACTGGGGAGCCTATTGACAGGTTAATGAATTAAAATTTTGATTTTTTTTGAAGTTAAAGACATTTTATACCGTTGAAGACCATAATTATGCTATTGAGAACACCAAATCATAGTCACCTTCATTGCTTTGAATTTCTGGTTTAAATCTGCAATCTCGCTGCGAATAAATGCAAGTTAACATGGTCATTAATCACCAGTAAAATGAAGTAAATATCTTAATTCGACGCTTTGCAATGGGGTATTTCGAGCTTATTTATAGACTTGTGACATTATACATAACAACATATCCTGTCGATCACTTTACACAATTTGTATTGGCAAATTTGTATTGACGCCTGACAAATGTGCGTTACCATAGTCACGGTACATGATTTTCTTGTAGAAGGTAGTTATTATACATCAGGGGATTTGACGTTACACTGTAGTCGCGGGTGGCAGCCACGTTAAAAAGTCTTCTTTAAACTGGATCATCAAAATTGTTCCGTACCTTTCAAGTTCTTCTTTTAACTGGTTCTTAGACTGAAAAGCAACAAACAAGAGTTTGAAGTCAGATGTAAATGTTGATCAACCAAATCAAACATAACTCGAGTAAATTTAAGCAGATTTCTCTCCTCACTCGTTCACTTCTTACACTGCTTCAGTGAAAGACGTTAAAGATTAGCTTGCGATACAGTCCCAACTGTGACAGCGGGCGCATTGCACAGGTCATTAAAGATTCAACCTGGATAAATCCGTTCTAATGAGGAAAGCAATAAGAGACACTATACGAAATTCTGCATAATTTCGTCCTCAGTACTGTGTTTTTTGAAGTCGACTGAGTCTCTGACGCATCTTGAGTGCGGGAGAAGTTGGGCGCGCAAGCAGATATCAGTTTATTCGGGTTAAAGGAGGCATTATGCCACGATACATGAAGTATTTTTATGCTGTCGAAGTTACTTTCGAACCAAAGGAAACATCAACAAATAATTATTAGATAAGACGAAAAATGGCAAACCAAAAATGCAAAAAGAAAAACGCGATAAGAAAGATTGAGAAAGGTTGAGAAGGATCACGAACTTGAAAACTGTCTACTACATTTTTCAAGATGGATTTGTCGTACTCCATTTGACCAGAAAAAAAAACACTTAGCGTTAGCGTTTGGTTGAAAAGTTTATTAAAATTGAATATCGTTCAACCGTTTCAATCTACAACGTATGATGGAAAGGCGTTCTATTTAAAAACTAAAATAAAAGCAGCCATATCAACTGAGCTCAATATCCTTAAAAAAATGTTGATCAACAAACCGTCTTAAAATTGGCGAGCCTGAAGTTACCTCTTTAGCATGGGTGAAATAATAACCCGCCAAAAATATGTTGAATATTGCCAAGATCGAGTCAGATGCGAAAAAATTCAAAACCTATCAATAACTAATACAGCAATAAACAAACCTTGAAATTTAAAAGAGCCTTTTCCTTTGCTGTCACTAACTCGTTTATCTATTTTGTAAAGAATTGTATGTCAGTTACTAAGTGTACTTGTTTCGGTGCACAAAATTAAAAAATTATTTTTAATTACCGACGTTTCTAAATTATGTTCAAATTGGAGAAAACCTCGCAACAATAAATAGCGTAAAATCTATATTTTAAGGGGGGGGGGGCTTTATATTTCTTTTCAAGAGCGTTATTAGACACGGGGGCTCATTTGAAATCGTATATTAGTTAGGGTTCGTATAGAAGAAATGAAGCGACTTTTTTAATGTTTTAGTGCTGTTTTATAACAACTTTTTCACAGAGAATACCTTTAAAAGCGTAAAACTGCCTCAACATTTCCCTGTTCATAAATTGTCATAATTTATGATATAGGGAAGAGGGGCCTATGATAGTGGGCAGCGGGGCTTAATAGAGCCTTTACGACAGTTTTCTAAGGTATACGTAGGAAGATTGGTGAAGATTGTAGCGGCTTTGGGTTTATCGGTGCAATAATAGAAATGAGATTTAACTCACCTCATTTTTTATAACTGTTACTTCGTTGGTGAGTTGATCGACAGTTCTAAAGTTAAACAACTTGTTTTAATTCACGATTTTCACTCATTTGCTCCTAATTAACTACACAGAGAGCGTTTATTCGGGGGCGGCGCAAATTAAATTTTTTTGTCCCAAATGCGGCGCTTATTCGAGTATTACGGTTCTATCAAAAAAATCTTCAAACCTGCATCAATGCTAATAAGGCAGTGTATGCAGTAGTCATTTTGTGCGAGGTCCAAAACATTCACAGCGATCAAAGGTTAAATCAAAGTAATTTATTTCTACTTCTACTTTTTTTAAATAATAAAACGTACAACGCATCACATTAGTATAAAAAAGATAAATAAATAATCGATAATTCGCGCGCCCATGAAAAACGCTTGCATTACAGGCTACAGAAATCTAGGCTAAATTTATCAAGACACGCCGTTGTGACGTGTACAGTTAGTGAATAGATTAGTGAAGACACTTACTTTTGCAGACCTTCCTTTTTCTCTGCATTCAGCTGCAATAAAGAATCAAACATGCATTAGTGATTAGACTAATGCATTAATGCATTAGTGATTAATGATAAATAATGTTTACTAGACAGACTGGTAAAATTTTGTAAAAAAAAGTGTCATGTCTTGGTCTGTCTTGTCCGCTTACTGCGTTCTTGCGGTGTTGGGCTTCTTGAATGTTGTTCTCATCAATTTGTCTGTAGATAAAATGCAATCGTGTTATTGTATTCCTTCAGCTCATTGGCAGTTATATTTGTATAGGTGACGACCCCGTGGCGTGGATTAAGATAAGATATATCTGGCCTGCGCTTACTGCATGTTTTTAGTGTGTACTGAATTATGAAGCGACCAGGAGTTTTGCTTTTGCCGTGGATGTGGAACTCCCCAGCATTCTGTCAGGTTGCCCATCAATTCACCAGTACCGTGATGCCATTTATACTCCTGGGTGGAGAGAGGCTCTATGGGAGTGAAGTGTCTTGCCAAAGAACACAACACAGTGACTCTGGCCAATGTTTAAGACAGGACTTCTTGTCCCAGAATCGTAGTACTTAAAAGGGAAACTTTAGGTGTTGCGCGGTGCGGCGAATTTTTTGGGAATAATATCGGCGAAATTTCAGTATTTTGGAGTCAAACAAGTTTTCGCCGGTTACTCCACACCAGTTATTGTTGTAAATAGTTTTCTAAAATACATACAGAAACACGAATGGGGATGGAATGGGGTGATAATTCACCGAATAGGAACAAAGATGACTAAGATTGGACAATATTGAGCTTGATTTGCGAACGAACAGAACTTCAAAAACTAAGCTAACTATTCCAAGATGTGATATCCATGACATATCGGTGATACTAACCGTCGTAGTCTTTCATTTTCTTCTTGTATTTTTGCTGCCTCGGCCTGTGAAAGGATGAAAGATGCTTCCACGTCATACATACAATGCGACGTTTTTTAGTTTGTAATACGATATAACTGCATGACAACAAGTTGCAAGAAAATGTTTCCCACACTTGTCTTTCATCGGAAAATCACCTTTTAAGTCTAGGCTTACCTGTGCGGGGGATGGAAGTGGTTGACGGCTAATTTTCAGAAGTTAAACCAGATGAACTGCTTAGTTGGGGGAAATTTTGAATGCACTTAGGAAACGCTATAAAATTTTCGGTGTTTGCGGTTTGCCCAGGCAGTTTCTTACCTTCATTGTCCCAATCTCGGTATCAAGTCTTTTCCGTGCTTCCCTCGTTGCTAAATGAGCCTCTCTACAAAAAATTGAAATGAAAGAGCGTTAAAAACAATACATACTAACCCAAGAAGAAGACGAACAATTCTCTAAACGTTGCAAAACTGACGAACTACAGTTACACTTTTAAACGATATCCAATAGAGGTACTGCTATTGAAAAATTAGGATCGCGATTTCTAATTGTGCAGCAATTACATTGCGCGCAACAATATCAACGCGTGACCACAATCTGCAAAATTTCGCCCAACGACGTGTCAAATTTATCTGAGCGTGTTCCTGCCATCATTCTCCAAATTTCTGATCCAAACACGTCGATCTCAATCTTTTGTCAACTTTTTCCTTTGGAAGTAAAAGCGCTTTACAACTGTGGCTTATTATTCTTTGATACTCGTAGCGAATCGACTTCACGTGTAGCGCTAATCGACTTCGACTTGTAACGAAACGATCATAAACCTTCGGCGGTCTTTGCTATTGTATATGTTGTGGTTTAAATTTATCTTTGGTTTAAAATTTTTCAAACCAGTTTGATTTTTATTTCCCTTTGTTTTAGATTATGATAATGAATATGAGACAATGGAAATTAAAACTCAAACTGGTTTGAAAAATTTTAAACCAAAGATAAATTTAAACCACAACATATACATCTTGTCAGCTCAGAATGGTACTTACTCAACTTTAGCCGTTAACTTTTGTAACTTTTCTGCTTTAGATTCGTTATCGGCCTTGAGATCCTAAATCATAAAACAAAGACGGTTAAAATCACAGTTACAAAGAAGAAATTTACTAAATACTAAATAGTAATATTACTCAGAGAAGCATTAAGGTGGTGGCAAACGAGGACACATTGTTGCCGACACACTGTTGCTCATGATGTTTCTTGGGTGGGCAAACGAGCGGGACACAAAACATTTGTTTTGTGTCCATGCCGCTCAAACGGGGAAAACATTTGTTGCGGACACAAAATGTTTCTGACCAAAATCAGAAACATTTTTTGTGTCTCGGACACAAATTTTGTGTCCGCAACAAATGCTGCCGGCGCGGGCAAACAGGGAAACATTTGTGTCCGCAACATTGTGTCCTCGTTTGCCACCACCTTTAAAGAGATAGTAATTTAGATTGAAACGGATTATGAACGACGATAGCCTGTGAACAGGCTCTCTGGTCGAGGATGGGGCAAAAAGAAAGAACTTCTCGGTTCACTTCCCTCGCCAATTTCTTTGGGAGCCTGATCGCAGGCTAGAACACGATCAAAAATATTTTTGGCAAAACTTTTCAAGATGTGTGAGTCATTCTTTTTTGCCAATTAGTTTTCCTGTATGCGAATAGGCAGAAGAGTGATCTATGCCCAATTTTCTAGTCCCCTTATTCTTAAGTAATCGCCAGTGATATACAGAGAACTTAAATAAAAAACAGAAAAATACACAGCCGACAGAGCAGCACGAGCAGGAAGACTTAAATTATAAACTGAACCTGAAAGTAAACGCGCAACGTTTTGAAACTTTTGCATTGGAAGTTGAACTTGAAGCCAAGCATTAAGAGTTCGATTAGTTCAACTTTGTGCAACATGTAGCCGAAACTTGCAACACGGAAAGCAATTTGCGCAACAATGAAATTTTGCAATGCAATACAGTTGCGCAAACAAGTACATATTTTAAATGTGAATATAATACTAACCCTGTCTTTCTTGTCAAGATTGTTATACCTTTTTGACAACTCGCTGTTGGCTGGCAATTTTAAACTTCGGCGAACTGTTAAAACAATGCACGCATGATTTTAAGGTTAGTTTTAAGATAAATTTGAAAAGGAAAGGAATGTAATAGAAGAACATTTTATTTTGAATGCGATGACGTGTGGTTGCTTGCGTCTCATCACGCGTTGCCAAGGTTCCGCGCGCTTGCCGCGCACCAAAAAAGTTTCAACAAAATTTTGTTTTGTGTACAATCAGCTTGATGACAAATTTAAAAAACGCTTGCCTCGACTCGCTATTAACTGTTATTAAGTGTTACTGTCAGTGTCCTTGTGTTTTGTTTGCAGTTCGAAGTTTCCTTGACGTTGTGACCTTTGATTTTGAACCGTTTTAGATAGTTTCTCTCAGTCTTACGTCTGCAATGCGGTAAATTCTCAAATGCAACTTTAAACAGAAAAATTTGGAATATTCCGTACTAGCGCATCCTTTTTATAAAGAAATTTATTCTTAATCTTACCTGCAGAGTACCTGTGCCCAGATGCCATTGTATTTCTCGGCTTTTTTTGGTTTACGAATCACCCAGCACTTCTAACCAACTGTAAACTCTCTCTATCTGTGTAAGTTCTGACGTGAAAGTCTCACTTTGTTACGTAAAGCTTGCGCCAGTCGCAATCATTTGCGCGCGCGGTAGTGCCCTTGTTTGCTCTCCTGTCAGATAAAATACCGTCGTTTTGGCATTACCAGCTGAGATAAGGGTTAAAAGAATGCCTTAGTTTAGCTTCCTCTTTTAGCCGGTTTTAGACGCAACAACCGCACCTTCTGTAAGTAGATCAGGTTTTATATTTTATACCTTATGGATTTATTTTAATTTTTTAACATCGCTTTTTCTATAACATAGATAGAAATTTGTCTGTACGGGTTATCCAAAACAAACTGAAGTGTTTTCTATAAAAATGCTGAGAATAAAGTCTCCGACAAGCTTTGTGACAAACAATACACCCAAATGTTTAATGCAAATTTAACCGTGTTTCCACTCCTAAAATTTTTGTGCGCAATTTTGCGCAGACAAAGATTCGCAAACTGCAACATTGCTCGCAACATTAGGGACCTTCAGATTTGAGTGTGAAGACGAGATTGAGTTCGAGAACGACTTTTCAGACCTAGTGCTTATGCATGCTTTCAATTATCACATTTCACACCAACCTCTTACCGATAGTCTCCTTTTCAACTAGTCAGCAACAGGGAGGAGTGAGGGCTCTGGGAACATAACTGGATTGAAATTCGAAAGTCGTATTCGTACTCGATCTCGTACTCGTACTCGCGTACTCCGATCTGAAGGTCCCTTTTTTCGACGTGTATCGTCCCTCTCTTAACAATTGTTTTATTGGGTAGCCCCAGGGGTTTTTGTGTACATACTCGTTACTACTCTAGTTTTCACTTTTTAGTTTTTATACGGATACAGATGGCCCTAACAAATGGAAAAGGTGGAAGGGTGTGTGACCAAGGTAGTGAAACGATGATCGATGAAATATAACTCCTTGATATTCAAACAATTGCATGCACCTTTGCCCCCTCCCCCCCCCCCCCCCCCCCCCGCCCACAATCTATAATTCCTTCAGGGACCCCTGGGCATGAGGATGCAGTACTTGTATCATACTTGTGTATAACAACTAGTTATCGTTTTAGTTTCAGGAAAATAAAAATAGGCTCAAGGTAATATCGGAAACTGTTTAATATATACCAGAAGATACCGTCATAAACACCTTAGAAATAAAAATCATAATACCGGTAAGCTTCTAATGTTACTGTAGGTATTTTAACAATATCATATAAACAGATATATGTTATAGACTATATTATGATACTTTAATTTCTTTATGAATATCTGCTATAAATGCACGGGCACTAATTGGAATAGGGGCGCTAATTGACAAAAACACATTCGAAGGGTGATGCTTATTTGAAAGGGGGCACTTATTGGAAGGAGGGCGCTAAATCGAATCATTATGTAATCACATAAAATCTGATGCTCATGTCTAATAATTCCAATCAAAAATATATTTTAAAAGATTCACATGGGTTATGAATTTGAGTACCTAATTGGATGCAAATGCAAGTTAATTTGGGAAATGAAGTAAAAATGAATATAAAATACATATTTATCTACTACCTTACTGTAAAATTTTGGTTATATAAATGCTCTAATTGAATGGTTACATTTTGCACCTTTAGTTGAATAGAAAAAAATATATGAAATTACTGCTTTATGTTCACAGGACTCGTGCAAATTGTTTATAATTGAGATAATGGGAGAACTTGACAGTCCTTGAGTAAACTAATCCTCATTTGCAGTTCACAGTGCCAGTTCCATATGAAGATGCACCCCATTTTTGAAAAGGGACCCTCCGAGTGGGGAGTGAGTCCTTTCTTGGTCCAATAAGAGGAGGTCAAGGAGAAATATTTTGCACCTCTTCACACCTCATATTTTTCAGCCATTTGGTTGTGGCAGATGGGTGGGGTGGGGGGGGGGGGGGGGGGGGAGGAGGGATAGCCTGACCCCAAGATCTGCCACTGCCTCAGATCCATCATTCAAACTTTGGACTTCAAGTTCTCTTAAACTCAGTCTCATCATTCTGTCAGGATATCAGTAACATGTACAAGCATTTTTGTATGGCAGCTAGTCATACTGGCATTGTAAATCATGATTGTGGCATTGATGACAAGTGGCGGGGAATCAAAGGCTCCCTTTCATCTCTTGTTTCCGCTCTTGGTTTTGTACTACCAGAACCAGTGTTTCCTGTTGAAGATTGCTGACAGTGTTGAGTATTTCCTGATTGCTTCTGCCGCCAGTTGTATTGAAACTGTGCCAATCTTCTGTTCATGATGAAAAAGTGAAGAAACATGTGTAAGCTGAAACCGAGATGGATGGGTGCTGCTGCCTGGAGAAATGTCGACATGGTGTTACTGATATGAGCCTGTGCTAGCAGCTTCTCCACTCGGCCATTGTATTCATCAACAACAAACGAGATAAGCAGTGAGAATAATGCCATCATGATTGTGGACACAAAAAAGTGTTTTGCTCTCAATCTACTGCTCTCTCGGTCGCAGCCAAAGTGTGGACCCATTTTGACAAAGAAGTACAGCTGGAAGATGATCGTGATGGCATAAATAAAGTCCTTTAGTGTTGTCCAAGTGAGGTATTGGTATAGCTCTGTGTTGCTGGATGCCAAATATCTAGAGGCCCACAGACCACAATATGATGCTTTCACAAACCAGAAGATGAAGCCGATAGTGCCCATGAAGCAAACCATGACATCAATAGTTTTAGACTCTGTTTCACGCCACTTGCTTCTGCTGAAGTTAAACTCACCATCATTTTCAATAACGCTGACATTTCCGTAAAGCAACAAAAGGCCAAACACTATCACAACAACGCAGGCTATAATGGGGAATATATTGGACCATTTACCAACAAATCCAAGGTACTGAAGGCCTGTGACAAGCTGGGTGGCTATCAAAATGAGACCAATGACATAACCATAGCCTGAGGAATGCGAAATCTCCACATTTACAACTGCATCATAAGAATCTTGCATTAGAGCCTCACTGGCCTCAGGGTCGAATATCTCACGAACACGTCGATTTGTGCGTACTTCCATCAATTCTAGAGAATGCTCCAGAAACAGCAAGCAGCACAACAGTCTGTAGTCAATGAGCAAGGCATTGTATGCAGATTTCACGATGGAAAATCCATTACCAAACAGTTTGATTACAAATTCGTTATCAGAGTGTGACGTTACTATCGAGTCAATCCAGAATGCAAAATTGAACACTGAGATAATCTTGAAGAGCCATGAACATGCCATGTGCAGATCACCTCTGGCAACTTTGTGACGCAAACTAAAGTAGTATACACTTGCCTGGACAATCTTCTGTACCAGTGCTGTGTACAATACGGCCGCGTATGTTGCATTTGGTGCTTGTTTCGCTGAGCCAATAGCGAACAAGAGTTCTAGAATACTGAGAGGAACAGTCACAACCCATATTATGAGTACCATACTGCCATGCATGTATCCGACCGGAAGTCGTTCATAGCCGTAATCATCTAGGGGTCGGTCGGGGGAAGCGTTCTCGAATAACACCGAACTTCCCAAAATCAGCCCCCCAATTCCACAGAAGATCAGTAAGGTTAACCTATACACTGCATAAACTGATGGCTCTGTATAGGAACTTAGCGTTGTAATGACAGTAAGCAAGGCTCCGAGGAAGAAGATAACAACACCGATGCGTGTTTCCACAATATGGCGACACAACTTCCATTTATAGTAGACAAAGAGCGCGATGCAAGCCAAGAAGAAGAGGAACGATGCAAGAGTTACAAGAATCACGGCTGTTGTGAAGGAGACATCAAGAGTAATCCCATTGGTGCCGTTTTCTGAGCTTGAAAATGATCCTTGATCGATCGAGAATCGCATCGTGACGAATCTGACGAACTTGCAGCAATGTGCTATTTGTTCTTTGAATTCCTCAGTTCTCAGTTTACAACAGTAACTGCAAAATTTGATCAGCAAATCGGGTCAGTTTGGCAGATCTAGGAAAATCAGAACAAATGGAAACGAAAATTAATATTAAAGCTTACCCAAAGATCATGGAACTAATGCGGTCTTCCCGTGGTCTCTGTTCATTTGAGTTTTGCAAGAACAGAGTGCTGGAGTTCCCCGGAAAAACAGCGGAAGTCAACGTGCAATGGTTTTTTTTAGCACGCGGAACAAAATCCTAGCGTGGGGTCGCTGATATCTGTAATCCCAAAGATGAAAAAGAAATAGCAAGAAAATACAAGATGTTGAAACGAAAACTGTTTCTTTCTTGTTAATCTTTGACCTTTTAAAATCAAAATTCAAAATTTTTTTAAAAAAGTAAAAGCTAAACATGAAGGCCGAATCCCCAGGGAGCCCTTGTCGCAAAACAACAACCACGTCCGTCGACACGAGGGAGAGGACACTGGGAACAAGGTTGATAGAGGACATTATACTTCCCAGTACATGACGTACTAGTTTTGAGTGTGCTTGCAGAAAAGTTGTTATGGATTCTCTCCTTGCTGAAATCGAGAGAAAAAGGAAACAGATTAATCAAAATGAAGTTACTTCGGTAAGTTTGAAGTCTTAAAGAATGTAGCTGAAGTTTTTGCATCGAAACTATAAGATGCAAATTATAAGACGCAATTACATAGGTTTCGTGCATGTTTAGCACAACACAATCATTCGACAAAAATACACTGTTTAATATTTCTCAAGCATTATGCATATGCTAAACCACTTGTAGGATCTGGTTTGTTCGTTTGTAGTTTAGTTTTTTTTACCTTCGTAACACTGACAGACAGACAATGTTTTGAGATTCCCATAGCAATGAGGAGATTATATGTTGTTGTTTAAATTTATCTTTGGTTTGATTTTTAGTTTTCATTGTCTTTCTTTTTGTTTCATTGAAATAAAGGGCAACAAAAATCAAACTGGTTTGAAAAATTTTTAGCCAAAGATAAATTTAAACCACAACATATATAATGGCGTAAACACTTTGTACTGCAAGCGAATGGGACATGTGTTATATTGACATCCTTTTTTACCAGTTCAAATGTTGACTTTCTCATGTACCAAATTTAAGCTTGTGTAGGCCCAACAAAAGCGTGCTTGACAGTTACCTGGAGCTTACTATTTTTATCGAAGGAAATTTGTAAATTAATAGTAAGCTTGTACATTTAGTATGTTGTTGTTGTAGAAGTTGTTTTGATTTTATCTGGGGTGTTCATTTTAATACCGTCATCATTTGCCACAGAATAAAAAATACTTCAGACGAGGTGACCTAGCAGCTAAACAAGCAGAGGAATATAAAAAGAAACAAGAGGTAAATTCTTAAGTTATCCCAGTCTCAAAGTGCTAATTCTCCTCCCCTCACTAAAAACCATCTCGCCTTGAGCAGATCTCAACTTCCCCTGTACCTTCTGATTGATCTACTGTAATACAACAAGAAGCCATACTTACCTCACTGAACATTCAGTTTGTTTCCGAAAAGAAGCTAAGATGTGTACAACGTACAGGAAGCCAGAATCTTCCTGTCATCCTTTGGGCAGAATTCAGTGTTACTATATTGTGAAAGCATCTTATTAGTGAAAGCTGTTAGAGTGAATGAAGGATAATTTACTTTAATTCAATTTAAAGACAAATTTTATTCATCTTACTAGAGGCCAATTGACTTCAGTTTGGGGGTTACTGGACTCGGGGTTAATCATCTTGGGGGGTGGGGGGGGGGGGGGGCTAATGAACCTGCATTCCTAAATCCCATACATGTTTGAATAAGATTAGTTTTAAGAATTTGGTGGTAGATCATAAATCCACAGTTGATAAATTTCTAACTATCACCTAATTCCTGGACAATGCACAATGTACAGTGTATTGTTATTTAACGCCCACGTCGCAAGTGGAGGTTAGCTGCCAGGGGCCCCAAGGCGCCAGAACACTGACTGGCCTGCCCAAACCCGCAACCCAGCTGCAAGCCCCCCTCGCCGAGCCCCCGACCCCAAGCACCTGTCACACTCAAGCCCTACTGGCTCAGTGGAAGAGAGATTACCCAATAAACCTAGAGAAAAAACAATGCGGTAAAAAGGGGAGGGTGGGAAGGGAACACTGAAAACGCTACTCTAAAGTGAACACCATGCTGATAAACCCAAGACTGAAAGCACATGGGATGGGTACACATGTACACGACGAGAATACCGCTGGACGGAAGTCGGCCCCAGCTCACCAGCAACCACATGAAAGCCAATAACGCTAAACGCCTCATACACCACAAACGCTATGCGCTACAAACACCATAAACTCTTTATACACCACTGATAAGGCAATGCTCCTAGTCGTTAACTATGTTAAATGATATTTAACTGTATTAAAAGGACTGACATCTTGACCATTGCTGTTGTGGATTTTAATACACTGTCCCTTTAACAAGGGACAGCGTCATGAGCTGTGCATGCACACCTTGGCATGCGAAGTACTTCGTAATGTCAAGATGTTTTCTTTTTCTGAGAGCCTGAAGAACAATGATTTATACAACCTGTCTCATGTTTATTGTCACAAACAACGGTTTTTTTCAATTTCCCCAGTAAACACTTGGGTTGCATCTTTCTTGGTTTATTACGATTCTTCAGTCACTCCCGTTTTGTCATTTTGTTTGTTTTCTCTTGATTATAGGAAAAACTCAAGGAAAAAGAGGTATGAATTATTTGTATAATTTATTGAGTTGATTTTTCAAATTTGAATAAAAGAATTAATCAAAATTGCTAGATGGTGGAACTCTGTTGAGTTATTCATTATCATGATGTAGTACTATACAAATAAATACTGAAAAAAATAAAATTCTGATATTTTTGGTATATACATGTAAAGAGTCATTGCACCTTTCATTGAGACCCAAGCTCTGAAGTTCAAAACCCAACTAACGATTCTGTTTTTCACTGCCATCAATCATGATTATGGCAACAGCTAATGAACCTTGAAAAACAGAAAGAAGCAAAACAGATCAAAACCTACCAACAACTGACAGATTTGACCTTTTGAACTGGTTGAAGTGAACTTCTGTTTCAGGGCAGGTCTGCTAAATAAAATGATTGATGGTAGCATAAAATGTTACTGTTGATTGAGCCGAGCTTGGATATTATATAAAGGCACAGTAAAACTTGATTGCTCTTGAGGAGAAAGGATTAATATGTAATGGTTTGTTGTGTTGTTTAGGAAAATGCTGGAAAAAGAGCTGCAGACGATGACATATTTTTTGCATTCAAACGAAAGAAAGATGAAGGTGAAGCTAAGTCAGCAATGATCCCGAGAGAAGAGGTTATTATCTTGTTATAGTTACACCAATTTCTTGAGTTTATCCATGGTATTTTAATTTGTGATACAATAGCAAATAACAGACTCTCTTGCTGTTTTGATTTTTAAAGGTAATTCGAAGGTTGAGAGAAAGAGGTGAACCAATCAGATTGTTTGGCGAAAGTGATGAAGAGGCTTGTCAAAGACTAAGGTTAACAATAGATGGAGTTACTATTTAACCTTCTAAAAATACAATAGCCATTAACCCCAGGTGCCCCCAAAAAAGTATAAGAAGTGAAGAGAGTTATGTTTCTCAATTCTCAAATGTGGAGGTGTGTTGGGATCATATGACTTGTTCCAAGACTTAATTTAATTTTGAATCCTTGCTGTAATAGACTCCTCCCTCTATTTCTGAACGAGTTTGTCATATGTCTCTCATCTCTTATCACAATATCCCCCTATATTATTCCCCTTTTCCCAAGATAGACCATTCCCATCTCCCCTCTCCCCCACCCCCACCACCAACCCCCTAAAAGTCCTGGGCCAGGTTGTTCAAACCATGATGAAGCTAACGCCAGGACTAATATGAATTTTCAGTGAGGTTATTTTTTTTGTTTTGATGCTGATGTACCTCAGACTCCACAAAACATAAGCAATAAAAACACAGGTCTATAAAAAAGAAATTTAGCCCCCAGTCAATTTTTAATCCTGGGTTAGTGTTAAGCAGCTTTCGAATAACCCAGCCCCTGGAAGAGAAATAAGATCATAATTACAGTATGTCATTTTAGCTACTGACAATATAAAATGTCATTCTGATTTTCAGGAGAATTGAGATGCTTGCTCCAGAAATTAATAAGGTACTATGCAGTGTAAATCAAGTTTCAGTACTTTTGTATATATACACAGTGTTAAAATCTGAGCATAAAAGAAACAGAGTATCACCTGTGGTTTAGAGAAACTTTATGTTCACAATTTATATTGTTCTCCCAAAATACATACATACCAGTTGCACACCCCCAGGAAGACCAAGCCCAACAAACCATTCTCTTATGAAGTCTAATTACCATCCTTTCTGAAAATGCCTAATTAATGAAAATTGGGAAGGTACATGTAAACTAAGGTAAAGTCTGTGTTTGAGCCTAGTGGCCCATTAGGCCAGAGCTTATCCCAGTTTCAGTAACATGAAGCAACTGGGAGAATTTCTACTCCCCCATAGATGGGATTCTAGTCCATCACAGGGTTACCCTCCAGCAGTAAATTCACCGGCACCCATTTATTCATCTGGGAGAAGAGAGGTGCTGTGAGAGTAGAGTTTCTTCTCCAAGAATACAGTGCATTGCCCTGGCCTGGGCTCAAACCCAGACTGCTAGTTCTGAAGTCCTTTGCATTGACCATTAGGCCACCACACCTCACACTTAGTATTCATAAATTATATTCTTATGAATTGTAATATTTTCTGTATCAGGGTCTAAGGAATGACTTCAAAGCAGCCATGGAAAAGATTGACCAGGAATATTTAGCAGAGTTAATTAAACAACAGGTATGATGACTGTAGTTGATGTAAGCAAGAAGATATTTTTGTTTTGCTGCATGAATCCATGATCTGTTCAATGAAAAGATCTAATGGAACTCTGCTGTACATCCTCCTGCCCTTAAGTCACTGACGTTTCTGTGGCCTTTTTTTAATTTTCATATTTTGAGAATTTAAAAATGATACAAGTATGCTATAACTTTACCTAGGGGGGTGAACAGCAAGGTTCAGAAAGTGAAGAGTCATCCCAAATTGAAGATGATGGAACAACGCTGGAAGATATCAAGGTAAAAATTGAGATGGTTTGATGACTGCGCACTTCAGGTCATTCAAATAATGCACCTATCAATGTTAAGGAGGGGAGAGGACAGACGTAGGCAGGGAATTTGAACTTATCTGTCCGAGACTTTCTATTCAAATGTCCGGCCTCAGACCATTTGTGGATGGTTAAAAGAATCACTGAACGTAAATAAAATGTTAGAAAGTCCTTAAAAGCAGTCAAAAGTCCTCTCTATCGGCAGATAATTGCGGTCAAATCTCCTCCTATGCCTGGCCTCCACCCCCCTGGGTTAACCCTGATACTGTAGGTGCATTACATTGTTCACAGCCTAAACGTTTGGTGGAATATTATCGAGTGTGCAAGCAGCAAATCACAATAAAGCAAGCGTCCATATGAGCCGAAGTACAGTGTGCCCAAAGACCTTAGCTATAAAACTATGTGTCTTGTACTTCAGCATTTCAGTAATCATTTGGCGCAAACCACAAGGGCGTCATAAAAATGTAGCAGTTTATATTCAAACAATTTTTGCTTTTCAATGAGAATTTCTTTCCTTTGGACTAATGTTCATGTGATATTCCAGTCCTAGTTTTTCGAACTATAGATAGCACTGTCTGGATAAAACCCTATTCATAATGGATATTGGCAAGCCGCAGTGGCTTAATGGTTAGCGCTGGACTCTGGGTCAAGTGGTCCTTGTTCAAAACCTGGCCAGGGTCACTGTGTTGTGTTCTTGGGCAAGACACTTTACTCTTATAGTGCCTCTCTCTGCCCATGTGTGTAAATGGGTACCAACAAATTGATTCTGGAGGGTAACCATGCGATGAACTAGCATCTCATCTAGGGGGAGTTGTAATGCTCCTGGTCACTTCATGCTACTAAAACAAGGAAAAGCTCTGGCCTGATGGACAACAAGGCCCAAATGCATTCAGATATTATTTATTCATTTGGATATTAGTGTAGTTGATTTTGCTAACACTTATCCACTAAATGTTGATTAATCTAATTAAAAGTGTTTTCTCCCCTATAAACAACCAAGCCCTGACTAATGATTCTCTGTATTCAAAGGATTTGGCCACAAATATGGGCAAGGGAGATGAAAACCTTGATCAAGATGTTATCTTGAAGTTTATACAGGTAATTTGTTCTTCTACAGTTTTACAAAATATGTTGCTATTCAATCATTCAATGCATTCATCTGTATGAAGGATTGTGAGTTTGTTTTGGCTCGTGCTTTTTATTTCACTTATTTCAACACTACACAGTTCTCACTAAGTACTGATAAAGGTTTCTAAGACCCTGGTCATATCTGAAGATCTTGTAAGACCTTTCTAAGAGCCTTTAATGATCCTTTCAAAAGATCCTTATCTTTAAGGATCATTGGCAGGTTTTTGAAGATCTTAAAAATCCTGCAACAAAATGGCTGCTTCACACTCAGTTTAATTTCATTATTTGACTTTTCTGTCCTTAGTTTCTTCTCGGTCTGTGGGCAAAGGATTACAAAACAAGATCTGATGATAGCAAAAGGAGTTTAGAGGTAAATACAGGGTTAACAACTGCATCGCGAAATAGTGGTTGGGTGTCTGCGACATCCGAGAGGTTCCACTTAAGTCTATTGGCAGCCAAATCGTAGATGGAGAAGGCTCCCATGGCTGGCAAATCCTGGCAAGCCAGCCATAACCCCTCCATGCAGATGGGAGGACAGGCATATGTCACACTGAGTACACAGTGAAAGAAGGGAGGGAAATGGGGGAACAGCCTTGAAGATGGGTTCCCATGCAAAACAACACTCACAGTGAACGCTAAACATGCCTCAGTCCAAGAGCACATGGGGATCCGGGTGCGTGTGCTTTAGTTGTCAAAACACCGCTGACTACAAGGGGACACTCTTTGTTGTTAACTCCATTAAATTGCATTTAACTGCATTGAAAGGGTTAAGAGTATGTACTATTAATATTCCATAGTTGTTTTTTCCCATATTTTTATGATTTATGATAACACTGTTGCTTTGTTTTCTTTAACAAGGCAAAATTGGCAGGTGCCACTCAAAGACAGACAGAATCATATCTGAAACCATTATTAAGAAAACTTAAACATAAGGTAAATACAAAAAAAAAATGATATTGCTGTCATTCCTGAATTATTCAGCTTGTGTGGTATACACTAATTAAAAACAATTATTCACCTCAGTGGCGGTGAATGTGGTGGATATTTACCTCCAGTTCAGTGAATAATTGCTAACTAATAACACCCTGGCAGTTGCTATGGGTTACAGATTCAACTGAGAACACTGACATTAAATACAGAAACTGTTATAATTGTTTTATATTTCCTGACAGAAAACACCTCGGGATATTCTTGGTTCCTTAACAAGTATCATCATGAGCCTCCTTGAAAGAGAATATGTTAAGGTATGATGTTAAACACTTTACGGTTTCTGCTGAACATTCAAGCAATAATGCCAAAAATAAGATACAAAAAAAAATTCATAGCAGAGTAACAGTTTGAATACAATTAAAAAAGAACTTATCAAAACTTTAGCTCTCAAGCTGACCCAGTGAGAGAAAAATGAATTTGAAGTTATCCATATTTTAGTTAAAACAGATTGTTTCACATCAGTTTAAAACAAAAAATGCATTTTAGCATTTTTACAAGGTTTGACATTAACGTTCTCTTGAATGCTTTAGAATTTGACAACCGAGTTTCTTATAGAAATGAGTTACAGTGAGATGTTTCAAATGGTATGCAATATGCTACTGGGCTTTACCTAAAATTTTGGTAATTAATTTTTGCACTCATTGTTCGAACTTCCAGTGGAAACTGTCTTTAATGTCGAGCTTCAGTCCAAATGGCATGTAAAATAATTCTGATTTTGATCTACTCTTAACTATTCTTCAGGCAAATGATTCATATCTTCAGATGGCAATAGGAAATGCTCCTTGGCCTATTGGAGTGACCATGGTAGGAATTCACGCTCGAACAGGAAGAGAAAAAATCTTTGCACAGAATGTGGCTCGTATCCTTTTCAACATTTTAGTAGTTCGATGTCACCATTTTCTAATTTCAAACTTGTGATTTCAATCAATGAGAATAACCTAATATAATTCTTATATATATTTATATATTCATTACATCAAAGTAAACTTCACTGCAAAATATGCATACTGATGTATGTGTTAAGATTTTAAGAAGTTTATCCATGGCGCCATATACCTCACTTGGCTAGTTCACAACTTGAATTCTAGCTTGCCTTTAGGATAAGCAACTCTCATATTTTACTTGCCCAAAATTATTGTGACAGTTAATATTAATAATAATTTAGTCAGTAGATGGCTTGCCTGACAGCCCTTTAACATCAGGAAGTGAAAATTATAGTTAATTGCCTGACAGGAAAATAATTATACTTGTCTTGGACGACTGGACAGGACATTTTTCAAGCCCTGGGCCATCAGTGCCGATCTATGCTTGAGTGTGGACTGTTTGAGCCAAAGTCCAGTTCACACATCACCCCTTCCACACTCCTTATAAACAAAATTGGATTAATGCAGCACTCGCAACTTTTGTACAAAGATGTTTGAATTTCAATAGATATATTTCCTTTAACTTTGAACATCAGATGTTCTTAATGACGAAACTCAGAGAAAGTATATTCAGGTACAACTCTTATTATATTATAATCAGTCAATAATAATTTGATCCCGGCCTAACCAATCGATGAAAATCGATGATCGGAAATCAATCGATCAATCGATATCAATCGATGATGGTTAGTTAATTTATATCGATTGGCATCGCCAATCGATGACCAATCGATAGTCACAAATAAAATTTCCTTAATTGGCATCGATTGTCATCGATTACTATCGATTGTTATCGATATCACGCGGTGTACATGGGCATCCCCATGACAAGTCTCCAGGATATCCGGAAAAAGATATTCGCAATCCTAAAACGACTGATCGCGCGTGAACTAGAACAATGTCTGAAGAAGCGGATAAACCAAAAGACGTGACACTTGTTGTTAAGTGCTTGGTCAAAGGCTACTATGCCTGCGACTTCACCGTTGAAGTTGGTGAGGAGTTTGTGGCTAAGAAAAAATGGGGAGAGCGTGGAAACGCGTTTAAAGTTACAACTCAGCGTGGACAATTAAGCCACCTACAAGCTGAGCTGGGTTCTCCTCTCTAGCCTTTAAACGCAGAGATCAATGTGTAACGTTGTTTTTGCTGCATAACAAACATAATAGTATATCACGGAAATGAATAAATGAGGTATTGATCGCTTTTAAGAGCCACTGAGTTGACGTAATAACACCAATATTGAATCAAACCAAATAAAAAACGATCGATGAAAATCGATGGTAATCGATTATAATCGATGATAATCGATGAAAATCGATGACAGTCAATGAAAATCAATGAAATTAAAAGTCACAAAATTTTCCGTCATTGATTGGTCATCGATTTCCAATATCAATCGATTAATTGGCATCGATTGTTATCGATTGATATCGATTATCATCAATTATCGGTTTCATCAATTGGTTAGGCCGGGTTTGATACAGCATACTGTCGTGCATGTCACATTTCATGCAGGTATATCATGAAGTAGGCAATGAGCAGCATGGCGAGAACATGGGTTGACTTGTTGTGTGCTTCTTTCCAAACTAGTTTCACTTCTCCACCTAGTTAAACTTCCTCTAATTTATGTACTAAGAGAACACGACACGTACAATAATTTGAATACAGTTAGACCCCACTAATTCAAACTTGGTTATTTCGAAATTTTTCCCTGTTATTTCGAACTAAAACCTATTTCCTTTGGACTTGTCCTTCAGTCATTTACTATTTTGAACTCCTGCTATTTTGAACTTTTTTTTCGTTTCCCCTGACAGCCAGAAATAGCGGGGTTCAACTGTACTCTTCTTGATCAGGGTATAAAATGTAGATACAGCATCTTGGTTAGTAGGTAGTACACATGATTTTTCATGCTTGCAAGACTGTGCAAAGAAAATGGATTTCCAGCTTGCACTTCTGGAAAGTTTGAACCATTTTGTGCCAGTCCAAAGGCCTTTCGCAGCAGCCTCACTTCATCTAGCAACTAAAAAGTCCAAAAATGTTTCTTGCCCACTGGGCAAGTGATGAATAAAATCTACTAGCCTGACAGGAAAATCCACTAGCCCTGGGCTAGTATTTTCTTTGTACACTGCTTTGATACCTTGGATAATTTCATAGAAGGAAAAAACCCTCTTTTTTTGTACTTTATTATCTGGTAATAAAAAGTCTTGCTCCCTCGAATGGCCAATAGGACCATTACCTGTAGCTCAGGTTCTCTCTAAGCCATCTCGGGAGTGAAATGATGAACTGACGTGGCTATGATCTTTTTCAAGGTATAAAGACATAAAAACAGGGATTTTTATTCGTTGAGAATTACTGCCAAACTAGCCCACAAAAGCAGGCTGTTTAATTTTCTGCACCATTCATACTGTAGAGCAAACCAGAAGGTATAGATTAGCCAATAAGATATTTAGTACTAAATTGTGTAAGTGAAGGGTAAATCGCCCATCCTAACATGAAAAATTCTCATATGACTATCAGCCAGGATTTTTCTTGCAATCTGATATTAGTGCTCTTAATAACAGTTTTTGTTCTCTTTCAGGGACTAAAACGTCTGATGACCTTTTGCCAGAAGAAGTTTCCAGCTGATCCATCAAAGTCTGTGGAATACAATGCTGTAAAGTGATTGATGTTAGAAACATGAAAAGTAGAAGAGAAGAGAGAACACCTTGCTTTGCAAACTGTATGGTCTACAACAAAACTCCTCAGAGTGGGCAGTGCAGCTGAAACATTACACCATTCTAATCAAACCACTAGATGTCTGTATAAACATTGTCTTTATTGCAAGATGACAATATTTACAAACAAGGCAAACAAGTAGGAAAAGCAATGCAGCCAGAAGTTGGTAAAAGTGTTCACTGACTTGGATTAGATTTGCCCCCACTTCCTTTAGGTTATGAGAATTTAACCTGTTATCAGGAAAGTTTTTTAACGTGACAAATGCAGAGAAAATTCATGTAGTAAGAAAGGTTGCGGAAAAAATGACTTCCTTGCAGGTTAACTGGACTGCTGCTCAAACAGCTGAGCTACTGAACGAACTGGATACAATAATTTTCATGATCTTCAGTCACCAAATTATTTGCAACAATGTTTTTAATAAAATCATGGATCAGTTTACCGGTATGTTTCTGGGAAACTGCCCACCTACCCCTCCCCAAACCTTAACACTTACTTCTTGCTTTGGGCAAAATGTTAGGTTTGGGGAGGGGTAGGTGGGCAGTTTCCCAGAAACATAAACTGATCCAAAATCATGCCAACTTCAAAACCATGCTTGTGTAAAAAGACAACTATTGAATATTAATTTTACCTTGGAATAAAGAAGCTTGAAAATTTCAAGATTGATAATTATTTTAATGTGTAGGTAAGTGTTTGCACAACATTTCAGAGTTCTCCCAATTTTTCACTTAATGTTCTGGCCTGTTATAAATACAGAGGAAGGATAGGAAAGGAAAGGAAAAGATTGGAAATGAAAGGAAAATCGGTCATTTATTGAGATTTTTATCAAAATGTAAAATATGTTTGATTGCACATTGACACCTCATGTTTATTCAGTTCAGTATTTGAATAGAGTTACAGAAACACAGCTTTTAGTGTGTACTTTCTAATCCTGATTGGATTATATAAATAAGGAATGAAAACCCTTTGTATGCTTCCAGGAGTATTACCAAATGAGCATTTTCTATCTATAAGTCAATTTTAACTTTGCAACAACCATCCTGTGATCAGAAGGGAACATTTCTTCTGGGATTCGGCCATTCACAGTTTTTAAGGTATCTTGAAGCAACGACATGGTAATAAAATAAAGAGCAATCATCAAAGAGACCACAGCTAACCCCAATGCTCTGTTCGAACACAAAAATAGGACCCTGTTATTAAGTCGTCTTGTCCTGCCAAAACACTTTCTTGCAAGTGCTTTGACAATAATGTACAAGATAAATGCTATGGATGTTGCAAATAAAACGCCAATCAGTACAAAGCTGTTGTAATGTTCAGCGTCGCACTCATAACAGAATGGTAATTCACAGTTATTTTGATCTCCACCTTTAACACAAACCCCACAGCGGCAAGAGCCATGAGGGCCACAGTCTTGGTGACAAGTGTATTTGAAATGTGGCCCATACGCAGTTTCTTTTGACATCTGAAATGTCATCTTGAGCCGCTGCCATTTGTTTTGCAAGCTGTACTTTTGTTGGTAGAGTTTTCCATCTCCATGAATCTCGGCAGACATGACTTGAAGACCAGTCGAGGAGACAAGTATTCTGTCTGGACGACTCACTGGTCCTGGTTCTGGCTGCAAGAAAAAAGAAGTTTGATTTATAAAATGTACTGATACAGATTTCTGCCGGTGGACTCATAATCATAAACCTTTAAAGTGACTGGTCGTTATTTAGAGAGGGGGTGCAAATAGGGGGAGAGTCAACGATCTTTATGTACACAGAATGGGGCTACATGAATTTGTGCACTCATATTAAATAGTTAATTAAGGGTATCGGTAAGGGGGAAGGGGGCTCAGCAAAAAGTGTACTTGACAAAGGGAAAGGTGAGTAGGATTTGAACATGTCCCCCGTCACTTGCACCATGCCATTGTATGCTTAGGCAGTTCTATTCTCTGTTACTGTTGTGGCAACTTGTCACAAGATGCTTTCTAAATAAATATACAGTTTTGCAACATTTAGTCAGTGATGAATTTAAGTGTTGTACCGCATACCATGTTACTGAAGGTGTATCCTTCGCTGTCTCCATTCGTTGTTACCCAGGCATCCACAAACCCATAACCTTGGTTAGGGCCCTGGGGCACAAAATGACGAGGAGCGTGACATGGCCCCTGCTTGTCAAAAGATCCTTTCATTATCCCGTTAACCGGCCAGGGAAAATCATTGTATGCATTGAAGTCTCCAAGAAGCACTGAACGTTCACTTCCTACAGACGCAATATAATTGATGACATCAATTGCATTTTGGCATTGTTGAGTTTTGTCATAAGATAAGTGAACGACTGTGAAATCTAGTTCATCTCCACCAACATCAACTTGTACATGAAGTAGAACTCGTTGGTTACTATCGACACTTCCTTTCCCAACAGTAAGATTCACAACATGACTCATTGTTATGGAATGCTTACTGAGGACTCCCAGGCCCTCCATTTCCCAGCCTGGTGGCTCTCGCCGACCTAGTGGAGGTGAAACCATGGCAACAGGGTGATAAACAAGGTATTTGTATTGTGGAATTAACTTTTGTAACTCTGTCAACTGGTTTCTTTGGTCTTTCGCATCAGCACGCACCTCTTGGAAACCGATCACATCCGGATCAACTTGATTTATCTGAAATATACCACAACAATAATAACAGTACATGTATCAACTATAATTTTTTATAAAATGTTCAGGTAATTCCATGCGCTGTGATTGGGCAGTTTGAGTTCATTATAGCTCCAAAAAGCAGACAAAAAATCTTGCATACTTATGTATACTGTAACTCAACAATGCAGTCAGACGCGTTTTTTCTCTAACAAGCATAAAGAATTATGATACCCACTTGTAAGAATTTTAAGGCTTATATTTATCAACGGTTTGTTTCAAAAAATTATTATCGCTTTTTGTACAACCACGGGATAATTTTAATATAAAAAACAGGGGAAGAATTGCAGTAGTAAGCTATTACCGAAGAGAAAATACCGCAAGATGAAATAAACTAAAAACCATTAAAAATTCATTTAAAACAGGTCCCTAAATATATAATCTTTCGATCAGGATCGCTTTTTTTAATGATCAGGAGCGATTGCCAAATAGAACTGAGTATTAAACGTAATATAGACACAAAATTAGTGGCATTACATCGAAAAAAAATTTTATCGTACACAAACACATAAAAGAAAAACATCTCAGCGGGACGTAAAAGCTTACGAATATTAAATTTTAAATTGTAGAAAGCCGAATGGCAATTACCATTTCTGCAATAAACTGTTTTCTTGTTTCCCATTGGAACATAACATTCCAGATGTTGTAGTTGGCAACCGTTACGATTTTGTGTCCAAAAACCCCGCGATCGATGAAGAAAATTTCAGTGAAAAATAATAAAAACATGTAAATTCGACCGGCCATAATCCCATACTGAGACAGATTACAGACTAAGGACAACTCGTTCATGTAAGCCTGCACATAACGTCCCCAGATGCCCCTTGGAATCTGGGTACAAGATTGCATAGAGATGCCTTCGATGTTTCCGGCTAGCGGTTTCATGCATGCGTCATATCATTTGACACGAAGTGAGACTTGGCAACTCCTCGTTAAACTTGCTAACATTCAAATTATGAAAATCAGGGCTGTAGCTAACAATAGGCAAGTCGAGGCACTTGCCTCGCCCAGAGACGCCCCTAGTGGTTCACGACTTTGGCAATTGCAGATCTTACCTTGTCTATGCCATAAGTCTGGCTATGGCCCTGAAAATGTATAGTTTTGGATCAGAGATTTTGCCACTTGTTCGATCCAGCATTTGGTCCATATAAATTTATGTTCTCCAGGAAAATATGAGACCATGTACATATGGCATGATATGCAGCTGAAATTTTTTAATTTTAGTGTGCTGATTATTTTTAGGTAAGGTTTTGGAAATCATAAATTTTGATTTGAAATTAAATTTATTAAATCTGCAGTGTACATATTTATATCCAGGATTTTATGAAAGGATGGGGAGGAGGTGGTGGGGGGTAGAAGGTTTCTTGGGGATCAGTTGGCAGAGGGGTATGCTCCTGTACTGGGTTGTTACACAGCCATCTTGCTTGCAACCCCTGGCAAACTCAACAGCCATTCACCCCCCCCCTCCCCCCCACTTCATCCTCTCTTGAATCCACCTATGTGTTTATTAGGGCTGTAGGGATGAGCAGGAGGGGCAGGTGTTCCTATACCCCTCCACTTTTTCCTGGGGGACTCCCCTGTAAAAATGACGAGGGTGCTTGTTGTACCTTAATATAGGGGTCAAAATTTTTCAATTGGTACTGCTTGGTGTGTTAAAAATAACATGGCCGCCATTATGAGTTATTGTGGTACCTATTAGGATGTTGAGCCAAAAATAAATAGAAGAACTCCTGCTACCGCTGGGGTGAAAATTATTTGGGGCCAGCCCCACTAATCGAGATTCTGGTACCTTTAAGGATTTTTTTTCAAAATAATTTCTGACAAAAAAAATCACCCTGTCATTTTTATGGGGGAGGGAGTCCCCCCCCCCACCTCCCCGGGCACTTTGCACTATAGAGAATGTATTGTATGAATAAGACTGACATAGTTTGTGACCAGTCTCTTAATCTTTCAAAAAAATGCACAAATGGGTGTAGATTTTCAGACATTGTTTTTGCAGGATAGTGAATCCTGACTTCCTTACTAGAATAAGTCAGGTTATAGACCCTCCATTATTTGTTTCTCTATGGGCCTATATACAAGCTCAATGTTTCCATCCAGCGGCATGGCCATCCTCCATTTGTGGCTCAAGAAACCCTCGGAAGACTTTTCCATCACAGCTCCACCTTGCCCCGTAACCTTCGGCACACCTTACTTCAATGACCTTAAGGTCATGCGGCAGCATATGAATATTAATCCATGACGCATCCCCTAGTATACGCATTACAACTTCATTTGCATGTTCATTCTTTGCCTGTTCGCTACCGACACAGGCACCCCACCATTCACTGGTCACATCCCTGTGACAGTGCTTGGACAAAGCGCGTGCCCCAACAGTCAAATTTGCATTTGGTTTATGTTTCTCGCTAAATGACGCTATAAGAGTCTCTATGGGAGGTGGAAAAATATCAACACTCCCTTGTGTGTGCCTGATATTCAACAAATCAAGCAGTCCTCTCACACCAAGAATTTTAATCACTGAAGTTAACTGGTGAGATTTTTCTGCTTCAGTTGTCTCTGTCCAGGAAATCTTGAGTGCCGTCAAGATTGGAGAAACTTTTTCAGCAATTTCTTTCCTTTCATCAACAAAATCTCCTTCAGTTAGTAAACCGCAAGCTTGAGTTTTTACTGGAAATTCACCATTTTCCATCCACTGGTGCAATTTTTTTGAAATTTCAGTATAAAGAGGGTGTCTTGGATATTTTCCCCCTTCTCTTGACAAGGAAGGCAAAGATTCTTCAAGAAGCAGTAATGCTCTGCAATGTTCAACCGATAATACGCCTGATTCGTTTACTATCTCCTCTTCTAAAATAGTCTTCAAGATTGAATTTAGAGAAGTTATTGAAGCCATCAGTATCTTGGGGTGCAGAGAAGGACTAATCATTACCGCGTATATGAAGTAAACTTTGAAAGATTCGAACCCAGTCCAATGCGACATTCGATCAATTTCAAAATGGCGACTGACGGTGAGTGAGAGCTAAATACTTAACTTTTGCCTTTTGTACTGTCGTGGGAAAGCTGATTGTGTGTTTTCTGTTTCTAGATGAGATAATACGAAAGAGGTTGTTGATTGATGGAGAAGGCGCAGGCGATGATCGCAGAATTACTGCACTTCTGAGGACCTTTTTGAAATGGTGCAATTCCACAGGCGCTGAGGAAGATAGGTAAGCAGCTAACACGTTGTTGTAAAACTGATAAATAATTTCTTTTTCTTTCCATCTTGATTTGCTTAATTCGTAGCACGGATCGGCTAAACTGTAGAATACCGGGCCACTTATTTGCATCTCACTGAATTTGAATGGTTCCTTTTGTTTCCATATGCATACTTCGTTCTAAAAAGCGTTTAGAGATTGTAAAAAAGTGGCTCGACATTCTCAAATCGCTCCCACGGATCAACTGCAGAATACTGCGCCATTTGAAAGCTGAAAGTGTTGTAGAAAACAGTTCAGGGTTGATACACAGCTGAAACATAAATTAATTAACTGTTATTGTGCAGAATGCAGAATGCAAATGAAATAATAACTAATGACAATTACAGTCAAAATACTCAGCGCGTGCCGCTTAGAATTCCGGAAAAGTTTTGATTAACAGCGAACGGATTGCATTATTGGTTTCAAACATTCAAATTTAATTTGAATATTGTAGATCATCCAACCGTGAAAACGTGAACACGTGAGCCTGCCAGAAATGAAGCAATTTGATTGGTTTATTTTTTACAGGTTCACGTGCTCACGTGTTCACTGTTGGATGATCTACAATATTCAAATTAAATTTGAATGTTTGAAACCAATAATGCAATCCGTTCGCCATTAATCAAAACCATTCCGGAATTCTAAGCGGCACGCGCTGAGTATTTTGACTGTAAATAATTAGCTGACCCTAATCAAGCTGTAAGCTCGGATCCTATGTACATGTAACCCTAAGGCTATGTTTACACAAGGACTGGACTTTAACCATTCTGAAATCAACCAGACCAGATCTCCTTCTGTTTACATGGAATCTTTTGAAACCGATCCAAACTGGTTCCAAATGGTTCCATGTAAACATCTGGTAGTTCATTTTGTTGTTTCTGGAACCAATCCGGTCCAGATCCAATACTGGCCTCCTGCAAAACAGCCCGTCCAGTTTTGGATACATTTGGATCCCTTCTGGACCAGTTTCAGATATGGCCCTAGGTCCAGGGTCCAAAATTAACTTTTTCCTAAGGGAGCCAACTGGCGACTAACCTAAAAATTTTGGTCGCCAAATGGAAGGGTTTGGTCGCCAAATATAAGTGTTAGTTTTACGTTGGTTTCTTGCTCGCCACGCCATGATCGCGGCTTTGCCGCTCAATTTGCCACAAACTAAAGAAAACAATCCCTCTAGAACCCAGGGTATAATTTACCTTAATTTACAGTAAAGCACAAAATTTAACCTTTCAACAAATTGTTTTCATTTAACGCAATATACATACAGCTATTAAAGGAGAGACTCACAAAATCCTGGCCGAAACCGAATGAAAATGATTTCGCCACACCACGTTTTCGCCTGCTGTATCCGTATTGGGAGAAGCTGCTGAAACAATATGGCGCCGGGTAAATATGGCGATCGTAAAATTGTCGCTTTGTTTTACTACAGTTGTCCACGGGAGCTTTATGTTTTCTTTTTAAAAAAACCTTTTACCTTGGAATTTCAAATGCTGAGGGGACAAAAGGTTAGTCGCCTGCTGGCGACCAGTTTTAAAATTCTGGTCGCCAACACTCAAATTTTGGTCGCATTGGCAACCAGTGAGTCGCAATTTCAGACCCTGTAAGGTGTAAACAGAAGTCCTATTTTTTGGACTGTATCCATTTGGATCTGTTTGGAACTAGTCTCATGTAAACATAGCCTAAGTGCACGAAAGTATGAGGGTAGTAAAGGGGGATTCTAGGTCATATTTCACAAAAATAGCCTTTTCACGAAACCAGGATAAAAGGTGTTAAATTACATATTGGAGTATTGACCTGGTGACCAAAATGACGGTCATACTCTAGTCACACAGTTTACCACACAGTCTTGTTTTCAAGTGCTTACTGGATAATTTTTTGGAAGGAAGAAAGAATCACATTTTACAACCACCTTTCATGAGAAAAGAAACAACAGTCATTTTGTGCAATTTGTGAGTCATTTTGTGATATTTCAGGGAAAACGTCAGATGCAAAATTCCTTCCAAACCAAACCTTGTCCCCCCCCCCCCCCCCTCCCCACTCCTAGATATTAGCCCATGGGTCCATAAGATTTGGCATGAACACTAGAAAACCGGAACACCATAAACGCCCTAGAATACCAGAACACCAGTAAGTAACCCTAACCAACAAATGAAAGCTAACCACAAGCAAAGTGTTCCAGTGTTCCTGGTTTTAGTACATGCCTTAAGATTTGGCTCTAAAAATAGTTCAATTGTCTAGCCTGCAAATGCCAAATTTAAGTTTTTGATCCTCATAGATAAATTTGTAACACTCTCTTGAAGCTGTCACTACTGTCATAATATTATTATGAGTTCACCACTCTGTAATATACTTTCCCCCACCTTCATTAGCATCAGTGGAGTGGCTGTTTTTCAAACTCTGTTTTAAGTTCCCTCTTCTGCATATGTTTTTTTCAGTGATGCTACATATCAGAAAATGCTAGTGCAGCTTGCTCAGTGTGAATTTGCAATTGGTAAAACTCAAACTGTTTTCGAGATGAATGAGCTTGAAACAGAAAACTATGAGAAGATTTATAGAGAGATCGGTAAGTACAAGTGAGATGACATTGTCGTGGAGAAAACGTTCTAACAATTTAGCTAGACAGATAATTGCCAGTACAAGTTAGTAGTACCAAGTGCGAGGCAGTGAGACTTTTATCTTTCCCGTGAGCCCGCACTTTCTTAACCTTACAAAAGAATACACAAAGAAAATAAGAACAGTGTGGTGCTTTGGAAATCGGATCTTAATTAGCATAGATTTTTATGATTTTGTTTCTCCATTTTCTCCTTAGTTTTAGTTTTAATTGAGAAGATGTAACAAACATGAGAGAGATGTTACATCACATTACCAAACACTTCAAAGTTCATCAAAAATACTCTGCTGCATGTCATATTTTCAACTCTCTTCTTGGTGTTTGGAAATGTGATGAAGCACTCTCTCTTGTATTCGATATATTACATCAGGACTCCGAGATTGCTTCTCAAATGGTATTCATATGAGACTGTGAGACCTATGAAATTTTTCTAAAATTCTGTGAGAGATAAACTTTCTGAAGGACCTTTCACCAACCCTACAAGTTAAACTCCTGTGATTGCTAGTTGTTGTCATTTACAAAGCAGTGTTTTTTTTATAAGTTGGGCATGGAAAACGGGGAAGAAACAAAGATCTCATATTTCCAAAAGCTACTGGGAAAAGCGGAGTTCATTATAATTTTAGTTCATGCTTTATTTCAATGTTCAAAATGAAAATTAATCCAAAGCCCATTTTTTAAACAAATTGGTTTGAGTTAACAATGGGAACTTAACCAGGGTCCGCACAGTCTTGAAAAGTCCTTGAATTTTAGGGGGAGTCCTTGAAAAGTCCTTGAATTCCATTTTTCCTTGAATAGTCCTTGAATTTCTGTGTAAGTCCTTGAAAAGTCCTTGAATTTTCTTCAACTTTAAAAATAGTGGCCTCGAAACCAAATTGCTTTGCATAGACTATGGTATTCTTTTCCTGTGTAAAGCACCTTCAAACTCTAAAACACGAGTGTAAAAGCAGCCAATAACGAGAAAAGACAAGAATGTAGAGAAGGAGATGGAGCAAACACATTTATAGCATTTATATACCATCAAGAATGTAGAGAAGGAGATGGAGCAAACACATTTACAGCATTTATATACCATCTGTTAAATTACCTCCCTGGTAGGGGGTCCTTGAAAATTCAATTTGGTCCTTGAATAGTCCTTGAAAAGTCCTGGAAAAATGGTTACGATTTTTTGTACGAACCCTGTTAACAAGTTTCTCAGTTGATTACAGATATTAATGTTGTATCTAAACTAACATTATTTCAGAGCAGAGTATTTCTCATGCCTATGAAGAAATTGCATCTTGCAAGACTGAACTACAGCAAGCTAAGAGGATACGACGAAATAGACAAGGTATATCAGTTACTATCAAAATATTTAACTGATAGGTCCATGGAAGTGACATCGAAAAATCTCCCCAAAACACTGACGCATAATTTTAACTCTGCTTCAATGTTGTACAGCTGTGTTCAACAAGAGCAGAAGTTTAGTTATAAAACCAGGGGAATACACCACAGTATCACAGTATCACAGTTTTCAATTTTTATTGTTTTATTTTTACCTCGTTTAATGTTAAAGTGCCTATGAAGTAAAAAATAATTACCGTTTATTTTTAAGGCTTTTCAAAATAAAGACGAATGGCATTTTCCTTTTTGAAATATCTTTTTTCGTTTTAGATATATTTAGGTTTTTGTATTATGCAAATGAGGAAAGTGATGATGTCATTAATCGTTCCACAAAAAGATAAATCACTTAATCAAGCATATCTCTTGGAGTATTAAAGCGGTGTTCTTAAAACTTGGCACCATCACTGTTCATCATAAAAGGCACAAGATGGCACCCGTTGTGCCATTGCCATGGCAACAGTTTTGCCACAAAGACTTATTTTTATTAACACTGCATTCCCAGTTTATTCTTAACCAAAGGTGATGCACTCCCAACAAGCTAAGGAAGATAGTAAGATGGGTACCATGTGTGTTACATGCCAGACCCACTGTTCATTTTTAAAGTGCTGCAAATGGAGATATTTGGGTTTATAACAGAAGGAGACTGGATCCAAGACTGTTGCCATGGCAATGGCACAAGGGGTGCCATGTTGTGCCTTTTATGATGAACATTGATGGTTCCAAGTTTGAAGAACACCGCTTTAATACTCCAAGAGATATGCTTGATTCAGTGATTTATCTTTTTGTGAAACGATTAATGCATATTACAAAAACCAAAATATCTCGATAACAAAAAAAGATATTTCAAAAAGGAAAATGCCATTCATCTTTTTTTCGAAAAGCCTTAAAAATAAGCAGTAATTATTTTTTACTTCATATGCACTTTAACATTTTTATCTGCTTTAGAATACGATGCTCTTGCTAAGGTCATAAGCCAACATCCAGAGAGGCAGGAGACACTAAAGTAAGTGGATTATTTTGTGTTAAGTATTCCACAGCCTGGCCTTGTGGATAACAAACTACTTATTAACTTGGCATAAGAGTATCTGAAAAATATCAGCCAATAATGAAGATTTAAGCCTTTAGCCTCTGTGGCATGATATTTTCCAGAGCCTTGCTTGATTTCCAGGGCAACAATTAACATGTGTTTTTTTTTTGTCTAGTTTAGGCCTGGATTAGGTCGAAACTGTGCTTTGATTATTAGATGAAATTAGGCCTACATAAAACAATTATTAAATCTAAGCTAGATTAGGGCGCTTAGGTTAGGGGTAGGGATAGGGATAGGGTTATCTGTTATGACCTTTGTAGAATGTAGCAGTTAAGAAAGTCACCTTACATAATTAATTTCTCTTTTTTTTGGGGGGGGGGGGGGGGCGTTGGCAGATCAACCGTTAGCATGCCAGAGATTCTGGGTTTGATTCTGGGTGGTGATGTGCGATTTTATTTTTTCTTTTCAGTAGAAAAAAAATTCAATGATAGTGAAAAATTTCTAAGATGAAAAAATGGCTGATTTGGGGAGTAGTCCAGTGCCTCTTGTGAACCTCTAATTTCAGAGGCATTCTAAAACAATATTGCTCATTGTCTTCAGGGATAGGGGATAGGGGCCTTTGTCCTATTGTTCTTATGGCCAATCATGTGAGATGTTCAATGAGGTGCTGGTCGACTTGATTTGGGATTCGAACCATTGCTCAACTCGCATCATTTCATTCTAGCATGCACGCAATTATCACTTACGCCACCATAACAATCAGTTAATTCGATATGTAAATGTTCATAGTGATCAGTTGAATACAGTTTTTGTTCTTCCTCATTGTGTTCATTATAATATGCCACTTCGATATTTTGCCCTTGTTTTTCTCAGTGCAAGTCCAAACCAGCGAAAAAATTAAATTGAAGAGCACTTGCAAAAATTCTGGCACTTTTGAAGAAAAAAAATCTTACCCAAAAAAGTCACTTAGCAAAGTTTTGCACCAAGCCATTCAATTAGGCCAACAACAACAAAAGGTTTATTTACACTTGTTGTTAAAGTTACAGCATACAAGGTGCTATTTAGACTGAGTTAGCTAAAAATAAAGGTCTCATTCCTCATGCACATGCAATCTTTTTTTTTACCCATGATTTATGACTGGCCACGAGAGAATAATGAAGTATATTTATATTCAATTATCAGTAAGCCACCCAAAACATGGAAACCACGTGTTTATACTCTTTGATTCAAGTTTACCTCTTTGAATGAGAAATTACTAATTGTGGACACTGTAAATAAGCAAACAAATATTACAAATAGAACAGAAATTTGTTAAAAATCCCAACTGGTAGGAGGCTGACCAGCTGGCTATTTACAAAGCGCGGAGGAATTGAATTCGGGACAACCAAAGACAAATCCATCTAGAGGTAGGGAGGAGGATTTGAACCCGGGACCTCCAGATTATGAGTCCAGCACCCTAACTACTAGGCCACGCTGCCTCCTATTGGCCACGCTGCCTCCTAATATTAGAGACACCTCTGATATATTTAGTTCCAACAATACTGTTTTGTTTGCAGACAAATTGAAGAACTTGATAAAGAACTTAACTCGCTGACCAACACTAAAGAAAGTCTTTTATCCAAGGTAAGTACATGTAATAATAATAATAATAATAATAATAATAATAATAATAATAATAATAATAATAATAATAATAATAATAATAATAAACTTTATTATCGTGTCAAAAGGAACACACAGCGATATGAACAAATGTACTTCTTCAAGAATTTGCTGATTAAAATCTCAACTCGTTTCACCAAGCTTCATGTTTCCTATCATGTCAATTCATCGTAAACTCGCTTATGCTTTGACATCACTATTCGCAACGATAAATATAAATAGGTGGAACACACATCACAATAGAACTGAAGAGTTCTCAGTAGAGTATGACTGGTTTGCGTGAGGTAATTGATTTACCAAATTTTCCTATCGTATCATTATTTCACAGTGCATCGCAAATTTTGCTGTCATTTCATTTCTCTATAACTCATCGTTGGTCCTAGTATTGTAGGTGGGGAGCCAACAAGTTATGGCTTTTAATAACACTACTTGTAAAATTGGCAATGTTGCCCATTCTGTCTTACAAAATGTGTTAGCAAATTATGGAACCTGAAGAAGCCTTGTGAGACTTGTGAAGCTACTTCCTATAATTAAATTGGCAAGATCAATAATTAGTCAGAGTATTGGACAAAGAAAATTGATAAAACATGAAAATATAGGGAAAAGCAATCATAGGAAAGCAGCAATTTTTGGTGTATCTTGCCTTTGGCATTGTTGGTAATCTTGTGCTGTGGTTTGGATATTGCTGATTGTCTTTTCTATTCTTAATGTTGCATTTCCTTGTGATCGGACTATCTGCAACACCAAGAAACTGCCGATATCTGGGAGTCACTTGTAGCCTTCTCCCACCTTTAGTCATTTACAGTTCACTTATTCAACCACGGTATGACGAAAGCTACAAACGATATCGCAGCGGTGCTAATGGTCATAAGAATCTTCATTGCTAGTTCAACAGTGATACGAAATCCAAGAATCTTTAGGCCAATGTCTGACTCACGCCAAGCCATGTATTGAAATAACTGCATATCTTCAAGGGGGAGCTCTGTTGCCAGGGGGGTCAAATGTAATTGGCATCTTTTAGAGGCCTGTACCACTATGCGATGTGATGCAGCTGCAACTATTGCTGGCGGGTACAGCTTGAAGATTATGCTAGTGAGGTCAAAAAGTACAGTACCAACGTATTGCCATATTGGATAATCACTGCCAAAAGCGGAACTAAAGTAAGCAAAACTGAAAATGATCAAATCCAGGGCGTGATAGGCTAAAGCCAATGAAATAATGACATTGAAATCCTTTTGTGTTCTTTCCAGTGAACTTTGTAGCCGAAAGTGTTTTTGCAGAATGGTTGTTGGGTTGCATTCTCTTGATTTCATTTCTTCAATAACAGTATCAATTTGTAAACTGTGAACATGACAAACAAATCCATATATGCTTAACCATGTGCCCCACCAACCTGTCATATACACAATAGCTGGAATGTAAACTGCGTAATGCCACCACTTTGAGAAGAAAGGGAACCAATGCACCATTTGAAATGCAGTACAAAGGCCCCACAGAAAAACAGACGTGAAAGTATACCATTTGGAAATTCGGTTCAGCTTCTGCTTCCACTCATGTGAAACATTCTGTACGCTGCAAACTAGTTCGACATATTGTCCGCGGCTGAAATAATACAAAGTGAACATGAACGGGCACAAGAAATCCAGGCATGTACAAATACTGTTTATGATTTCTCGCACATGAATATTTTCCCTATCGAAGCCGTAGTGTACAAAATCCAAACACATAATGGCTGCAAGACAACCTAACCACACGATATACACAAAACGGCGATAAACACGCCACGTAAATTCGAATTTTCCATCTTTAGGTTTCCACATGCCCAGAATCTGTAATATATAGTAGCAAGGTCTTATGACTTCCGGTGAACGAGATCCTCGATCAACTGCAGTTATAAGGAGCGGGTTTCTTTCATCATAAGAGCTGTATGAAGAGATAACTTCGTTCATGTACCCGGGGTTCATTGTCGTATTTTCACAAACTTCAAACCCTGCATATTTTGTCTCGTTTTCTTTGTACCCCGGGGTGGGGAGGGGGAGTACTCATTTTTGTGTGGCTTACACTGAAATATTGTCGTTTTGCCGCGGAAAGGTTGTAACATTGGGCACTTTTTCGGTAGGTATTTATAGAATGACTATCGAAGCCTTTGAATTTGAGGCGTTTTGAGGAGAAGATGGCAAACTTTGAGAATTACAGCTCATTTCATGAACACGGGTCTGCATTCTGGCGGTTCGAGTGTGCAACCTTTCGCTTCGCTTTGATGGTTGGGAGCAATTTTTAGAATTAGCATATTGTGCTAATTTTCAAAGCTGACATGAATATGTAATATAAGATTGATAAAACAGTAAACATTTGACAATTTTAGATCATTTTATTTATTTTCAGTCGTATCTTAAGCTTTGGATACCTGTGTTCCTTTGAGAAAAACTATCTCTTCCCAAAAATCACCAAAAAATTTACAAAACACCGCTAAACATAGCTTTGTGAGATGAGCATAGAGTTTCTCAGTGTTTCTGGATTACTTGAAACGCGGACGAGATATTCGCATTAAACCAAGTTTAGCGGTGGAAAAACGGGCTTCAGGTGAACCCCCGCCCATAAATGGGTCGACTGTTCGGGTTTGTTTGAGATTTTTTGACATGACAGCTTTCCATTTCCTATTCTATACTCCAACTCGTGAAATCCCTTGCGTTTTATACAGCTATTTCAATTAACGTTGTCGGATTAAATCTTCAAACCTACGAGTCAAAACCGAATGGTGCCATGGGTATTTAGTGCAATTTGCATATCACCATTGAGGAAATCTACAAGTTTGTATTTTTGCACGTGGAATATTTGTTTTCTTTCCGTGAAACCTTAATTGTATCTTTTCTTTCGCTGTTATGTGGTTTGGATTATTCTTTTTAAATGAAATGAGGCAAAAAAGGATCTTTTCTACACATGTCTGAAGAGAAAGGAAACGAAAAACGTCTCGTTTGCTATATCGCTGTATCTCGTTAGTATTCAGCACGCGTGGAACACTCTTTCTTCGCCCATACTACCTTTCGGTCTTGTCTTTAAGCTTTGAGCTTCAATCCGACAACGTTAATTGAAATAGCTGTATACCTAGAGCCTGAAAAGGTACTTCTTCCAGGCGGAGCCTCCCCGTATGGTCAACTATTGGGAGTAACCCCCCCCCCCCCCCCCCCCCAACCCCTCCCCGTTTCCTCGGGTCTCCTCCGCAGACGTTTGTTTGGACTCACCTAACCTGCGATCAGTCGGATTTTTTTTAAGGGAGAAGAAGTGATAAGTATGTAGGGAGGGCATGACCTCAGGTTTGGGTTGACCATCCGTCACGAACCCAAAGAGCGTCTGCGTAGGACGCTGAGCCAAAAATATGAATTTTCCTCACGAAATTATAGTTTCTGTCACAAAATTTCAGTTTCTGTCACAAAAGGTGCGAGGTTCTCACGTAATGCAAATAGGCACCCAAAAGGATTCGTTTAGTTTATGTATATTTTCGTTAACTTTGCGTTTTGCTTACATTAACTAATACCCCATTCACACCAAAGCTTAAACATGTTTAAATGTTGTTTAGTTAAACACGGTTTAAAATTGTTTTCTTCATGGTAGTTGCTCACTGATGTTTATAGACTTCAAATTTAGCACAATGAAAGCACAAGTTAAAGCATACTTGAACCCTATGTTAAATTTAGTCTGTCAGTTGTCTGTTGCTGATTTTCATTTTCTTAAACCTGGTTTAACTAAACCTGTTTTGTTGGTGTGAATCAGATATAAGACACACTTAAAACGTGTTCACATTTCACAAGATTTCAATTTTTTGGTAACTGATGGAGCCGATTGACAGATTCTTGGTTATTCTTCTGAAACGAATTCCAAGCATCTTAAAACTTATGTCTGACTCACGCCAAGCCATGTACTGAAATAGTAGAATTATTTGTTCCTACTGTTCCTCTGTTCCCACTGTCGTAGTCCTACACTATTCCTGCGTGTCCACTGTACTCCAATACCTCTCCTTCATTTCGTAATAGTTGTTTGCGTCACAGTAGCCCCCACCCAAAACGATTGCGTGGGAGGCTAGCGTCACAAGGGCTTCTGTCGACCATCTTGAAACAAGTTAAGCCAAATTCTCACTGGTTAACAGATCCCTTTGCATGTCAGTGTACAATACGTACACGTAACTGGGGAAAACATGATAATTTCGTGACGGAAACTGAAACATTGTGACGGAAATTGAAATTTTCTTCCCTGAAAGTTGGAAATCCAATACCCAGAGAAAGGGAAACAAAATGGCAGCGTTTGAAGATTGTGAAAGCACGACGATCAATTCCAGGTACATGAGCGAAGTGATCAGTTCGTACAATTTGAATGATGAAAGAAACCCTCTCCTTGATCGAGGAACACGTTCACCGGAAGTCATAAGACCTTGCTACTATATATTACAGATTCTGGGAATGTGGAAACCTAAAGACGGAAAATTCGAATTTACCTGGCGTGTTTATCGCCGTTTTGTGTATATCGTGTGGTTAGGTTGTCTTGCAGCCATTATGTGTTTGGATTTTGTGCACTACGGCTTTGCTAAGGAGAAGATTCATGTGAGGGAAGTTCTAAATAGTGTCTGTACATGCCTAGATTTCTTGTGCCCGTTTATGTTCACTTTGTATTATTTCAGCCGCGGACAGTATGTCGAACTAGTTTTTAGCGTACAGAATGTTTCACATGAGTGGAAGCAGAAGCTGAACCGAATTTCCATATGGTATACTGTTATGTCTCTGTTTCTGTGGACCCTTTGTGCTGCATTTTTCATGGTACATTGGTTCCCTTTCTTCTCAAAGTGGTGGCATTACGCAGTTTACATTCTCGCAGTTGTATACATTTCAGGCTGGTGGGGCACATGGTTAAGCATATATGGATTTGTTTGTCACGTTCACAGTTTACAAATTGATACTGTTATTGAAGAAATGAAGTCGAAAGAATGCAAGCCAACAACCATTCTGCAAAAACACTTTCAGCTTCAAAGCTCACTGGGAAGAACACAAAAGGATTTCAATGTCATTATTTCATTGGCTTTAGCCTATCACGCCCTGGATTTGATCATTTTCAGTTTTGCTTACTTTAGTTCCGCTTTTGGCAGTGATTATCCAATATGGCAATACGTTGGTACTGTCCTTTTTGACCTCACTAGCATTATCTTCAAGCTGTACCCGCCAGCTATAGTTGCAGCTGCATCACATCGCATAGTGGTACAGGCCTCTAAAAGATGCCAATTACATTTGATCCCCCAGGCAACAGAGCTCCCCCTTGAAGATATGCAGTTATTTCAATACATGGCTTGGCGTGAGTCAGACATTGGCCTAAAGATTCTTGGAATTCGTATCACTGTTGAACTAGCAATGAAGATTCTTATGACCATTAGCACCGCTGCGATATCGTTTGTAGCTTTTGTTATACCGTGGTTGAATAAGTGAACTGTAAATAACACTGTGCATAGATATCCAGGGATGGCTCTTGAGGAAATTATGAACGAGAGAGAAACGAAGAATGAAATCGAAGTGCCAATAGTGAATACACAGCTGACTGTAATGTAATCTCCAAATAAATAAAACTTGACAAGCGTTACTGCCAACAAGTATTAGTAACTTTGGCAGTAGATAATTAGAGTCTGTGAAAGGTATATATTTTTATACGGCTTGGCTTTCTGCTTGTCCGGCTTGATTACGCGTTTTTGGTCCCCTCATGCCAAAAAGTATTGCACTACTTGACGAGGGGGACATTGGGGGCTGCTGAACACCGCATTACCGCAAAACAATTCGGCAAATACCGCAATTTCATAGTAAGCCTGTGTAGCTGGCGGATTAGTTAACGCGAGGGTAAAAATAGAGGCAAAAACGGGCGGATGGACCGTGCAAACAAAGATACGGTTTTAAAGTAGTTGTTTAAAACAGTCAAATTGTAGAGTAAAATGTGTGATAATACGAAGGTTGTTTCATGTTGCTTCCGAAACGACCAGAAACGGCTAAAAACGGTCGGAAAAAAGTCAAGGCTGCGTTTTTATACCAACTATCGTCGACCAAAATGCCAAGAAAACGCATCCCGCAGGTTTAGAGAATACCGCAATACCGCAATTCAAGATTAAAATTACTGAAATACCGCATGAAAAATTGGCCAGTACCGCAGTACCGCAAACCCCAATGTCCCCCTCCTTGACTATGCCAGTGGAGGACTACAAAAAGCTACAAAATTTCCTTGAATTCCTGAATATCAGGTCACCCTGGAAATGCTCCGTGGAAATGGGTAAATGATTTGTAACTCTCCTTTTCTCTTCCTGTTGATGAACTTCTATAATTTAGTCCATCTCCTAGGTTATTAAACGCGACACGACAAATTCTTGGAAGCGAGTTGTTTTAACGACGTTGTTGGAAGTCAAATGCCCACGGCGACGCTCTGTAAAATTTATTCTAAAAAAAAACAACACCGCAGCAAAGATTTTCGCTAAAAAAGGCTTTTTCTTTTTTTTAGTTTTCCTGGTGAAACATTTTCCATATTGACGCAACCGATGAATACTAGTAACACAATCACGAAATCTTTCGCGTGACCGTGGGGCTGAAATGGAACCCCGATTTCTCGAACCACTAAGAGGGACGTAAATTGATTCGATAAACCGAGGTTAAAATTGAAGTGCTCGATTGAAAAATCGGGATAGTATTACTGTAAATGGAGAATACTTGGCATGAGGTCCCCTGTTTTAGGAGTCAAATGAGTCTATGAGTCATGAGTCAATGAGTCAAGGTTATTTTTTAACCAAGTAGGTAATTATATATTGAACCTGAAGCACTCCACTTTGCGTACGGTTAGTTCTACTCTGGTTTGCTTGCGGTTAGTTCCACTCGGTTTCCTTGCGGTTAGTTCCATTCTGTTTGCTTGCGGTTAGCTTTTATTAGTTAGCAAGGGGAGCACTATTTTCAAATTAATAACCATAACTTAAAATTTGACTCATTGACTCATTTGACTCATAAAAACTTTACTCTCTTCTAAAACCATCGGTAACGCAATATTGCGTGACAGCACTTGATGCTAATATATTGTCATCATTGTTGAAATGTGATATCTTTTGTGACGGAAATTGAAATTTTGTGCAGAGCTTACGAAAATCTGTAAGCCGATATCCAGAGCTAAAGAAAGCGACACAAAATGGCAGTGATTGAAAATACGACCATCAATTCAAGCGAAATGACTTCTTCATGCAGTTTTGATGATGAAAGAAGCTCTCCTCTTCTGAGTGAAGTTGATCGAGGAACACGTTCACCGCAAGTCATAAGACCTTGTTACCACATATTACAGATTCTGGGCATGTGGAAACCTAAAGACGGAAAATTCGAATTTACGTGGCGTGTTTATCGCGGTTTTGTGTATATCGTGTGGTTAGGATGTCTTGTAGCCATAATGTGTTTGGATTTTGTGCACTACGGCTTTGAAAAGGAGAAGATTCATGTACGAGAAATCATGAATAGTGTATGTACGTGCCTCAATCTTTTGTGCCCGTTCATGTTCACTTTGTATTATTTCAGCCGCGGACAGTATGTCGAACTAGTTTTCAGCGTACAGAATGTTTCACATGAGTGGAAGCAGAAGCTGAACCGAATTTCCATATGGTATACTGTTATGTCTGTGTTTCTGTGGGGCCTTTGTGCTGCATTTTTCATGGTACATTGGTTCCCTTTCTTCACCAAGTTATGGCATTACGCAGTTTACATTCCCGCAGTTGTATACATTTCAGGCTGGTGGGGCACATGGTTAAGCATATATGGATTTGTTTGTCACGTTCACAGTTTACAAATTGATACTGTTATAGAAGAAATGAAGTCGAAAGAATGCAAGCCAACAACCATTGTACAAAAACACTTTCAGCTACAAAGTTCACTGGAAAGAACACAAAAGGATTTCAATGTCATCATTTCATTTGCTTTAGCGTACCACACAGTGGATTTGATCGTTTTTAGTTTTGCTTATTTCAATTCTGCCTTTGGCAGTGAATATCCGTTATGGCAATACGTTGGTGCTGTCCTTTTTGATCTTATCAGTATTATAATCAAGCTGTACCCGCCAGCAATAGTTGCAGCTGCATCACATCGCATAGTGGTACAGGCCTCTAAAAGATGCCAATTACATTTGATCCCCCAGGCAACAGAGCTCCCCCTTGAAGATATGCAGTTATTTCAATACATGGCTTGGCGTGAGGCAGACATTGGGCTAAAGATTCTTGGAATTCGTATCACTGTTGAACTAGCAATGAAGATTCTTATGACCATTAGCACCGCTGCGATATCGTTTGTAGCTTTTGTTATACCGTGGTTGAATAAGTGAAACAAGGGTTTGCCATGTCACTCCCGAGGGGCGAATTTTTTTGTTCCTGCCCCGTGAAACCAGACAATAATCCAACCGACATTCGAGTTTCGGATGGTGTTGCAGCCTTTTAATTCGTAGTTTGCTATTGGCATGAATGGTTTTGTTGATGTAATGCAAGGATTATCGCTCGATCAATCAATCAATCAATCAATCAATCAATCAATCATTTTAAAATCATTATTTTATACTGCGCAGTTTCTATAAAAATATTTAATTTAATTATCGCTTTATCTTCAAAAAAGAGTTGAACTTACTGATAAAAGTTACGACTAACTAGCAAAGATTTGTTACAGTGCGGACACTTGAACCATGAACGCTATGGCTTTTTTTTTTCACTTTTTTGTACTTTTTTTCACTTACTTTGTAGTTATTTTTTACATTTTCCCAGAACTAACCAATCACATCCGTGAACTGAAGCAATGGCACAGACATTTTTCTCCTGTTTTCTGTGTTTTTATTGTCCCACGCTACGTTTGACACGCACGCTTTTCGGTGGAAAAAAGGCGGAAAATGTCTCGGCCGTTGCATCGCCTCGCGGCTGTGATTGGCTAGTTCTGAAAAAAGTAATAAAATAAGTGATAAAAAAAGCACAAATAAAGTGAAAATAAAGCCTTGGCGTTCATGGTTCGAGTGTCCGCACTGTAAAACATTGGCAGCAGAAAATTGAAGTGAAAGATACATACACAATGATAAAATGGGGTTGACGCTGAACAAAAGAGATAAGCAAATGTAAAACATTTCGATAACTTCCGTGACCTTCATCAGTTTAAAATGCGCAAGGAGCTGCTCAGCAATTTATTTGCACAGTAGAGCAGGTTTAGATTTGCCTGTCTTGATAAGAACACCTTTTTAGTTGTTTTTTTTTTTATCACTGTGGAGCCGTGAAGTTTGGTTGTGCCATAAAAATGTTTCGTCAGAAAGAACTTATATAGGTTCTACCAAATATAAAAAGAGAAAATAAATTTTAATCAAAATGTATGTTGTCTTCATTTTTGGGAAGAAATGTTACAGAGTGGCTTTAATTATTGCCACTTTGGGGTGGGGATGGGGTCTTATTGAAATGGAACTTCCAGAGGGGAGCTTAAAAGAGTTTTTACGATATTTTCATTTTAATTTTGCTAACACACGGAAAAAGGCTGTTAATTATGGCCACGCCAGCTCAGGTACTCAAATATAGCGGTTTCTTGTTTGACATCAATCTGAAGCTCTCGGCTTTCTCCAAGTTAAGCCTAAATGTCTCTCGAGTGTGTAAGTATTGTGGTAGGATCGAACGGAGGCAAGCGAAATGATTTGCGTCTGTGTGTTTACAATGTCTTTCTCTTCATCCTAGCTTGACCTTCGCCAAAAGCAGTTTCATCTCCTTATCAACACAATCCACGAATTACAACGAATGCTAGAGGGTAGGTTCTGTTATGTTATTCCAAAGTGATCAACAGTTTGCTAGCCTTTACAGTCGACTCTCACCTTGCGGACACCCCGCTATTACGGACACAATTCAGATCCCCGGCGAAAGTTATAGAGGTTTGACTGGAAATGACTCCCGTCATTACGGACTTTGCTATTACTGAATTCCGGACACTTTCTTGGTACCAAAAATAACATTTTTTTGTTTTGTCTCTCGATAAAGCGGATACCGTGAACTTTTCATATAACGTTATTACGAAAACTTCTGTTGCTCACTATTTGTCACAACACACAACAAAAGACTTCTGAAATGGTTGTTTTTGCAAGAATTCCTTCAGTAGCTGTACAACAGACTTATCTTTTATCTTTTTCACCTTAGCTTGATTAAACCGTCACCAGCTTAGCAGTTTCACCACTGTTGATAAGCTTCTCATATGTTTTGTTTGTAAATGAAAAATTGACTGAGTTATTTTTCTCTCAACAGAAGACAAAACAGACTCGGATGAGCCGTCCTCTGGTGCAGAGGGCTCTGCTATGGACACAAGCTAATTTTTGTTCTTTGTTTCTTCTTATTTGTAGATAATGTTTTGATTAATAATTAAATAAAACTATTCATGTCAATGTTTTAGTATTTATTTGACCTTATTTGTGTTTTCAAGCGCCAACATTGCGTGACCGAGTGCGTGACCAGCCTTTTACCCAACCGCATGCCACGCGCTATTTAAAGTTGTGTGACGTAGGTGGTGTAATCATTAACAAGGAGAACCTTTCGAATTTGTTTCATTTTCCTTTATTTTTGATGTGACAAAGCTGCCCTGGGAAAAGCAAAAGGGGATCAAAACTTTGCCTGACATGCCTCGGTGAGCACGCGAAATTGTATTTTTTTTTTTTGCCAGACCTTTTCCCTTCACCATGTTCTAGCACCCCTATTAAAAGTGATTCCTTTTGTTTCGACTATCCTTGTCTTCGCTAGGGCTAAAAAGCTTTAACAAGAGCATCCTTGTTTGTGAACTTTCATTTGGCTCTTTCCTAAGTAAGCATTATTTCGAGGGCACCACAAGCGATGGCTAGCCCCCGGGGCAAAAATTTTAGGCGAGTCCCTCTACTTGACCACGAGGAACACGGGGCTTTAGCTCCCCGTAGCACGACACGTATGCCGAACATCGCCCGTACCATTCGATTCGCGAAAGTTGTCAAACATCTTTCTATAGGGTTTTGAATTTGCCACGATTATGGGAGGTCAAACAAACACGCATGCGCACATTAGCAGGTTGCTTTTCGGGTTCTGTAAAACAGTGAGGTGCATTGAAACTTCTATTTTGTCTTGTGCGATGATATCTGCAGACATTTAAAAAGTTTGTGGGGTCGGCCCAGGCTAGCGCGGTCAATGAATGATGGGAGGAAATTAGACCCAGTCGCTGAAAGGCTGCAAACGAGTCGTAGCCTTTTTGTCCAGTATCTTTGATGGTCCTCTGGTAGTGCATATACAAAGTAATTTTTCTAATGATGTTAGTGCTACCAGGTAGTCATTGTAGCTGTGATATTCACTTTTTTAACTGTGTGGGGGTGGGGAGATTTTTCTGGAGGAGGGGGTAGTGGGCTACAATCCGCGAAGAGAAGTTCCCTGAAGAATTGTCTAGACCTCTGTCTACTTTTGTTTGCTTTTTAAAAATATTTTTACAACCTTTGCACTCTTAAGAGCTATAACAAATAAGTGGGAATTAATAAAGGAATCGAACAAGGAATAGTGTATTGATGTATCATTAAATTCTCATTACATTTACATGAAAAATGAATTAAGAAAATCCTTTTGAAAACGTAAACTTGAGACGGTGCTTTTTAAGAAATACTGGAACTAGTATTCAACATCCAATTCTAAATCCAAGCATTTTCTTTCCGCTGTCAGACAGATTTTCAGGGACGGCGGAGCCGGGGGGCTGGGCTGGCCAAAACAAATATTCATAAATTAAAAATGACAACATAATAGAAAGAAAAAAAAAAGAAAAAACATCCAAAAGAAACAAAAAACAAAAGAAACTTATTAAAGCATTAAATGCAATAAAAGAGAGATTAGACATTAGCTATGTTTAGTTTCTGTGGCTAATTCATTCGTTTCTCTATAAACGAAAACCGTCAAAGGAACTTTGGCAAATTTGACACTGCTGACTTCAGCCATTGCAAATGACTTCAACCCATGAACTTACCTTGGCTTGTAAAACGAGAGACGTACGACTTGGGACGAGTCAGGCAGAACCTTATTAGAGCTGCTACATCCCTTTATCTCGGAGTTTCCGTTAGCCCTTCACAGTTTCTCGAAACTTTGCAAATTGTTTTGATTTTGAAATTTGTCATTTTACATTAAGAATTTTGCGTCGTAATGTAAACACAAGCAATTTTACACCACTGATTTTTCACATTTCCCCAGCAGGCTATACTCGTCGAGCTTTTATCAAGTTAAAAAATCTCGGCAATATGGTTTTATACTTGATTCAGATTTATTTTTTGACGAAATATCTCGTGGAGAATGCTGAAAATAGCACTTGCGCGACTCTAGATTTCAAAATTTTCTGGGGGGAGCCTCTAGAGGCTCGCTGGCTCGCGCCTTCGGCGCTCGCTTCTGTGAACATCACCTTATAAATTCTATATTTTTAGCCCCACGCCCCCCCCCCCCCCCCCCACTTCAAATTACGCTCCGCAGTCCCTGATTTTGTTTACCAAAATGCATTTCTTATTTCATCTGCGAATTTTTCCAAGGTGAAGAAAATATATTCATAAAATGCGATGTCTTTCTCTTTTCGCTTTTTGTGATTCGCTGACTTTAAAAAAGCATGCAAATGAACTCCACGCCCAATCTTTGCAGTAAGACACTACCTCTCTGAAACCTCTATTTTCATTCGCCCGCTGTAAACACTACCTCTATTGTTATTCAGGGATAGGGGCATTGTTATAGCCTGTTATGTATTGTTTTAGGAACCAATGAAATAACTCGTTCCGAGAGGTAGTGGGCGACCCAATCTTTGGCGTATTCGTCAGCGATTGGCTTGAGTTACTAATCCATATTCATGACAAATTGTAGAATCTGCATCAAACCATTCTGTCCGTTGTTGTGTGAAGACGTGTCGTCCTCGCTTCTGAAGACGAGTGGGAAGAAGATGTTTGAAGAAGAAGAGCATTGCCTGGAAGAAGTCTTTACGCTTATCAAACGAAAGGTGAGCATTGCTTTTGGAACCTGTTACTTTAATTTGCCCAGAAAGTCAAAAAGTATCAGATGTCGCCGAAGCGAGCCAACACGTGCTTTGAGCTATTTGCTTTAAACGTTCCTTCAAGTCGAAATTCGACTGAGAAATACAATTTGCGGACTTTAATTTTTGTGTGTGTCCGCGTTCCTTTGGCTTGCAAGAGTGTAGCCACTCTCGCATGTACAATAGCGCGTTTAGACCGTATTCTAGGTGTCTTTTTATCAAAGTGTTAAAACTTTGAACATTTGCTAATCATTGAATTAATAATTCATTTTTTCAGGAAAACGAAAGGAAAGGAACTAACAGGACCTTGCCAAAAGGACAATTGGAAGGAAATACTACAAAGATAAGAACTTTGAATTATAAAATAATTTTAGTGAAAATGGTGGCTGAACAATTTTTAAATTTGTAGGGAATCTGTACTCTCGGTGTTGTAAGATCTGTAAACCAATTGTCTGAATCAAGTCGTGAAAACTACAACACTACATGGAAATCGTTACAATGTACATCAAATTGAAGGTAATATAATGTGAATCGGTTGAACTAAGTTGAGGTTTTTGAAAATCAGCCACCATTTACAATTGATGTCGCAGCGAGATGACTTTTTAAGGTGGCACTGCATAACGAACGAGAGCAAATCAAACAAAAAGACTAGTTTAAATTCTTCAATTGTTTACGTACATACAAACATGCTGTATTTTTGCAGTTTATTTGCAAAACGTTACGTTTTTCAACTCGGATGTATTTGGAAATTGATATTTATTTCACATAGCGCCACCTTGATGTTGTTTACACGTTTGCTTCATCAACGGCTTATAGTTTCAGGTGACAAGAGAACGGGGGATTTTCAAATGAGAAGCGAAACAGATTCCTTCTAGCAAATCACTGAACTTTGTTAAATCGTTAGAAATTTAAACATCATTGCCCACATATTTTTTTTTTAATTTTGGCTTGCATTATCTGAAAAAGCGCACGGAAAACGTATGTGCCTGTTCTCTTGTCATTCTGTCAGCTAAGTATACAAAACCCCGATGTCTGGTTTAGAGGACGTTACGATTCAGTCTCGATTAAGTTAGGATTTACGGTTATACAGACCACAAAATCGAATTGTTTTAAAACTTTTTTTTCTTGTTCACTTTTTCATTAAAATAAAATCGCCAATGATAAAATCCGGCGACAGTTTTTTGTTCTAATTGTCTTGCTTGTCCAAAATCCACGCTCTTGTTAAATCGTTTCTAATTCTATACACTAAGCCATTGCAAATAACATTATTTTTTGCGATAGAAAACACAAGCTTTAAGACAAGACAGTGAATACTTTATTCAAATTATTTTCTTCCGAATTAACCGTCTTGAGAATTTTGCAAAAGATTCTTTATGCTTCAATTGTCTTGCTCATTCTTGTTAAATTTTGTTACGTTACGCAAGTCAATGTAAAGAATTTTGAAAATCTTTATAAGCTCGTTTATTCGCGATGAAGCAGAACAACTCTATTCAAATTATTTTCACGAGCTGATACGTTTTTGTAAGCTTTGTCCAGCAGAAGACATTTTTGCTCGGATCATTTGTCTTGGCATATACTTGTTAAAAGTTTTAACGTCTGTTGCAGTAGACAACTGACGCAAAGAAGATGTTGTTTCTCTATGAACATCGGTTTATTCGCTGTATCTATCCAAAGACATACACATGCAACTGATTTGGCAACGATAAAATGTTTGAATGTTTAGAGAAGATTTCTTGTACAAATTGATTGAAAAGAAGTATTTCATGATTGGCTTCGTTATCTTTATTGTGGTCTGTATAACCTTTATTTATTTTTTTTTCATCTGCCGATTGAATAGCAAAACGTCGTGTAAGGGTGGGATTGAACTTAGAATAACGCTTCTGTCCCTTGAACCAGACATTGGGTGTTGTTTAATATTTATTTCGACATTGGATAAAGGCCTTTTTTCCTTCCGTCACTCGATGTAACACAGGACAAAACAGAATTACGTTGCTTGTATGTAAGTTGGAGCCAAGCACAATTAAATTGTTACATTCTACGGCAAAAACAACAGTTAAATTTGCTCCAGGAAATTTTTTAAACTTAATCGTTTCAAAAGTCACGATGTTTAAATATCAGATTGATTTTTCTAAGTTAAATATTTTACTTTTCTATGTAACTTGGAGCCAAGGAGAATTAAATTGTTATATTCTGCGGCTAAAACAACGGTTGAATTTGCTCCAGATATTTTTTTAACGCGGTCTTTGCTAAAGTAATAAATTTTAAACTTCAAATTGACTTTTCTATGCTTTCTCGTTTAATTTTTTCGCTTGCATGTAACTTGGAGCCAAGCACGATTAAACTGTTACATTCTGTGGCTAAAACAACAGTTAAATTTGCTCCAGGAAATTTTTCAAAAGTCACGAATTTTAGATATCGGAATGATTTTCTATGTTTCCTCGTTTAAATTTTCTTTTTACGCTTCTGTGTAACTTAAAGCCAAGCACAATTAAATGTTTTTTTTATTCTTCAAGAAATTAATAAATCTCGCTTTTGCATAGGCTACGAATTTTGAATCTTTTTGTTATGTAATTCGTCCTGTGTTACAAACGAATATTGACGGCTGGAAAAGGTCTTTATCCGAGGCAACATGGCAAGTTATACGCACTTAAAAAGTTCTTAGGCCGTTTGGAAATGTAACCTGATTAAACAGATGAAGTTTTGCAGCATCACTACTGATTTCATTCCGGTGGAATCGGTTGTGGCGCCGTGAAAAGTTGTTTGTTTTCTCAGGTTATTGCTAGTAAACGAGACAAAACAAAATTATACGCGAATCAGTTTTTCACAGTGCAGAACATAGCTTGCCATGTTGAGTATCTTTATAGTTAACATGTATACACCATCTTGTGCAAGAACTTTGAAAGTCTAAAGTGTTTGTCGGAGAAAAATAGTTTGAATTTGGGAAAGATTTTTAACTAAAATAACGAATCGATTTTTTTTTAAGTCCGGGACGAAATTAGTGTTTCACTTTAGAATTTTTTTGCACAAGATGGTGTTTGCATATTTTTGGCGGAAAATTTCTAAGGGAAGCCATTTTGAATTTTTTTGCCGAGAAAGTTGTCAGGGGAAACGCTGTGCAAATTTTTTCAAATTTTCCCGCCAAAAGACTTAGTATATAGAGGGAATATTTTTTCTTCACACCTTTTTTTATTAATTAATTGATTTTTACTTAACTAATTAAGTTATTTTTGAAGTGAATAAAGATAATTGAAACACAAAACACTTGCTTGTATTTATTGTTTGAAAGATATTTTATTGAAGATAAATAAAGATTACAATGAAAACAAACTTTATTGACTTGTCTTTATTACAATATAAAAATATTAAGGACAGCAGACAAACTGAATTATATTTTATTGATAATAAAATACAAAGTGAACATTATAATAAAAATAATTCTTAATTTTTTTTTTTAAAAATTGGCGCATGCGTATTTTGGGCGCCAAAATTAAAAATTTTCAGATGTTATAAAGAAGCAATTATTTTTAAATAAATTGGCGCATGCGTATTATAAGCGCCCGTATTTTTCTAAGTTTTTTGGCGGGAAAATTGAAAAAATTTGAACAGATGTTAACATAGAAAACTCTTTCGCAAAAAATTGAGAACTATTTCTAATGGAAAAACACGAAATAGAACTAAAGATCAAAATCCTAACCTAGAAAATACTTTGCGAGTGGTCTTGAGCGAAAAGGAAACTTAGCTGCGATTCCTCTCTCCAAATGATGTTGAAACTGTAATTCTCATTGCTAATTAAGTTTGTTTTCTACCTCAAATTAAACTCGTCTTTCCCTTGGACGGTGATATTGCTTGCTTGGGTGCTTGATTCTTGCTTGATTTTCATACAAGCTTCAAAGGCATCCAGGAACCTGCATGAAAATAAAAACAAAACGATAAATCATAAATACAACAACACAGAAAGAATTAGGCACTTTACTACGATACAGGAATCGAAATTTTAAAACTAGCGTTCAAAATCGTAGGGAATTATCTAGAAAAACCAAGATTGGAAATTTCTCGGCTTAAATGCAGAAATTTTAGAGCATAAACCCTTTGCCACTTTGTTTCACGCCCGAAATAAATAACTCCTGGTGCGACAAAACTTCAAAACAAGTGCTATTCATATAGAATAGATGCGACCTTCGTTGAAGAAAATTTACATCTTAACTTGCTGAAGCTAATCTACTAACCTCGCCAGCGAACACCAGGTTTAAAGTTGTCCTTCCTTCCTTCCTCGTTAGGCCAGTCTGTTGCTTTGTTGCTTCTCTGTGTTTCTATGCTTGTTATCTTCCTGAAGAGATACAAGAATTATGTATTAAATACATGCTCGTCTGTTTGTGGTGTTTTTATGAATACAAATCATTCAGTGATGAATGCACGATCGCATAAAATAAAGGCTAGCGAAATTTGCATTTTGTCAAACCATGGCGGTACTGGATGAAGGAAAACTGTTTCTTTTGTTTTCTCTTCATTCCTTGCTTATATACTTAACAATTGACCGAACCACGTCATCTGCGCGACATAAAACGCGTGACATAAAACGTCCGACATTGAAACGTCCGACTGACCAAAGCCGGGTCAACAATTGCCTTGGCTTATCAACTTAAAGTTGATCAAAAAATCTAAAGGATTCATGTTTCTGCGACACGAGTATACGGCACTCGACAATTTCTAGCAATACAATTCAACTAACGTTGCCTTTAGAATCTAGGAGACGTGGATTTCACCTGCCAGGCAAATGACTGGAAGATCAACTTTTTCGTCCACTCAGCAATGACATCTAATCGCCTTATGCTATTAACACTACAAGCACAAAAATGCTCTTTTTCCAGTAAAGTAATTTTCATATATACTCTTAGCCAGCAAAACGTTTAGTCTTTAGTCTTCACGGCCATCGCCCTCTTTTCAGGTAAGGCTTACATCTACTCGCTTGCAACGATCGGTGTGGGTAGGGGGTAGGGGTGAGTGTGGACAAGACTCTGACACTAACCTGTTGTTTCAGGAATATGAGTATCCTGCTGTGTGTCTGTCCATGTCAATCAAAAGAACTTTCTCTCCAGCTGAATGACATCGTGTGAACAGTTCTGCGTTAGTACAAAGAATAACGTGATCGTTAGACAAGGCTGACATAACAAATATTTATTATATAGAAGAAGAGCATTTTTGATTTCCGAGTTTCAACACCACGCGACATCAAGACAACACTGTCACGTATGTTAAAAAAGATTTATCTTTTGATTTTTTATCCTTCTGGGCTTATAAGGAGGAGCACTTTTCCACTGGTAAGATTCCACGTATCTGACCACGGGTTTCAGTTTTATTCCCAGGGGTACAAATGTCTTATTTCTTCTTGCAATGCATCAATACATTGCCATGGAAACACTAGCCGTATGCACACGTTGCGGACCTATTTCAAATTTCGTTGTTAATATTCTTTGATCCTTCAGTTTTCCTATTCCCTTCTTTTATAAAGTGATGAGCAAAGGCCATTGCGTTTACACAGTCGACAGTTTTTTTTGCTAGGGTACGGTTAATGTTAGGGAGATCTTCTTAATGGCGGTTTCATATTAGCCGATCTGTGTCAATTAACAGCAATTGTTTAATTTTATATGGCGATTCCGCAGCTTATCGAGATTGAATGTGCAAACGTGCCTTAGGATGTGAAAGTTTGTACTGCATGAACAGTACATTGGCACAATCAAGATATATGAAATTGTAACTTGGAAACCAACTTACCAATTCTGTTAACGTTAGCAGGACATTTTCCTCGTGATGTGTTCACTTTAATGCACAGTAACACCAATACCTACAAAGAGATTGAAAAACATGCTTTAAGTCTAAAAATTATTGGTGGAAACATGATATACGAACAAGCAAGATTAACTTGTCAAACGTGTTACGCTTCCAAGAAACAAGTTATAGCCTGTAATACAGTAGTGATCTAGAAGAGGGATTTGGCAGTCCTTTTCTCGTCTCCATCCCTCCTCCCCCCTCAACCAGCCCTTCCCCTATTAAGGCGAGGGTACACCTGAAGCCTGTTCTTCCACTGCTAAACTTGGTTTAATGCAAACATCTTGTCCGCGGTTTAAGTAATCCAGAAACTCTTTGCTCATTTCACAAAGCTATGTTTAGCGGTGTTTTGTAAATTTTTGGGGAATTTTTGGGGATGTTTGGAAAGATATAGTTTTTCTCAAAGGATTAGTAAAATTTGGAAAAATAAGAAATATTAAGATTTAATGTGATTTTAAAATTAGAATTTGAAGTTAAAAATTAGTATATGGACACCCAAACAGTCCCCTGACAACCTGGGGTGCTCTTGTGTGGGGGTCAACAGCTGTCTGTTGGTGTTTCAAAAATAATTGTCTTTCTTCTATACCTTCCTTAAATCTCTTAAAATTTCACTCAAAATCGGGTGTACCCCCACCTTAAGGTTATATCGCCACTGCTTCCCCTCCCCACCCACTTTTATAGTACATCTGATTCCACCGCTACCAAAGATAGCTAATAACGATGATCATAGTTAAACTAAGGGGGTTTGTTCTTGATGTAACAGCAAATAGGCTAACATCAAATACTAGCATCAGTTAGAAAAGAATTGTTCTTCGATTTAACATCTGATAGGGCTTCAGGTTACAATGTAATAATGTGCAGTTCCAGAAAATATCCATACCCACCCCATGGAAATGGAAATTCCGAGGGGGTGGGGGGTCTTGAAAGCCAAAATTTTAAAAGGAATGTATGGGGCTTAACTGGAACTTCCTGAGGGGTGGGGGGAATCAAACCAAAAAACCTTCCACGGGAGGGGTTTGGATATTATCTGGAACAACACAATCTACAACAGTACAACTGGTGAAAAAGCATACCCCGTTTAAAAGAGAAAGATCAGTGTTCGTTTGGTGTGGTCTGCTGTGTCCTAGTACGACATGAACAGTGATTCGTTATTGGAGAACGAACCAGTAGTGTAGCAGCTCTCGTAAGCTTGCAATTCTACTGGTCCTCTAGCTAGTGTAGCAGTTGCTAATGTTCTCGTGGCTTGGGGCATTGTTCCTGTTGTTTGTTCTTTTGTTCTCTTTTCTCCAGTAGTGTAGCAACTCTCGTAAGCTTGTAATTCTACTGGTCCTCTAGTGAAGCAGTTGCTATTGTTTTGGGGGGCTAGGGGCATTGTTTCTGCTGTTTGTTCTATTGTTCTCTTTTCTCCAGTAGTGTAGCAGCTCTCGTAAGCTTGTAATTCTACTGGTCCTCTAGTTTAGCAGTTGCTATTGTTTTGGGGACTAGGGGCATTGTTCCTGTTGTTTGTTCTGTTGTTCGGCAGTACTGTAACAGCTCTCGTAAGCTCGTAATTCTACTGGTCCTCTAGTGTAGCAGTTGCTAATGTTTTGGGGGCTAGGGCATTGTTCGTGTTAATTGTTTGTTCTATTGTTCTCTTTTCTCCAATAGTGTAGTAGCTCTCATAAGCTTGTAACTCTACTGGTCCTCTAGTGTAGCAGTTGCTATTGTTCTTGTGGCTTAGGGCATTACTCCTGTTGTTTTGTTCTCCAATAACAAATCACCGTTTAAGTCGTACAAGGAATCAGTACACAGCTTGTTACTGTAACTAGGATTACATTGGTTCGTTTAGAAGGGCATTTGAATTTAGCTCTGTTTTTCGTTTCAATCCTGATCAACAGTAAATTTCTCCCTACAACACCAGTTCATCTTCAAGCAGATAGGTGATAAGAATAATGACTCCATCAACAATGGAACATTGTCTTGATGTACCAAAAAATTCTTTAAACTAACATCAAAGGAAATGTACTGTAGAAGGTAGGGAGAATTTTTGAGCTTGTGACTAAAAGGTTAAGTTACCTGAAGTATTCTTGACGTTAATTATGAATATGTGAAACACCCATTTGTGAAGTGCTCTCCTCGTAGATGGGCCCATAAAGCCTGTTCACTTCCTGAAAGAAAGAATTGAAAAAAAAAATCTGGTATTAGAGCATTCCATGCAAGGACTTCGCTGATAAATTACCTTCAGACCTGGGATGGGGTTGGGGGGGGGGGGGGGGGGGGGGGGGGGAACGGGTCATATAATAGCTCTATAGGGTGTAGTTTTTGAGGTTAACAGTATTTAGATAGGGCATCTCTTTTGTGCCCCTTTTGGCATTGTGATCCTGATATGATCTTTAAATAGGGTCCCTTTAAATTGTGTTAGCTAAAATTACAGTGTGTAAACCTACAGCTAAACAAAAAAGATATTGTCTATTACCGATGAGGGATTATAATGTTATCATAATAAACTTGATTGCATACAGAAAAATTGATTAATCTGTTCATGGCGAACTGACTTGGGGAGAAAAGACCAATTTAAAATAACTTCAGTATTAAGTAAACCAACTAATGAATTTGTGACCAAATTATTAGCAAATGGTTTTTAAAATCATATCTTTGTATTTTGTTTTTGCTAAAAATACCATCCTCTGTAAAAAGTTAATTCCTAGACAATCTATTGTTTTTTTTTTTTATGTACACTTTGCAGTCCATTCGATGGGGACGTATACAAAACATGGACCCGGTCCATGGACATTGGCCGACCACAATTTGCCAATGTCCAATGAAATTCCAACAGTGGTTGGACAAAATGTCTGCACAATTTTTTTTTTTGCTTTCGAGTGCAAACACCAATGTTTTGTGTTAACAACGCATTAGATTAGCAGGCTCACATATCAAGCAGTACTTTAATATGATGTCTGACCTCACTTTTGTTTTGTCTGATCAAAATGGTGACACTCCACTAGGTCAGCTTTATTTTATCAGTATTTCCAGAAGTCCATAACTAGTTATGGACTTCTGGTATTTCTTAATAGCATATGTAATTAAAGCTAAACTTTGTTTGCAATGAATCTAACAGATAAGCACTAGATATTTTGCATCCCATCATACATGTATCAATGATAGGGTAGTATGTTCTGTGGTACTTCAGCAATTGTATGAAAAATAATATCGAGCAAAATCCATGAGGAGAACACCAAAACCTCACATGCCCCTGCTGGCCCATCATAACTGGCAAAAGCTTCAATTACATATAAGAAAGCAGGAACTGGATATTGAGTGTCATAAGTCTGAGTTCTATACCATGTCCCCAGTCTAACCTTTACACTGACAGGTACAATTTGCTTTTGAAAATAAGGTGTGGTCCATCAGGTGGTCTATGGACCAGGGTGGTCTATAAGGTTGTCCATGGACCTGGGTCCATGTTTTGTGTCTGTCTGTTTCCATGTACATGTATACAATGAAAAACAGGCTCAGCTAGGGATGGTCCATGGGGTGGTCCATGGACCTGGTCCACAGGGGTGGTCCATGGACCCGGGTCCATGTTTTGTATACGTCCATTCGATGGATAACAAATAACAGGTTTTTCGACTACCTTTTCTAAAATATTTGGTAAGATTTCCGCACAGCCCCATACATTAATTATGTATGCAGCTATTTCATACTATCACTATACACAAACAGCAATCATGAAAAGAACGAGTTAGTCAGAAAATTGTATGCATAATTAATGTATGGGGCTGTGCGGAAATCTTGCCAAATATTTTGTGCAAATTATGCTTTTCGATAGATATAGTTAAGTTATCTCTACAAAATATAACATTACTTTAGCGTAGAGTTCTTACCTTGAGGAAGACTTGAAAACCACTAATTTACTGAGAATACACTGTAACATCTTTGGTTAACGCACGTGCTTCCAAGGTTTGCTTGAAGACAAGTTCTTGTTGCAGGTTTTTGTGTTCCATAACCGCTTCAAACGTCAAAACAATCCCAAACTGAAGCTTGATATATTTTTGTAGCAATGGACGAGACCAAAGGTCTAATAAAGGTGTATTTTTGACGTAAAATCGACATTTTGGACACGAAACGTTCAATCGAAGTGCATAATTTGCAATTTAAATTTTTCAAACTTTTGCGACCGCGCACCGAAGGGCGATTATGTGATTGGTTTATCTTGGAGTTTTTATTAAGCGCGTGGTATTTAAATCTCCTGAATTGACAAGAAAAGCTGAACAAGATTAGTAGATCATAATGGAAATTCTACAAGAAGTCTTTAACAGATGGATTTCTCGCAATTGTGGCATGATCGAAACTACAGCTGGAAATGTGTTTCCGTTCGCAGGCAGCTTTATCAGACTGAGGGTCCGCAGGGTTTGTAGGGGTAGGGTGGGTTGTGCACGTGGGGTAACAACATGATACTTTTGTGTAATTTCTTTATCTTTATGGGGAGAAGTGGACTAGCGTCCCACATAGCAATAAAAGGTTTCAGCTTTAAATGATTTTTTTACGTTCATTGTACAGATTATTGCAATATAAACTGCTCTTTATAATTCAGTCAACTCTCTAAGGCAGGGAGAGGGGTGGGGGGGGGGGGGGTGGGGGGGGGGTGGGGTGGGGGTCTGGCCTGGGAAAGCACTTCTTTACCTGTGGAAACTCTGCTATTCCTGGGAAACTCGCTTGCTATGGGAAGGCCGGGAACTATTGCGGTTATTGAAATATCCAGAGATGAAACAAACAGAACTTTGCTCCAACAGTAGACTTAACTCCAAGAATATAACCAAAGAATATTTTACAGCGTATAGCTCTATTTATACGCGAGCTAGAGACGTACTTAGGACCCTGCGAAGAAGTGACCATCTGGCCCGTTCCAAACTCCCATAGTTTACTTCGCGGTAAGTTTCATTCTCGTCCCCATTCGCCACTTTCACATCTCCACTTTGTTTGCCCCCAAATTTTTGCATAAGCAATGTTTTCAATTTCTCTTGGGGCATACAGTCGTCCCAAGAGAAACTTAGGGACGGACCATTATTTTTCTGGAGGGGGGGGGGGGGGATGAAAAATATTGAAAAAAATTGTTTGCAGGGCCTAAAAAGACAAAATAAATTGCTTGCAAACATCATATGTATTAAAAAATTAGTTTGCATAGAAGTCAGAGAAACTTTTTTTTAATTTGTTAATTTTTTAACGAAGACTAGTGAGCAGCACAAGGAAAGACATCTTGTGGTTGTAAGCTTGTCGTTTATTTCCGACGCGTTTCGTCTCTAACTGAGACTTCTTCAGGGAATGAATACAACTAGCAAAGAACAGCATATAAAGCACATTCGCGTGCCTAGCTACAACTTCCCATGGAAGTGAATAATAACTAAAATATGCTGTAAACGAACGTTACAAAAAACGCCTTAATACATGTTATTGCGTGTTGTTATATTTTTGGGGCCATACGATTAGCGCTTCCGTGGGAAGTTGTAGCTAGGCACGCGAATGTGCTATATATGCTGTTGTTTGCTAGTTGTATTCATTCCCTGAAGAAGTCTCAGTTAGAGACGAAACGCGTCGGAAATAAACGACAAGCTTACAACCACAAGAAGTCTTTCCTTGTGCTGCTCACTTGTCTTGGTTAAAAAATTAAAAAATTAAAAAAAAAATACTGCCGCCAATCTTCGTAGTGTACGTCTCAGAAAACGAAAAAGATGAGTTCAGAGGTGTTTATTGGTCGCCACCATAAAATATTGAATTAAATAATGATTGATGGCAGCAAAAGCGAACCTCCTTTTTGTGTCAGATCGTGGTTAAAAAGATCGAAAAAAAAATTGTTTGCAGGAAGGTGTTGTTAGAAAAAAATTGTTTGCAGAGGTGCCTAGATATAAAAAAAAAGTTTGCAGAGAGAGATTTTTCATCCCCCCCTCCAGGAAAAATAATGGTCCGTATGCAAACTTTTGGGGGGCAAACAAGGTGTATTATGGGAGATGTGGAAATGGTCAATAGCCCTTTTGCCGACAGGGCCTTTGCACGAGAAACGAAGGGCTCTGCAGACAAAGGATTTCCAGTACCAGATTCTAGGACTTCCGGACTTCATGTATGCAGTCGTGATGTTTCTATATACTATATGGGAAATTCGTGGCATAATTACCTTCCGCTCAAGATTTCTTTGTTTCAAACGGCCAATCAAAAAAACTCGAATTTATTCAAACATTCCATGTCCCCAGAGCCCTTCGTTTCTCATGCCAAGGTCCTATGGGCTATGGGGTCGAGAAATATATTTTCCGCTGGTATTTGAGCTTTGCGTTCTTCTCAGGTTTCACACTTTTGAGAGGTTGATTGATTGCGCCTGGTTTGCGGATATTTAAGTGGTAAATAATTTACGTTCGTAGTGAATTAGAACTTAATGGCTATTTCCAGTATACCAAACAAATTCAGAAGGGGTGCCACGTGATCCGATCAAACGGGGGGGGGGGGGGGGGGGGGAATGCACGCAATTCAAAATAAAAATTGCGACCCGACAGTGTTGGTCAAACGTCCGAGGCCGATGTTTTTTTTTATATTTAATCTGAGAGAAATCAATCACAATGGCGTTCAATGGTATTTCAGGCGACAATTTGACGGCATCGATTGCCTATACGTTTGTCCCCACCCCCCCTAAAAAAAAACTTTCAAAATGGCGGTCACAAACTACACTACACTTTTTTCAAACTATTCTTTTTATTCGCGCTTCAGGCGTTTATTCACAAGACGTTAAATACTCATGAAAGGTTCTATGCGGATTTGGAGGAGGCGGCAAACGATCAGCTAACCAGTTCAGTTTTTTTCTTTTTCTTCAGGTACAATTCCGGGTTTGTGAACGGGATGAATTCGACATGAGCATGATGAAATATGGCCGAGATGAACCACAACGATACGACATACAAACTGCTTGGAAAATTTACAATCGATTATAGGCAGCTATTTACAGGGCTATAAATAAGCTAAATCTGTTTATAGTAAATCTGCAACGTAATATAATACGAATACCTGGAAACCTCGAAGTCAACAAAAGCTAACGATTTCAAAACTAGATGATGGTGTTAACTGATTGAATTGGGAAATTTAATTCACAATTATTCAATTAATACGTCCCATGAAAGTGTTAGAATCGTAATAATCAATAGGATTGTAGATGTTAACTCTAGCATCCTTTCAGCCTCTAGAAAGATCAACATCTCATTTCCTTCTACATGAGAAAGGCTAAAGACAGTTTGCGAGAACCAAGCATTTGATCACTACATATTGACTTTATAAAGTATCAAATTGTCCCAACTCTTACTATAAGAATTGTGTACAGACCAGTAAGGAGATTCTGCAACCTGATCACTGGGCTGAAAGTGACAAGGGCAACGGTAAAAAAGATCGTAACACTGATACAGTCAGGCAACTTATATTAATTTGGAACTGCCGTGTCACCATATTCGCCTTTTCGGTCTTCACGCAACACTTCCCTCCAAGTCACGCAACGCTTCTCTGGAGAGGAGTGTTGCGTTACAATCCGAACGTCACCAGTGTGCAGTTACGGGTTGAAAACGCTGAAAATCTCCAACAGATTTGAGTTGAAAACTCTTCTCTTGAAATTTGCTCAGTTAATCAAATTTACAGGACTATCTTACAAAACCCATCACTTATTTTTTACTTTTTTAAATTGTTAGGAATCTCTGACATCCCTTTTCGTTGTCTTATTTGCAAAGCCGCCGCTACAACAAGCCGGGTGAACAAGTAGCCTGTTCGGTAAAGAGTCGGCACGCTCGCGGATACTCGAACTGTGTCCTATAAATTCCTGATTGGTTAAGAACAATCGGATCTCTTCGGTTGTTATAACGAAAATTTACCGAAAATAGCACTTGCTCCCCCGTCGTGTTTTTATAATCATTAAATTACTTTATCTGAGAAGCGCAATTTGTACTTGTTCAACTGCCAGAGATTTTCTCAGCAACGTTTCAATAATTCTATCTCGATTGTTGGTTGAGAATTGTGACAAAACTTGAAAAACAATAGTTATCCAGTTTGATTTAAACGAAGTGGATAACTCTTCTTCAACCGCAATAACAAACATTATTACAAAAACACCCGAACCTCTGCATAACGGCTCAGGCTTGTTACGAGGAATTCCCGCAAAAAAATATTTCCGTTCATTGTTTAGCGTACTTCAAGCTGGAAATTCAAATTGTTCCTTTAATCATGAATCCGTGCTTTCAGCTTGATCTGCGTTTCCAGTTTCAAGATCGATGACGCTGATGACGCGATGACGTCGGTTACCTTCGCTTTCGTTGTCCGAGCACAAATCGATTGTAGTGACTGGGCGCATGACCGTATCGTTGTCGTCAAGGTCACGCGTAGTCTCCGCTGACTCCTGTTCTTGCTGTTGCGCGGTCTCAGTTCCTTCAACGTCTACTATCGAGGCAGGGGGTGTAGGAGATGTGGGCGTGGTCCCACCCACGTCGATATTCTCAGATTCGGGTGATGCCGCTGGAGGGGTCCCCACAGCTGAATTAGTCGACGATCCCCCGCCACCACCCCCACCTACACACAGCCGACAGTTGTATGAATCCATGGCTTCCGCCTTTTCCGGGCTCAGACCCACACAAGCAAGATGGTACCATTTCTCGCAGATGTCGCACTGCACCCATCCCACTTCGTCTCCCTGCGGCCTGGAACATGACGCAGCTGCGCATATTTCATCATCATCATCATCATCATCGTCGTCATCCTCTTCAACATTGACAATCTCTTCCTGTTTCACTTTGATAATTTTCTCTTTGTCCTTTCGCCGTCGTTTCTTTGGTGTTTCCGCCGTTGTGGAAGTAGAGTTGGAGCTGCTCGTGTTCGACGCTTTTTTCGCTTTTTCTTCGGTGTCTTTTTTCTTGCGCTTTCTTTTGACTTTTTCTTTGTCTGTCTTTGCCTCAAAAAGCTAAAAAACAAAAACAAAATACATGTATTTCAATTCACAGAAAACTGAAGCCTTCCGTAAGCCAGTTACATACTCGAGGTTGCTACGTAACATTATGGTTGCTAGGAAACATTACGGTTGTTAAGTAAAACAGTGGTTGCTAAGTAGCTGTGACAACTTACTGTGTCCTCGTGATTCCTCGTACGCTTTTCTGATTGGCTAATACGAATGGAAAACGGATTGGGCAACTTCACGAGGTTTTGAGAAAAGTGCTACTAACGTCATAACTAAAGCCAGCGCGGCATCTGCGAACCACATTTGCGTTATGTACCTGTGTTTCTTGTTCTTCTTGGCTTTTTTGGCTGAGCAACACCTTCCAAAGTTGTTCAGTCTCGTCAAGCGACACCTCTAACAAATCTCCCTCCATCATCAGCAGTTCGGCTTGCCGTCGTTTCTCTTCGGATAAAGTCGGCTTCACTTCGGCCGGCCCACCGTTCCCAGACTCGTCTGTGACAGACACATCGCCCGAGGCGGGTTTGTCAGAAATGTCCTGCTCGGGTTCGCCTTGTGCGAGACGAAGCAGGGCAGCCGATGCTGATAAGTTCTCTGCACTAACACCCTGTGGCCACGAAGAGGATGTTCTGCTAAGAAACGTGAGAAGGCCCACAACATCGTCATCAGCTAGAAACTGCCTGGAACGATCTTGCCAGTTCATTGCTCTTTCAGTGAGGAACTGAAGCGCTTCACCCTCGGGGAGTCGGACAGGGAGCTTCTGTAGTGATACTAGCAGAGACAGGATTGTTTCTAGACGCGGTCTCCTCGACCTTGAGCACAGCGGACACAAGTACTTGAGCTCCTTGGCCGCTTCCAGCGCGGCGGAGCCTTTGCCCATTGATTTACCACCCTGGGTGCGCGGAAGAGGGACACAGGAGCCGTGATACCACTCCTTACAGAGCTCACACTGCAGCATAAACCCGTCAGGTCCCCGCCGGCATATACAGTACTGTCCGTCCAGGCTTTCACCAAGCTGCCGTTTCTTGTCTTCCTCCTTTTGCCGCGCAATGTTGACTTGTCGTAATTGCCTCATGGCGTGTATTTCTTTGCTTTCTGCCTCACGAAATTCAGCGATCTGCAAAGCAGGATCTCTGCCGATGTACTCATCCAGCGCCACTAGTTCTATTATAACTTCTCGTTCTTTTTCGGTTTTTTCTTTTTCAGCTTTTTCGCGCTTTTTGCTGCCGCGAGGTTTTGGACATGCTTTGTACAATCCGACGTCTTTGCGAGGAGACAAGATCTAAAAAAAAGGTATATACAAAACTAAATAAGCCACACACAAAACCATCAAGAAGGCCCATTGGATCAGGTAGGGCGATAAGGTTATCAAACTATAACAGCCAGTCAACTTTGTGAAATTTTTAGGACTCACCTCCAAGAGCGTAGTTGAAGAGTTCTTCTTGAGAAAGGTCCTAGCCGCACGGTCCCTCCAGGCGCGCGCTGCAGCCACTTGGGACTCCATCTGGGGGAGCTGTTCCAGGCGCACGGGGATGGGCCTACCTCGCATGACCAGGGACTCCAAAACATCCAGATATGGATAGTAATCATCATTCTATGGTTAGATAATAATTGGATAGCAGGTCAAAAGTGGTCTTTACATCGTGATTACACTAAATTCTTTATTATTTTGAGGTACGCAAGCAGAGTTTAGTGTTGGAGCATCATTTTACCTGAACTTGATCAACCTTGTCAGACCATTCTCGTGCTTTGCGGAGTGCTTCTTTAAGCGCACTCACGTTAGGAAGGTACAATGGCACGCGAGACGCCTCTTTTACTATTGCTTCTACTGTAGCCATTACGTGACGGGGTCTGTTGAAAAAGAAAAACAAATTTAGAACATCGCATCAGTAAAAATTCAAACTGGACAGAGTTCGCAACACTTGCTATATAACTGTTTGCATCCCTATCAATGTTTTTAGAAGCTCTTACCTAGCTTGAAGACAAAGTTTTGCCTTCTCCTCCCAGCGTTCACCCAGAGCCACAAGTCCACGGAGTTCACTAACTGCTTTCTCGATGGCTGTTTTCTGTGGAAGTGAGATTCCAGTCTCCAGGAGCTCTTGAAGTGTATCAAATGATACCTCTTCAGTGTTGGCTAGGGTGATGTTTACCTGTTCTAACCACTTGGCCAACCGTAACTCCTGCAATACAAACAGTCAAATCAATATGATTAGTAACATTAGTCATAGCATTTTGTAACAGAGAGCCTTCGATCACACACTAAAACTACAACACTGCACTCAAAACATTTGGCTTCTGCGGTTTTGTAACTGATTAGCTGAAAAAAGGCTTTTTCCAACAACCGATCACATAGTACAAAATCCATCATGCTGGCCCCGTTTCTCAAAGGGTGAATAGCACTAACCACTGGATCAATCACTGTCCAGTGGACAAGCGTTGACAAGACAAACTATGCTATCCACTGGATAGTGGTTTATTCAGGGTAAAATAATGTAAAAGCCTCCAAAACAAAGCATCGTTAACCAGTTGAGCTCGCCAATTGTCTCAAAAGGTTTAATCACGGCTGTTGAAAACCAGCCAATCACAGCGGAGCATTGTGCTTCATAAGGCTACGCAGTCGACCTTATTGCCTGATGAAGACTAGCAGTATGCAGTTACTACATCGTGAGACAAAACTAATGATAATATAATATTTTATTATAAGGTCCAATGGTTTGCACAGTCATCTCAATGCTCACTGCAGTACAACTATAAACCTGTTCAAACCTGTTTGAGTTTGGGTATCTCTGGTAAGTCAACATCCAGTGTATGTCCATTGTCCAAGAGTTGCTGAAGTTGGGCGACATCAGTTGTTCCACTTTGTATCACTTTCTGAGCTTCACACTGGAAACTTTCTACATGTGTCATTAGTTCCTGTGTGCATTAACAAAAAACAAACAGTCAAACCATTATGGCAAGTCTCCTTCATGGCAGTAAAATGACCTAGCTCATGCAAAATTTCCTGTAGCCCAGGGGTAAGAGTCTTAGACAAGCTATGCGAGAGGTGGGTTCAAACCCTATCGGGGCTCTGGAGCTTTTCCCTGTTGTCCCACCCCACTTGTTGTCTAGCTGATTAACATCTCATTTTGTAGAGCTTCACATTTGCTGTCAGAGTGCTTTCAATAAGATTTTAAGTAGATGGCTGCCCTTGTGCAGCACCTGCCAGAGAGCAATATTAGAAGCTGTAAATACCTCACCTTTATAGAGAGCTGCATAAAATTAATTTTAGCTAGTGATTCACATCAGATTAATACCCACTGAAGCTCCGACGGGTGACAGGTCTAACTGAAAGCTCTGCATCATTTCATTATTATTACAATGTGATTTGCCTGTGAACGCAGTTGATTTCTGGTTGGTATTCCAAGGTGGCATAGCAAAACACCAGAAATCAATTTGCATTTGCAGGCTACAGTGTGATGGGTGTTTTCAATGACTTCTGACACTGACTTGAAGTCACACTACTTTAGGCAATTCTGCTATGTATACAACCTGGTCTTTTGTTTAAGATACAAGAAAAAGTGGATACATTTTAATAATACTAAGCTGTAATACTAAGCAGAACTGTCTTGCTAAGAAACTCAGTACTTACTTGTACTAGTTCTGCCTCCCTGACCACACAAGGCAAGTTCTGTAGCTGCTGCATGAACCCTTGCAGTTCATCAAGACTCAGACGAGTGACAGGCACTGCGTCCGCACCGCCATGGGGCCTTGTCCTGTGTTTTCTACTGACCAGCTGCAGAGCGACACTAGCGCAGCGCTCAGCTTCTGTTACGGCAGCCTTGAGCTGCTGGAAGAGATCACAGTCGGGGAACTGACTCTGTTCTGCTGTGTTCACCAGATCCTTCAGCTCTGATACATCTGTAAAATACAAGAATGACAAGATCAACAGCTATTTTCTCCTTACAATGGCAATACATCATGAAGCAGACAGGTTATGAGAAGTAAGAAAATGATCAACTAGGGATTGCTCAAAATGACCAAACTTGTGTCCAGTTGACACTGCTGACCCTAGGGTCATGATAAGACACAATTTTGGTTTGGTTTAGTTGGCGAGTTTTGGCGTGACTGGCTCAGAAAAATGTAAGTGAAGCTCTGATCGGCTAAACTGCAGAAAGGAATGTGGGGGAGTGAATGGGGGGAGTGAGCATTGCATGACAAGCCCAAACAACGGCTGTAAAGGAGACCAATAGGTTCATGAATTGATGGATTTGATCTTAAAAATGAGCAGAATGCAGACTTTTGTGATAAATTTGGTGCATAAGGAAAGCCTTTGTTAGAATGTGTGTGAATTCCCCTTTCTGCCTGTCTTGAAGTTCAGATTGTTATTACTAAACAAAGTTCAGATCGCTGTCATCTTTGGTTAGCCTTGGCTGGCATTTTGGCATTTGTCCATTTTGTTTTCAGGCATGAATGATACAACCTTTGAACTTGTTACATGAACAAGGCAAACAAACAATGTCAATGATAACAAACTCCTCGAAAACTTGGCATCAAAAAACCAATACATAACATCCCTTTCAGTGAAACTGTACTACAGAAAATTTTGAAGTAATGTGGATTCAGATATGACTGAAAATATTGGTGGATCAAAGGATTTGGCCAAACAATAGAATGGACCTGTGGATTTACATACCCCTATATCAGATGGGAAAGTAATAAATTATTAACTGACTTACCAACTTTAGGATCTGATGGATCTAGAGATCTCTTAACTTCAGTGGCCCAGTTGTCAAAAGAATCAGCTCTTCTCTTCAGGCGTAGAAGCATGGAAGGTAGCTCTTGAAGAGTGTATCGATATCTGTTGGCATACAAATTACAATGCAAGTGATCAGTCTGCAAGTCCCAGTTTGTGTCTCTAAGCAGAGTTAAAAGTTATTCACAACATACAAATATACCTCAAGCTCTTTTCAGTACGATCACATGGGCACAGCTCCAAGACACAGCAGTCAAGACAAACCAGTTTCCCTTAAGCAAAGAAAAAAAATAACCCACTGTCAGTTACATAATGTGCTTAGTTTGCCTGAATAGGTCAAGTTTACATCGGAGGCAACAACAATTTGTGGGAAAATCACAGAAGAAAGAAAAAAATGTCGCCAAACAGCAAGAAACTTGGAGAGCCTACCTGGACTACAGGAACACTGCATTGCAGACAGAAAGCAAGTAGTTTTGCACACACTACACTGACGTTCATCATCTGGCAATAATTCAAAGGCTTCGCCACGTTCAAACTCTGTGATGCCCTGCCACATGAGAAAGCTCGATATTAGTATAAAGTATTAATGATCTTTGCATGTGCAAAAACCTAGCCCTTTTAATTATACACAATTGATGGGATCCTAGTGTTTAACCCTTTAAGCCCCAATATCAACATACAAATTCTCCTGTCTGATCTCAATACATTTTCTTATACTATGAGATGGGGGAATTTGTTAAAAGATCAAAGCAATTTCCCTTTGATGATCATTTTATTAATTCTCATAACCTTTTGTCTTGATGAGGTATTGATATTGTAAGGAGAAGTTTGATGTTGGTCACTCTCAGGACTTAAAGGGTTAAGTCTTTGCAAGGAACCCTAGTGTGTGACCATTCAAAGAAACTACTGAGCAGTACTAAATATCATACTCATCAATGTAGTTCAAACATTTAAATCTGTAAGAAAAAACCCTATAGTGTCACCATTTAATGAAATCCATTGAGTATTACTGTTATGTGCTATTCATTCAATGATTTAGCATTACCAGTTAAGCAATATGAAATTTAAGGTGATTCCACTGAAAAAGGAGTACTCAAAATTTTCTAAGACTTGGTCCAGTTCATAACTATGTTATGAGCATTGCAAATATACAATAAAAAATGGGGGTCACCGTGCTCGTTTTTGCGCAACCTGGATGGCTATTATGGTAAATATATGGCCCACGAGGTTTATATTAGGAATCCTAGTAATCCGAAAAGAGAACTATCATTTCTAGAAAAAATTATTTCATGCATAAAAATATCGAAGCAGTTATACAAAATAGACTTTAATCTTACATAACAAACTATTTTAATTGAACTGGAATTAAGAATATAAAAGAAATTAGAGATTTTGCTGCGTGCGAACGTAAGCAGCACTACCAAAATACGTGCTTTCAAAGCATTCAAATAAAAATATCTCAAAATAGAATAATCACCTTTTCTTTAAATCGCGATATATTGTAGTGAACCGTATGTCATTTAAGATAATGCATTAAAAAATGGGGGTCACCATGCTCGTTTAGAAGAAAATAACCATTTATTTCCCTGCTAAGCTTAATCTGAAGGAAATGTCGTAATGTTGTGTGCGTGAGCGCTCGTGCGCGCGCTAAATGACGCGAAAAATCGTGCGCAGCAAGGATGCGCAATGCAATTCAGTGGAATCACCTTAAAACCCTCATGATGCTTGCACGTCATACAAGTGGAAACAACCAAATCATCAGCTACAGTATGAAGCATATGGGAGAAGGCAAAAAGAAAGTTCTCATATAATGTTATTAATTTTACACCTAAGTACATGATGTGAAGTGATAATATCAATACGAATTAAACACATAAATACTGAATTCAAAACTAAGGGAGGAACCATTCATTTTTAACCAGCATAAGCAATTTTTTTCTGTGTTTGTCTGTGCAAACAATTTTTTCCCATCAGCAACTTCCAGCAACAGTAGCCGTTGTGTCTGCAAATGATTTATTTTGGCCATATCCTTTCAACATTTTCCATCCTCCCCTCCAAAGAAGTAACGGTCTGTCCCTAAAACCAAACCTTACTGAATTGCCATAACATGAACCTACCATTTTAGCCAACCTGTGCCTTCTGTTGGCCTCTCGTTCTACGACAGCCAACATTTCACTGTAGACTGCCTTGGCCAGGTCTAAATCTAAACCATCTGGGTCTGCAGCCATCTTACAAACCAACTCCTCATGAGAAAATACAGGATTTCTACTCATCTCACGATAGTGTTGAATACACTTGCGTCCAATAGGAAGCTAGAAAATTGAAAAAGAAGGCCATTAGGGCCGATAGTAAACTTTTGATACACCTCCTCGATAAATTATTTGTGAAGACCTAAAGTTAAAAAATTAAATGGGATACAAAAGGAACTGCCTATCTGCAGCATATTGATTTTGTACACTGCGTATAACACAGAGTGGGACAATGAATGACAACAATCGACTACCTACCCAGTCAGCTGTAGCAAAATTAACAGCTTCAGCCAAATTCAGACCATTGTTAAATCCAGCATGATAAGCTCTGGGAAATGTGATCACAAACTCTCCAGCGTACTGATTGGTTCTCACCACAGGCACGCCTTTAGAAGTGAGCGCATTGGGGTTAATAATGGTGACAAGTTGATGAAGAAGATCAGGCTGTGCTTCAAAGAGTTCTGGAGCAGCTTCCTTCATAGAACGCTCAAAATCTTCAGCGTTATCTCCTGGCACACCATACCAGGTCTTGGGTTCACCCCTGCAAAACAACAGAATATATTATTGAGTGACGCTTTTTAGACAATCTGCGTGGATAAATAGATAGTTTTGTGCTCATCAGTGTAGCTTTTACAAATGCTTACTAGACTGGCTTGCTTTTTCACTTGAAGTAAATGTCATATCTTTGTGCATAGTTACAAACTGGTTTATTAGATATACATGAAAGACTGTTTGAGCTAAATGTACTTTAAATTCATTTTATGGAAATGGTCAAAATTAGAGAAGAAAAAAGTTATGAACCAAATACTTTCATTACATTACTAATGACAGCCCAGGGGGGTATATGAATGGGGTAACTTGTTTGTTAAAAATGGTGTATGAAAGGTAAGTGTTTGGGCCTCAGGGCAGAGCCTGAGCAGCCCCCCTGGGGTGACAGCCTTCGTCGATTTTTGTTTACACTACATATAACATCATTTAAATACTAATCTACAAACCAGTGCATATAGTTAATTGAGTAGCTCCAGTGGTCTTCATTGTGCCAACAAAAACTGCTGAAACACATGCCGACATATATCCATGGAACCTGATGTTAAAACACATTTTGATAATTATTAAAGAAGTAAACAAGCACGTCACCATATTCACACAAAATTCAGGGGTCAGCGAAAAAAGGGTGAAAGGGCCACATAATATATGTGTTGGCTGGGTAATCAATACTGATTACATGCAAATCCCTGAACAATATTATTGCACAAAATATTTGAATAGCAAACCTTCATTCCTGATATATCAGCACTTATATGTGATAACACTGATCTCTCCAGATTTGCAAGGTTGTTGAGATTCCAACCTGACTTGGCATAAAACTGAAAAAAAAAAATTATCGCATGAAGATATGAAACATAATTAATCATTTAATAAAAAAGATCGCTGAACATAACAATTCACTGTTATTAAACAAGACCAAAGTCAACATGATTTTTAATAGAGAAAAGCAGCCACTTACAATGTTGAAAAAAAAAAATGTTCAAGACAGAATCCACAAGAAAATTGAGTAATATTAATTTCAGTTGGACAAAAATCAATTACCTATTTCAAGATAAGATATTTGAAACAGTAGCACAACAGTTTGTGTTGAGGTGTAAATAATTTTGGTACATAATTTTGTCCAATAAAATTAATACTGGAAGTCCTGGTGGATGCAATCTCCAAGATAACATATTTGTTAACTAACCTCCTCTTCATTAGTGACAGCATTACATGTGCGTGGAAAACCACTGCCATGAATTGCTGTGTGCAGATCAGCACCATACTCAACAGTTACCTGGAAATATTACAAAACAGGTTCAGTTTTTAGCGGAGCTCCAGCGCGCGAAGCGCGCCAGCGGAGCACCATGGGTAAGAAAATTGGGTAAACCACCAAGCCAAGAAAATTTGGTAATCACGTGACCGTACGTCCGTCCGTCCGTCCGTCCGTACAGACTCTGGGGGAGGGGGAGGGGAGTCACAGAACAATTACCGCTTTGGTTACTGTTAAATCTTTGATATTGAACTTCCATGTCATGGTCAATTGACAGCTGTCAAAACAAGGTATCCGCTGACCAGTATCACATGACCATATCGCGGGCTCAGGCGTAGAGCTAATCGAGGGGACGTCTTTTTTGGAAGTTGACCGCTGACCAGGTAATGGTTTTCCAATTGATCGCGGGCTCAAGTACTCAGTTTTTACTTAGCCTGATAATTTTATCATCGCGTAAATTCAGATTTAAATAAAGGGCAAGGTAAATAACCCGCAAGCTCTGCTTTTAGGCTTAGCTAAATCTATTTTAGAAATACAGTATTTAGTTTAGTTTTTTTCACATGTTAAATAAATGATCTGGACATTTCATTTCAACTTAAACGAAGCGATTCGAAAAGGCGGTAAATCTTTGGTATGCTGTTCACCTTTAAAGCTGAATGAAAGATGCGAAGAAAGCTGCTGGCGAACATCAATTTTCGCGAGTATTTCTCGCTTTATTTACTCATGCACATCATGGAAACTTATGCCAAATGATTTAGGACAACCTCTTAACGGGAAGATCCGAAATAATTGCCGATTTGAACATGATATACTGGATAACAAGTCAAAAAGAGCGCGATGTCCAGGGTTCGACCTGCGGCTGAGCAAGGCTGAATATCACTGAATTGAGCTCAAACAAAAGTGAATTCAGAGCCGATCAAGTTCACTGAAGTGAAGGATAAAAGACTGTTAAAGGCTACACCGATGGAAAGGAAGAAATTGTTGTTCGGTGATAATTCATATAATGAATATGTCGCTGGTGTTGGACTAAGCTTGCAACGAGACTGCCGTGTTCGTGTCCGATATTATTGGGCTGGTTTGAAAGCTTTGCCCTACAGAATTTATAAGCCTTCTTCAATAATGAGGTAACAAACGTAAATGTATGCATTAAGCATAACCCTAATTTTATATTGAGAGAATTTATATATTTCATTAATGAATGAATTTGAAGTTGTGTAGGTTTTCAGATCTTCACGTAAATATTTATCAAGCCTGTTCATGTTTGTACATTTTACACATTTATTTTGTTTAGTAAATATTTTGTTTAGACTAATTATTTTCAGTTTTAGTTAGTGGAGTTAACTGTGATGTTCATTATTGGATTTTGAAAACAAATTATTTAGCTTCACAGATCAAAATCACGATTTCGGCTCGCTTGCATTTGTTTTGTTTCTCTTATCTCTGCTGTGTTGAATTTGCCGGTTTCGTTTCGAGTTACCTGTGCTAGGCTGAGTGGGTTCAGACTTAACCTACCGCATATTTACTTACCAGAAATGAAGAAAATTCATTTAGTTCTCTACATAAAATTCTCTTAGGCATTTTAATAGCAACGCGTACGATGAAACAGAATTAGTAAATCATGCAACCAAACCGCAACGGAAAGGAAGACAGTTCAAAACAGTCAAAACAACATTGTAAGCTTATTCTAAGTTAGCGTGCACCAGTTTCCAAATCACAAACTGCCACAATTCTTACACAAAAACTTCTTTAAAATGACTTACATAACCGGCACCATCAATTTGCAGAGTTTGTTTTGCCGCCGTGATTTTCTCAGTTTGCCGTGCCGTGAGTTCATTTTGTTTACTGTGTTACAGTCAAACCGGATGTTCTTTTGATGGGAACTCTGCAATGTTGTGGCGCAATGTTCCAATATTGATGGGCAGTTTGCTCTACGTAACTTGCAACTTTCAATTCAAATTTGCTCGAGCAAGTTGCAAAGTTCCGGTTTTTATTTTCCCCGTATAGAACGTAACAATTCCACCTCTCTTTGAAAGAAATAGGAAATAGTTGCCCTATGGTCAAATATTTATCAACAGACGACAAGAAATTAGCAACAGGTTTAGTTCAAATCGCCAAACTGGGAAACCGGAACTTGCTAAAGCAAGTTTGAATTGAAAGTTGCAAGTGGCGTCAAGCAAACTTCCCAGTTTGGCGATTTAACTAAACCTGCCGCTAATTTCTTGTCGTCTGTTGATAAATAGTTGACCATAGGGCAACTATTTCCTATTTCTTTGAAAGAGAGGTGGGATTATTACCTTCAATACGGGAATATCGAAAACCGGAACTTGGCAACTTGCTCGAGCAAATTTGAATTGAATGTTGCAAGTTGTGTCAAGCAAACTGCCCATCAATATTGGAACATTGCGCCACAACATTGCAGAGTTCCCATCAAAAGAACATCCGGTTTGACTGTAAGCAGCGAGTTCACTTTGTTTTCTGTTTTTGCCTTGAGTTGATTTTCTTGCTCTGATGGTTTTGTAGTAATGAAAACAAGGTCAAGGTTCTTTTTACATTGAATAACTCATAGAGGTCCTAGAGGTGTATTACGAATTAGTGTACAGTAAACGTTGTAAAAAGTTTGACTAAGATTTGTTTTGCACCTACGTGCATACGTGAGGAACCCAATAAAGTGCACTCGTCAATTTCAATTTTAGAACCTGTCACTAAAGGCAGGAAAATTTATACGGGTTAACCACGAAATATATTGACGTCGCTTTCGTCAACAAAATCATGAGAGGTTTTTTGTACCTATATGGGCCACCGTATAAGCTAAGAAATATAGTGTGGTTTCTTATTTGGTAACACTGTAATTTACTCGAGCAAAAAAAAGATAAATGCATGGGAGCTCCGCTTTTAGGCCTGCCTAAATGTATATATTAACATTTAAACATTTAAAAGGCCATCTGGAAAGTCATATGATGATAGCGAAGCAATGTAAGAATAGAAAAGTACATGTAATCAGTGCTTTCAATAAGCACCGACGGCCGACGAAAAGTGTCGGCTACTTTGCTCGGCGAAGTCGGCTACTTTTTCCCCTAAATTGAAGTAACTAGAGAAAGATCCTTTCAAACCTTGTTGATGCAGTCGGCTACTCTATTCGAACTAGCTGCCTACTTCAAATTTTATTGAAACCCCTGTGTAATTGATGGTACTTTCCCCAAATTCTATGATTTTGGGAGAAAAATGTTCCTGCTCCGAGGTTGTGTTTGATTAAACACATACTGGAACTGGAACCTGGAAATGTTTGGAGCATCCTCAGAAATCTTTTGACCACTTCGGACATGGTCCGGTTATCTCCAAAAATGCTGATTACAATGTACACAAAAAGTTGGCAAGTGTACACTAGCAAACCTGATGGCTCTAGACTGGTAGTTTCTCATTCAATCTATGTTAAGCAAGTTAAAAAACTGTTGCAAGATTTGGACAGAATGCATTTTAATGTCAGCCTGCATTAAAATACACTTTTAGTTACAATTATATTCTGTAATGAGCTGGTACCTTGATTCCTGTTTCTGAGCATAAATGAAACTTACTTTCCACATGTTTTATTTGGTATTTTGTCACTTCAATGTTAATTTAAAGTTTAGGCATTTACAATACATGACTTACATCTTCATCCATTGTGGAAACAAGTCTCCAAAACTCTTTCTCCACCACTTCAGTGGGAACTTGCTGGGGTTGACAAACAAAAACATCACATCAATACAAGCTTGATTCAACAGTTCATCTAAATCCATTTCACTAATATTTTAATGTTATGCATGGAAATTTTCCATGTAAACACAGGGTTCTCCCTAGTTTTCAGCACAGCAGGTAAAAGAACTTTTCAAACCGGTAAAGAACTACTGGTCAATCTCAGCTGTTTTCTAGTGTTGCCCTATGCTGGTTTTACAAGAACTTTTTCTGGGTGTACTGTCGTCTTTTTATACATCCTAAGAAAAAATTGTATAAAATTTTCTTCCAGGAGATATACTTGCTGTCGCTTACATGAAGTAGTACTTGAAAAACCGGCGCTCTCATTTCATCTTTGCTTGAATCGCTACAGTTACTTTTCTCTTTGCTTCGAATACTCAGCATTACAATGGCATCGCTGAAGGGTCGTATTCTCAAGGCTTCTTTTAACCTTCTGTCTGGGTTTCGTTTTAAACACTTACGAACTTAATGAGAAGAAGTTCACAAGAAAAGCTGACTTTTCCTTCACCACACATGAGCTACGGTAAACTTAGCAATCAACTACACGGAAGCTTATTTTCTCCGTAATATTTCTCACTTAAAAAATAAATTCTTTTTTACCTATTGGCCTCGTGAATTCTTTCATTGTCAATGGACAGAACGGACAAGATGAAAGGAGAGCAGCTATGGCTGCCGATTCATTGTGAAGAAAGCCCTCCAAAACATGCTCTTTTTTCGAAAGATAACAGCAATCAAAGATTTGGAAGGTGAAGAGAAATAAAGAATTTTGAATTAGAATACTGGCACAAAGTTGTAAATGAATATTGCATTTTTTGCTGTTTATTTTCTGCCTATTCTATCAGTTATTTTTGATCACAACTGCATTGGTGCAACGACTGGCATTACTTTGTTATTAACCTGTTGGATTTTCAACATTTCTAAGCGGTTTTAGGTGGTAAAGAGTGGTGCTGCAAGCGGTAAATTTTACCAGTTACCGCCTGATTTGGAGAACCCTGTAAACAACTACATGTAAACCTTAGGGGAGAATTAGATGGTATGATTTTGGAAAGTTTTACGGCCCAAGCAGTAAAACGCAGTTAATGGAGTGTGACATGTAAATCTCTAATTAATAAGTAACTGTATTCATTATCATGTTATATGTCAGGCAGTCACAAGGTGATTTCGTTAGTTGAGATCCTTGAATTAGCTTATTGTCTTAGTCTTGCACAAGACTGACTAGACTTGTCACAGCATGATCTACATGTTGGCAGCTTTCTATTGGTTACACCCATATCCTTGTCTAGCTGTAAAAGCACTGTAACTTAATGTTAAAGCACTTCCCTTCAATGGTGTGCTATCATCAGTATGCATTTGTTGAAAAGAAAAGAAAATTCCCACCCTCCCTCCCTGTATGGAGGATACTTGTATGTCAATAAACTCGGGAGTCACTTCCCTTGGGGTTGGCGGCTAAGTCTAATGGTAGCGACTTCCCCCAAGCTTTTGGCATTGTTTCTGCCCCATTTCATTGTGCACCTGCCAATAGTCTTGTCCGATCCGGCACTGGCTTCCCCAGTGCGGGGGAGATAGGTGAGGCTTCAAAGGTCACACGTTTAGTTTGACCCTCATTTGACCTGCCAATACTCTTATCCATTTCCAGTGCGGGGTAGTGCTGGTGATAAGTGAGGCTCTATAAGGTCATAGTATTCCATGTGGACCTGCCGATACCCTTATCCAATCCAGCGTGTGGTGCTGGGGATAAGTGAGGCCGTTAAAAGGTCACACAACTCAAAGTCGCTTCTCATGCCAACCGCAAGGATGTGTCCCCCCACATTACGCCAATCATGTGACTGTGTTTTTCTCTTTGTTCAATTATATGGGCTAGGATAACAATTGGTTTTAATGGCACGTCAAAACAAGCTGTCGTGAAACATAATAATCACGGAACAGGGACATTAACCTATGATTATTGCAAGCGACATGCTTATGCCATGACTACAACATGAATCGTGTTGTGCAAGTCAACCTACCACATCCTTACAACAGGCTTGTGTGCATGTAAATGGTCCTAAGTCATGTCGTAGGCCTGTCGTAAGCTTGACGCCTGTCCCTCCAATCCATACTAAGCTCTCTTATTTGAGCGATTTTGAAAAGTGTGCCATGCCTTTGTGTTTTAACCAATAACTCTCAAATTTGGTAAACTTATTAATGTTTGGATGCTCTTTCAGATGACGGGCTCTATTTTTCAATTCAATCGATTTTAAATATTAGTACCCAGTCCCCTACTCGTTTAGAACATGGCCAATTCGGCGAGCCCTAAGCAAATTTGTTCATCATTATTTGGCGCAAACTTTACTACAACTACCAGGAATCTTTGCGTGTTTGACGTCATAATGCAAATGGCCTATTCTCGACTTTACTTGACTAAACCAACAGTTACAGCCCAAAACTAACCATTACTGAGTAAATAAATTCAATCATATTTGTTCTAAAAGTATTTCACCTCAGGTGGAAGTTTAAAGTATTCTCTCTTGAAGTTATCAGCCATCTCTCCAAATGACTGTAGTGTGTATTCTCTCTTGGCTTGCTCAAAACCAAAAGCTTCTACTGGTTTATTACACTCCTTAGGAAGAAAAATTAAAAGAACATGTTTAAATACAATGCACAATGTATGTGTTGTGGTTTAAATTTATCTTTGGTTTCAAATTTTCCAAACCAGTTTGACTTTTCCTTTTCACTGTCTCAAATTCATAATCATAATTTGAAACAATGGAAAATAAAAATCAAATGGGTTTTAGAAATTTTATACCAAAATAAATTTAAGGAGGCTCACAATGGTTTCCAGCACTTTTAAGCCTTGTAGCCTTTTTAAGCTGCAATAATGATAACATCCAAATGTCTAATCATTGCTGAACAAACTGTGGTCATATTAATGATGCCACTGGTTACCATAGCAACAGTTTAACCTGTCTAAAGCATCCCATTATTTTGTTGTGGCTTACCTCTGCCACACATCTTGGGCATCTCCAGTCTCCCCTTGGAACAGCTGTCAAGGGTGGGATTAAACAGTAGGTATGGTAACTGTCATCGCACCCATCACAGAGCAACATACTTTCCTCCGAATCACCTTTACTGCACACTTGACAAAGGTATTCATCAGGCTAGTAAAGTCAAGAAACAACAAAAAAAATTTACAAAAAATTGATATAAAAAATATGTATTATTTTATAGTAAATACTTTAATTATTCACCAAAGTGGAGGTAAATATCTGTTGTGGTTTAAATTTTTCTTTGGTTTAAAATTTTTCAAACCAGTTTGATTTTTAGTTTTCAATTTCCTGGATTGATTATCATAACCTGAAACAAAGGAAAATAAAAATCAAACTGGTTTGAAAATTTTTAAACCACAACATATCCATTACTTTCACTGACAATGAGGTGAATAATTGTTTTTCATGGTTGCGGTGTGTTATTGATAGCACTTAAGGTCTCAGCCTTGATTATTCTGGATATTACAAAAACTGAATCTAATAACTGTTTTATTATACGTTGTTTTAAAGAAAATAACGACAAACACACTGTTGAAGAAGCGAATCAGCGAGCCATGTTTTTACTTCACTGTGTGCAATATGCCACTTGCCATCCATGAACTTGACATTGCTCTTGGAAACCATACACTGCATGCACAACCTCCAGACAATTCACTTATCAGCTAGCAGATTAGTGAATAATCTGTAGCTTGCACTGATTCCCAGTATTAACTGTAGGCTATTGACCAATGAGAACACAGACAGTGACTACAATGTATAATAACACTCATCATTTGCCACCTTCCTATATGGCAACCCTCTCAATGCAAAGATATTCTGACTGTAGTCTGTCACTCATGTGGGTTACACTGAACAAAGAACGAAATCAAATTTAATTTAACTCCTTTCTTTATAATGATCATTACTTATGATCAGTTTTCACAGTTACTATGTACACCTACCAAAATAAGATTCAGAGAATCGGAATAATAGCTTTTTCTGCTGGCTTGTCTTACAGGCCTTCTCCTGGTCAACTCTGGTTCCTTGTGCATTAAATTTTCAAGTTTAAGTTTGATGTTTTGCTTCTGTCTTGCCATCTTCTGTTTACTAGGCGACTCCTTGGCATCACCTGCCAACTTGGTTTTACGAGGAGATGGTTCTGTTTTGTCCTGTTCTTCAACTTCCATTTTTACAGGGCTAACTTGAGGTTCTGTGAGTTAGATAAGTAATATTTATGGCTGTGAGTACTTGAGCACCAAACAATGTTTGTAAACTAGGAATGGTGTAGTGAAAGTGACTGCTGGCGACATGAATTCATGATAACAATACCGTTATTCTAAGTATATTGGATATCATTTTTGACGTTTGCAAGTGCAGTATTTTGAAGAATTTGTTTGTTGCAGTAGTATCAGCAGTTTGTGCAGTGCAATGAATAGATACATTGTGTGTCACTGCGATATTGATCTGGGAGGATTGAATGACATTTTTGGAAGTCTGAAAATTATGTTGTTTGTGCACCTGTAGGCATTTCCACCACTGTTTCAAATTCTACTAAACTATCAAAAATGTTTCTATAACTCTTTACAATCTTGGACAATGTATTTGTAATAATTTAATATATTTTTTTGGGAAAGTAAAGCTTATAATAAACTTTTTCATGTTAGTATAGAGCACTGTCAGGCTGCTTTTAGTCAATCGGAGACTACAGTTTTCATAAGCTGCTTTCTAAAAAGTACTCAAAATGAACGATTATTTCATCGCCTCACCTTCTTTAATGTTCACCTCTTGTTTAGGTAAGAGTGTTCCTTTTGTTACACCAGCCATCTTAGGGCCAGGAGCTAGAAATTGCAGCTTCTTCAACTCAGGGTTATTTTCAAAGTCGATTGAATCAAGCTGATAAAAAATAACATTTATTAATAATACATATTGAGTGCCGAGATCACAATGGCAAAATATCAGCCAACCAAACTGGTGACGGAAAGTCCAGACAAGATCTAATGAATGCCGCATTTGATTAGCATGAAGCTACTCCTCTTTACTCTTCCCCACCTCCCTAGTCCATTGCACCCATTTATACACCACCTGGGTGAAAAGAGGCACTTTGAGAGTAAAGTGTCTTGCTCAAGAGCAAGTGACCCTAGCAAAGGCTAGAACCCAGACTGCTCAATCTGGAGGCACTAACCATTTGGCAACCACTGCCTCCCACCTGGAAAAGGTAACAATTTCCAATCAAGATCATACCTCCTCAGCCTTAGCTTTTTTCGATCTTCGTGACATTTGGTAATTGGTGTTGCATGTAGAATTATTTGGTATGTATTCTTTATCTTTTTCCTCCTTCTTTCCATCTACAGTATTCTGAAACGAAGAAAAATGATATACCGTAAAATTCTGGTTATAAGCTCCTCTGCTTATAAGCCCCAACTCCGGTGGAAACATAATTAAAATACATCCAGTTATAAGCCCCATGGATATAAGCCCCTCTCTGATGGATGACAGTACTGAACAGGGCTAAATGCTGCTTTATTTAACTTAAAAATGTATAAATTTCCATTGACACTGCCATGGCTCATTTTGAAACGTTTTTTTTATTCCACTTGTAAGACGCCCTGGATATAGGCCCCTCCGTTTATAAGCCCACCCAAAACCCTTCATGGAGTTTTATAAGCCTAGGGCTTATAACTGTAATTTTTTCAGCAGTGTAAAAGGACAGCCAAAAATTAAACTAACCATCCATGGGCTAAAATAAATAAATGAATACAAAAGGTATAACGTTTTGTAGATAACATTTGTTATTGTCTGATTTAAAACGAAAACAGTTCTTTATGATCTGAAACCTGTCAAAGTAACTGGTTCACTATTGTTAGTGTTGCACATAAGTAATTTCTTTGTCACAAATGCTGTCAATTGTCCACTGCACACAGTGTATAAATTATTGTCAATTAAAATATTGTTTTTGGCTTGGAATTCTTGAAACCAGTTTGAGTTTTATTTTCCTTCATCTCATTCATCAAACTGATTTTAACTATAAATTTTTAAAACTGAAACTAAATTATAACTGCAAGACACATATTTCAGCTTCTTATCAACAGAAACAACCCCTTGCATATACTGCATTAAACAAGCACAGGACTGGTGTTATATGGCACTTCAATGCTTTCCTGCATATTAATGCATACTATGAAGATGAATTAAACTGTACCAAAAGACAAAATTGACTTACCACAGGGTGTGGATCTCCAGTGAATGCTCCTGCTTGAAAAATATCATAAGGGTAAAGGTACCTTTCATAATTCATTCGCAATAGAGATGGAGCTGACTTGCCGAGAACATAACCCATCTGTAGACACAATTAATCAACAGGTGTTAAGTAATCGACTACATTTAAATGTTTAACTTACGTTTTGCTGGAATTAAAGATGGCTGACAATGTATGGTGATACAGTTGAATCCCGATAACTCGAACCCTCAATAACTCGAACCTCCCGCTAACTCGAACCTTTTTTGATTCCCCTCCTGGTCATTTTCTTACTAATTTTACCCTCGATAACTCGAACACCCGATAACTTGAACCTTTTCAATTTCCCTTGAAGGTTCGAGTTATCGGGATTCAACTGTATATTGTAATATGGACAAACTAGAAAACCTTTGCCACTTCTCTTTAAAATTCATTACAACATGGAACTGTTTCTGCCATTTACAGTAATGCGCACTTACATTTCTCCTTCAAGAAAATTAACACTACTGAGGGTGCATAAAGTGTTTCTTGGATGTTTGAGCAAATACCTAGTTTTATTAAAGTGCCTATAACCCCAAAAACTTTTTTCGGCCAGATTAAATCTTTGCATCATACTGAGTAAAATGCCGCAAAAATTTTTCGATTTGGTTAAAACCGCTATTTTTTACAAATTTTTAAAGTTGAGATTTTTCTACGCACAACCGAGTGAAGCGGAAACTGGGACTAGTGACGTCAACCCAGGATATTGGTAATCGCTCTGAAGTGATAATGTAGGAGCAGATCGTAGTTCTGGATAGCTAGCAAAGAACTTTCGTAGAATATCAATGACCAACTTATTATAGGAGAACTCAAGTACTACATGTTTATATATGTCTGTATGTAGATATGTGGGAAAAGAGCATTCTAAACTCAGAGAACCTTAAACATGCAGAGTCACAACACAACATGAATTCTTGACCTTCGCACAGCATGCACAGTTTAGTTAAATAAATTGAATTGCCTCAGAGTTTTAAAAAGGTATAAGATTTATTGACTTATTATCAGTATTTACTGTAAATTCTACAACGAAAGTCTGTACTTGCGTATGAATAATTTGCAGTCAACTATTTGTTCGCGGGAGCGGCCCGTACGCCAACTTTATTCGCTATTCATCACATTCATACGATCGATAATCTTCTTAAATTTTCTGCTCGAGGTTAGGATTCAACTGAAAATGTCTTGTCCTGCTTTTAAACCCTTTAGCTTAACACTTGTGCTAACTAATGTAAAGCCCGAAGATGCCGCATCTTTGCGGTAAGAATCAGTGAAGAACTTGTTTTCCTTCGCTGCTAGTAATGTAAACAAAGTGTCGCGGAATGAGTCGAGTGTTAATTTGCATCGTGTGTACATGCAGGGGAGCGAATAAGTCTGAATAAAATCAGCAGCGCTCACTAGAATCGCTTAATGCTTCAAATAAATAGTGGTAATATTTTGGATCGGGAATAGAAGATAATTACATGTGCCTTGAATTCTACGAAAACTGTGGAGTCCATACGCAGCAATTACATTGCCGAGAACTTGATGTTCTCCCGGTTTTTTTCGCATTTTGGAGCTCCGACCCGAGTCACAACCTACATACAACGCAGATCATATCGCGTTCGACTGATGTACTAGGTTGACGTCACAAATTTTATTGGACCCAGACCCTTTTGACCGGATCTTCGGCTCGGTCGTGTTTCTGATTATTGCGATTTTTTTCAACTTTGACGATTCTCATTGGCTATCTGCCATCTCATATCCAACTGGCTCTCATGGAATAATTCTTAAATATACACTGATTAATTCTCAGGGGACACAATATAAAAACCTAAAATACCTTTCTTGCCACATTTGACCATTTTTTCTTCCTGGTAATATACTCAAATCCTCCTTCTTCATTGACAGTCTGTTAGTAAGTAAATATCATTCATAAACACTTGGCAAATAAACATGTAAAAGTCTCACATTAGTGATGCAGTGTTACACTAAGTAATTTCTCATGCAGCATTTATTTTTCTCTATGACACAAGCTGTACAAACGTTGTGTAACATTTCACAAAATAAAAATGATTCTACTTTTAACAATGATTGAGGCAAAGCTGCAATCGTTATTATTTCAAGAGTGTTTGGCCTGCAGAGTGGCAACTTGTCTAGCAGAGCTATATTGCATTGTTTCAGTATAGCAAGACAAGTTCAACAAGAATTTTCCAAATATAACACCAACTTACATGATAAGCACCAAGTGATAGAAACAAGTGATTCCTCATTCTTATCTCTTGCTATCAAATAACTGAAAACTCTTAGTCAAGACTAATTTTTTGCAACCAATTTAACCTCACAACAATCCAAGGTAAACTCAACCTGCGTAGCGTGGTTGCTACATCTTTTGTTTAGTTACTTGCAGTTTTAGCAGGGCACTATCGTGAGCATCACTTTGAAAAGTCAAAAGGCAAAAGACATATTTAAGTTAATGGAAACCTATTATAAACATAGTGATCTCACTTTGTTAAAATGACTATATTAGTCCACTGTCCACTCGGCCTATGTGTCTTGGATAAACTGCTAAAAACTAATTTCACTTCACTCTCCCTTGAGTAATTAGGCATATCTCATGAATGAGCATTGAAGCCACTTAGTCATAATCTTAACTCCATTATGACCACAGATGCAGTGGTAAATGACAAAAATATCTTCCAAGCTGGTCCCCAAGCAGTGTAATAACCTATTGCCAGGGAAGTATAAAATATTATAGCTGGAAGGTGGAAAGAATAACCAACTGAGGACTTGACGTCTGGTTAACTCTTTCTCTTAATGTGACCCAAATTTTCTGCCTGCGCTCAACAAAGTCAAAATTAAGGCTGTTGGAAATCTTAGCTCCCCCTCCCCTGATTGTTTGTATGGATTTATAAATAACAATGAGATAAATCTATCTGCAGTGCAGAAACCAGCCACCTATGTGATTTAAAATGATTGCTACCACTAAAAAGCAACAATACAGCCAAACGTTTTTAACAGTTCTTAAAAAAAATGTTATTATCAAGCGGTTGCAGAAAAATTCAATTCACATACAAAACTACCAAATGGTAGTAATATCGCTTGATAATATAATTATATTAAAATTATACAGCCAAATATTAGATAATTTCTCCACTCTAGTGCTTTTGTATAAAATGGGTCATTACTTCCCTATCATGCTAAGTTAAACAAAGAGCTGTATCCTTGCAAGATATATTGAGAAGCTTTGCTTCTTGTAACACATAACATTACAAAGATAGAAACATGCTCAAAGGCTGAAAAGGACAAGCAACTCTATTCCTTTTGGTTCATCTGCCGAATACAGCGACTTTACAGAAACAGTTCTACGATGAGATGTACAAAGATGTATGCAGTTAAAGTGTCAACATATGTTTCTAAAAACTAGTAATCAATGAGGTCCTTGAATAAGAAATACAATTTGTTCAGATTATGTTGCTTGGGGAAGCCATAAACATTTCTTATGCTTTATGCTTTATGCTTGCAATCATAATTGTTGAAAGCCTGTTTTGAAGATGTACTTCACATTAAACAAGCTATTAAAGCAACTTATTTGAAAAAGAATACTTTTGGTTTCTAGTAGGAATTTTGGTAGTACAATTTGCTTACTAGAAATAGCAAAAGGCTACAGATCTAAACAGAAAACTGGCCACAAATCTAGCACAGAAGAAACAAATTCTGTTTATTCCTGTTCATGTAAATTTCTACCGACTGTAATTGTTATGTCACCACAAAAGCAGTGAACTGGTTAACAAAACAAAATGTGTTTCCTTGTTTTGAAAGACCATCATTGAATACCACTCGTACAGCAAATCTTTGTAGAGAAATTATGGTTTAAAATAAGGGCTAAAAGTTCACAGAACACACCCTTGAATGATAACCAAAGACTTGAACATGGCTTTACAAAGATTCATTCTTTCGTAAGAAAACAAAGAAATGTTGCCATGAAGATTTTGCCAAAGCAAGTTTACCAAAAGAAGTCTTTGCCCAACACCACGAACTCTATGTTTGATTATTTTTCCTGGCAGCGAAGGGTAAAGACTTCCTGGAACGAGCCCATTGGTGCTTTAGTGATCTAAATCATTTAGCGATCGGAGATGGAGTAATAGAATCCACGTTGTTTTATACAGCAACTGTTTTGACTTTACTCTTCGTGGCGAAATTTTCCCCCAAATTCTCTTACCTTGTGAAGTCGAAACAGGTCCAACGTTTTCCTTTCAACTGTTGGAATCTTAAACGTTGTACCCTACAAAACGAACCATTCAAATGACGGAACCAGTTAGGGCGATGAGAATTTTTTCAAGAATAAGAAATGAGTTGTAAACATGGCTGCCATCGAGTTAAGGTTTCAACAATATGAGTATCTCCCCATCGGAGAAAGACGGGTTGTTCAAGAAATGTTTACCTGAAGTTCCCAGAATTTGGCAATGCTGTCTAAAAAGTTGAGTTTCACCCTTGTTCTTGCCTGTATAAACAAAGGAACAGCTTCAAACGATGAACAATTTAAGCAAAAAGAGAATTGTAATGGGAGGGACACATGGTTGTAACAACCTAATGTAGATGAGTTTACCAGTCAAACTCGGATCTTTATCACATGATAGAATGGCCACTGACTTTTTTAGATGGGATAGTATATATCAGAGATCATCACAGACTATTTTGTGTGATCTTCTGGGCAAATTGTAGCTTCTGGTTACGCCTGATACGCAGTTGATTTCTTGAAAAAAGACGAACAACTTTATATTACCTCAAGTTCATTGAGACGCTGAACCCTCGGTGTAAATCTAAAACTTTCCACATCCACTGAAAACGGAGGTTGCCAGTCCTAAAATTAAACATCATCTTATGTTAACAACCCTCTCTTGGACAGGATGAATGCCATCACATTAGAGAAATAAAACTTTGTACGCGAAAAAAAATGATTTCTAACCGGGGGAGGCCGGATTTTGCAAATGCCAGTTCTCTCCGCATAAGGCCTTATCTTTGCAATATACGCCAAAGGGTCCTGGAATTCCTCTTCTGTGGGTTCGAAAACTGGGGCCTCCGGAGGTGGATTGAAAACGAACTCTTCAGCATCGTCCTCCATGACTGTTGTTGAGTCAGGACACGACCAGCCATTTCAAAACAAAGGACTCGCATTTCTCACAGACCAACGCCATTTTTAAAATCGACTAATCATCTCATCTGACTGACGGCTCCGCTGGCTTTTTATTCCCTATGTCACGTGACCAGTGTTCTGGGCCGTGATTGGCTTCGCGGTTTTTAATCGTGACGTAAAGTTCCGTTGAAATAAACGGGTCGGATCGGACAACCATTTATACAATCGGATAGCCAAACTCAATTATAAGTGGGAAAATGAAAGGCTATCATTTCAGGTTTTTAAAGCTCCAGCAACAATTTTAGACGCGCGAAAACTTTAATTATCAACTTTGGCTTGATACTTGATTCTCACGTAGTTCAACAAGTTACTTCCGTGACCGCCACCAGCACACGGATGTACATTTCCTGTCATTTATCGCGTGCGCGCGTGAATGATTTCACGAAATAAATCGTGATTCGTGGAAACGTTTAGTTTTCAAGTCAGTTTATATTGGTCAGAGGGATCGCTATCGGATTCGGGCGTAATTTTCATTGCTAACAATATAATACTGATTAAGGAAGATCCTGGAAAGATAAAATAGAATTTCTATATATTAAATGATGTCACCTTATTATTCATTCTAACTCGCCGGCAATTTGTGCGTTTTTATAGCTCTGGCAGAAATTGCCAAGACTACTTAAGCCGAGACACACCGGAAGTCTAGTTTTGCAAATAAGAAAAGAAGTGAGAGATAATAACAAGCTGGAAATACGAATGCCGACCCCACCTCACCCAGCGACTACCTCAAAGTCGATTATCCACGGTCCAGGTCACACTCTACTCTTGCAAAAGTATAATCAGGAGTATAATGGATATAAAGCATTAAGTAATAAAATAAATTTAGAAATAATTCAATTAAAAGTTACTGCTAATTCGTGACTAGATTGTCTTCCAGAACATGCTCATACTTAATCGTTACATATACTTTTAATGCAGTGATCAATCGTTCGATTTCTCACAGAAATCAAGAGGGGTCATGGAGAATAAAGTTACAGGTATTGCTCTAGACATAAAATTAATATCCTGAATCATGGGGTACTCGTAGAAGTGTTTCAAACGGTTTTCGAAACCCTTGAGTTGTTTTTCACAGTATCGGGAGGCGAAACTGATGATCTGAACAATGCTAGTTTAGCTAACCGAAATATTGTATTTTCCATATATACCCCTGATTTTTTGCCTTCAGATCTCCAAAATCTGCACCCTTTGTTTCGATAAGAGAAAATAAGGGGACCCCTTATTTTCTCTTGATTTCCATCATTCCTCGGGCTGTTCTTTTACTATGTATGTGCATGGTCTAATTCAGATCTGAAACGGTTTTAGTTTACGACTTATTAACAATCTAATGGCTTCTTTCAGTTTTGTTTCAAGATTATAAACGGTAAAAGCATATCAAAGTAATCGGTACTAGGCATAGTTAGATTCATGTTCATGTAGAACAGCATGCTTCTGACGACAGATTTACATGCCGGGTCAGTTGGATGAAGGGGGCGGTTCCCCTGTGTCAGAATTCTGTTGCCCCAGCGGTCATGAACAAACCCACGTCAGACACGTGCGCATGTTAATTCTTTCACCTCCAGGATCAACGTGAGAATTCTCCATGCAGTTCTTCACACATTTAATACCATCATCTTAAGGAGAATGTAGACTAGCCTAGACGTCTTCTGAAGAGAAATAGTCGAGATGGTTGAACGGAACAGAACTAATGTTAACTCGTGTTAAAATTTTATATGCCCTTTAAAACAGACGTTTCAGAGGGCGACACGACATGAGGACGACTATGGCACAAATTCCTTGCCGGATTTCACGTAGCTTGGAGATACACGTTCTAGAACCAGTGTAGAACAAACCCAAGTTGTTGGCTAACGCATTTTTGAAAATTTTCACTTATCACTAAGCACTTTCTACGGAAACGATTTTTATATTCTAAGTGCCAACCTTAAAGTCTTTAACTTTTGAAACAAAAACCCTTTAGTTTGCAGACAATAATACGTCCTGGGAATTTTTGTTCAAAAGGCTTTTTCGGAGGCTTTTTTTTGAAGGGGTTTATTGCAGGAAGAAATTTTGCGTTTAAAAACAATGGTCGGACCATAACATTCCAGTTTGAATAGGTTCAGGTCCGTTAGAATACTCGCTAATACTAATAATGATTTGAAACGCAAAACAAGTTATAAAATCATCATGTGAACATCAGAAGACTCTGAAATCATGATATCGTGAAAGGCAGCACTGCAACAGCAGGGAGCTTCTTAGTCGGAAGAAATTTGATTGCTCTTTCAGAGCTAAAACTTGATATAAGCATTCGGGAGGGTTTAATATTAAAAAGATTTTTGTGTCGAAGATTTGGGCCGCTTACTTTCGAATGGGCTTTTAAGATTTAGGACTTAGTGTTTAAGACGGGAAGGTTTAGGGTGATTCATTTTCTTGTAATGTAATATAACTGTTATCGCGAGAAACAAAACAAAAGGAGTTATAAAAAACCGTTACAAATACGATCTTGGCGTATTTTTGTTCAAAAGAATTTTTCGGGGCGAGACTGTTATCCGAAGGAATTTAGCGTTCCAAAAATGGTTGGGGTTTTTGGAAGGAAATTTGTGTCCTAAAAAGTAGCATTAACTGAAATCATACTCTATCGCCAAAAGTCTAGATCTCTGAGCATAACTGTATTTGTGGAGTTTCTCATGGCATGGGGGATTTATATATTTTAGATAGGGTATCTGGTATTTATTAAGTCGGAAAGCTGTTTTTCGGAACTGCGTTGCAAGGATAGCGGATTGCAATTTTTCGCGGTATTTAGTTAGTTTCGCGTCATCAAATTTTCGCAATTTTGGAAACCTGGATAGCGTGCAGTGGAAAAACGCTAAAATTTGATGTCTCGAAAATTTCTGTCAGGAAGGTTGTCTGTATGGTCATAAACGTACATCTTATTTTATTTTCCTTTTATTTTCCGCTTCATTTTATTTTTGCATTTCTCCCGTTATTTTCTCTTGATTTTTCCCATTTTCGTTCAACTTCAGAGCCCACTGTACTCTGCTAACCAGCGGCTTTCCACTTGAAAGTTCGTTTCATTTCACCGCCAGATTCAAAATGGCGGCCGGCTCACCGGATCATCGAAGGGAATCTCCTTTACCATCAGTAAATGAACGGCTCGGGCATCTAAAACCTTCCAGAGAACTATTAGAATACTACAGAAGAAAAATCGCCGAATATGATGGCGAATATGAAGAAATGGTGAGGAAATTGGAGCTGTACAAATGCACGTACGAGGAACAGGTAAACTAAAGGAAGCTACAAGTTTGTTTATGGTGGAATTTGCTTTGTTATTGAAGAAGAAATATCAGCAGTCTTATATTTTTGTTGCTTATCATAGCATAAAATACAGTGGGAATTGCGACAACGGGAAGAAGAAATCGCCGAACTGCAAAAAGCCCTCAGCGACATGCAAGTTTACCTCTTCCAAGAAAGGGAACACGTTTTGAGGCTGTACGCGGAAAATGACAGACTAAAACTTCGTGAACTTCAAGATCGCAAAAAGATACAGCATCTGTTAAGCCTTTCCAAAACAACGGAACCAGAAATTACTTACTTCCACCATCAGCCTCCAGCCAAGGCTATTGTCACACAACACAAACCCAGGGACAAAGATAATGGGGGCCGAACGGTGTCAGCTGGAAAGAGGACCCTTACTGGACGTGGGCCAGGGGGGCACAAGAGAGGTAATCCAAAAGGGACTATGCTAGCTAGTAAATGGCATGTTAATTCGTAGCTGCAATAACAGATTCACCCCTTCCCCTCCCCCCCACACACACACCGTGACACTATACAGTCAACTCTCTGAAAGAAAGACACCCCTGGGACCCACTCTAACTGTCCATCTTAGAGCTGTCTCTATTTTTATACAAAAAATTGTGTTTTGTTTTGGAAAACTAATATGGCCGCTAGTCATGTGAGTGAAAATGCTCTTACTATTTCAGTGATGTTTAGTGAGTTCTTTATATTAATTTTACTTTCAACTGTTTCTCTTTTCACATTAGACTCTACTGGAAATGTTCGCCCAGACAGAAACGCTGGCAATGCCGAGGACAACCAGACCCTTTTGCTTCAAATAGAATCATTACAAGCTCAATTAGAGGAACAGGCAAAGCTTGCGAAGGAGCAGGTTGACGCCTTGTTAGAAGATCGCAGGGTACACATGGAGGAACAACAAGCACAGAGGGAACGGGACACAGACAAGATCAAAATGATGCAGGAAAAGTTGCGGAAAACCCATGATCTACTGTATGACAGCACTAAGGACTTCCTGGAGCTGAAATATGAGATACGAGCCAATGAGAGGCACTGGATGGCTGAAAGAGACAGATTAGTCCAGGAAATTGATCACCTACGAGAACAGCTTGACGTTACCGGTGCGAGTGTGTTGGAAGTGTCAGGCGAAGTGGTGGAGCCACGTCAAGCACAGTTAATTGCTGTTCAGTCGTTAAGACATCAACTTGAGCAGTCGCAGAAACTTGCTGAAATGTACCGAGAGCAGTGTATTGGTCTCGAGGATGAGCTTGCAAGAATAAGAGAGAGGACTGATGTTAGTGAGGACATTTTTAAAGAACGAACAGAGAAAATGAGTAAGAGATTGGCCCTGATGAATTCTAGATACGAAAGCTTGGAAAAAAGGAGAGCATTGGAAGTTGAAGGGTTTAAGACTGATATTAAAATGCTCAGAGACAAGCTGAAGAATGTTGAAAAACAGTTATTCAAAGTAAGTATTTTACTTGCCTGGCTATGTGATCTTAGGGAGGGGTGGGAGGAATTTAGGAGTAAATGGGAGCGGGAGGTGGGAGAAGCAGGATTCCTAAGATGGTGAGAACAGTTAGAAGTGGAGGAATTAGGTAGAGAAAAAGCAGTCTGAACCACTAACAAAGGGGTGGAAACCAGGAGCTAAAGGTACAAGCAGGGCCACTTTTGGGTTACAAGGGTAAAAGCTTCTTGCGTGACCCAAATGCTAGCCTGGAGAGCAGACGGCTTTTTCGGCTTGAGTTCCGGAAATGGGACATGACACTCCCCTCTTAGTAATAAAACAGACGTCTATCTTTGTATGTTTATCGGCTCTGCAAGCTATATGGAGATCTACATGTCAACGGTTACTCAGTTTTGAATTTTGTAAAAGAATACCCGAGTAAAAGCACAAAACTTCAATAAATGAATGAAACAAAAAGGGATTTACAGGCATATTCATAGAGTGCCTCTCCATCCAGTGTTTCCAGAGCAAATTGGAATTAAGAAGTGTTGGTTTTTGTTGAGGGAGAAAAACAAGAGAGCCCAGAGAAAAACCCTCAAAGCAAGTAATTATGATGAGAACCAACAACAAACTCAATCCACATGATGCCGGGTGCAGGATTCGAAAACAGGCCACACTGGTGGCAGACAAGTGCTGTCACCACTGTGCCATCACTGCTCCCCTTTATTTGTAACAACTGATCACAGACATTTTATTGATGTAATGTATATGAAATGACTCATATATGAACTGCGGATATATATGAAGGTGATATGTGATCTTCGCAGTGAATTTCCAATTTAAGCCCTGATTTTTTTCAGGGTTCTTTATTCCAATTGCTTAAATTGGAAATTCACTGCGAAGATCACATATCACCTTCAGACATTTCGTTGTCAAATATTTCTGTAATAACTTTGTAAAAGGATGCTAGTGTTATAAATTATTGTACAATTGTTATTCCCCAGCATCTAGGTGGTGGTTCTTTTCACATTGTAACCTCTAGTTACACTGACTACCGCTCATGCAACTAGCTTTTCCTGTTTTAGTAACCTCATCTGTGTTTTTTAAAATTTGTTCATTTCTAGGTGACAGTTACCATGGGAGATGATTACGACGAACAAGTACTCAGAAATGTACGAAACACTGCAGGAAGGTCAAAGAAACTTGTTGGAGAACTTCACAACCTTAAAGCCAAGATCTATTCTTTAGAGAATGACGTCAGGCATATGGGATAATTGATATAAACATTTTGTTGCAATTCCACTACTTGTAGTGGACTAACACAAGTTTTCATATTATAACCACCACTGCAATATGTACTGGGCATTAATTTTCAGCTGGTTTTATTTAACCTCGCTCATTGAAATTCTATCTAATAAATTATTTCTATTGCTTTACAAACAGAAACTGGCTAATGTACTGAATTATTTGGTTTTGTGGCATGGGAATAATCACTCTACTGGTGCATTCATTTCTGTTGCTTCTTATAATTTTATTTTTAGGTTTATGTAAAAAATTATCCATGATGATCATTACAAGATATGGCAGGGGCACAGTGGTTTTATCTTATATTAATATTGAGAATAGAGAAAAAAATGCCCAGTTTACCAACAGTTCATTTTGCAAATAGTGTTTAGTTAGGATAATACTTTTCTGTATTATATAAATTTATACAGGGGACAGGTTAAATGCATTGTACAACTTTTTTTAAAAAAAGTACATTAAACAACTATTTTTTTTAAGGATCTGAATGTTGATGAGTGTCACCTGCCATTTATTTAGCATATCCTTAATTCAGTCCCCCTTTGAAATACAGCATTTTCTTGCAACTTTTTGTGCAATGTTGCATTGGTGTGACAGCAATGAAAAAGTTGTAAATGTTACATATACTTTTCAATGTTGCATGTTTATGGAGTTCTGTTGCTGAGCTGTAAGAATCATCCACGTTTTTGCTGATGGAGCCCAAAATATTGCACTTTCCCAAATTGCTACAACAGTAGTTGCAGTATTTAGTTGATGAAGCGCTTCCCCCAATTATGCATTGCATATTAGACCAAGAATATTAAAGAGTGCTGCCCTCTGGTAAGTGCCACATTCTTTTACAACAATGCAGCACTTAATCTAAGCATCACAGTCTGAATTGTTTGAGGAGTCAAACCAAAATAACAAGTATGGCACAAGTCAACCTAAACAAACCTCGGAATTTTATTCTCCTGGCTTACAATGTTTCTCATTTTCAAAAGCTTTATTTCATTGCTCTGTCATATCATGTCATGTTTTTTTAAAGAGCGCCATGGTGCTCAACCACGTAAATACAGTAGGCGGTAATTTACGATTATTTAGCTTATATCAAGAAAAGTTTGTTGCTGTTCATCCAAAGTGTACAACATCCTCCCAACATTTCTCCAAGTTACCAACAAAATATAGTCTACATCATCAAATCTCTTCAAAACCTTTTATTGAGTTCATAACCCTAATTTACTCATTAAATCTACTATAAACAATTTCTTTGACTGAATAGGTCATAACCTGATACAATAACAATACCTCTAATCTGGGAATCCTCATTCAATAATTATTTACAAGCTTAAAATAGAAGATCTGTGCAAAAATAGATTGCTGTCAACAGCAACATTTTCCAAAAATCCTCTGTCGTTATGGTCTGGTTTAGTATATACGTACATATAAGTGGGTTCAAATAACTAAGTTTAATTAGATCAAGTTGATAATAACCTGAGCAATGGAAAGTATGTAAAGTATTTTTCCTTGAACTGGTTTGCAACAATGCATCACTTTTTGCAGACAATTGCATGAGAGCTGCTAAAGTCTTAAATGTCCTTCATTCCTTCCACTACAAGCATTCCCACTGAGTGTAATATCTGAAATGGTGGTACATTCCAAGAATAAGAAAATTATTTTAGTGATATTGCACATCCCTATTCCTCAAAAGTCTATACATCCTAAATGATAACCTGTTGTATTTGCAGAATAAACAGTAGAGAACGTTAAAAGTTATTTCTTAATTATGAACGCCGAATGTGTTTTTTTTATCACAAATCCAAGCCAGAACTTTACATTATATCCAAGGAGTCTGCCCACATGTGAAAACCATACTGAACTTTGTCTCTAGTGAAATTCAATCTCATTCTTCACGACGTTAGCCATCATAGATTGCTTGCTGCACAGTTCCTGACATTTGTCAAGCAGTTTCATGCATGTTACATGCACCTCAAACAATACCTCGGGTGTAGAAAGTGAGAAAATAGAGACTGTCATATCTTTTTGTTAGATGTGAGAACAAGATGTCAGGAAGCCTAACTATGATCTGATCTTGTACTGATCGTAATAAAACCCATTAGAAATTAAACAATTCTTGTCTAAAGCCTGGTTTTAATGTTGTGAAAATTCCAGACAATTACAGATGTTTTAAATTTTCCTGACCATCCTAGACATAACTGAATTATGAAAGTTTAAACAACAGCTGTTATTCCTAATGTCTGAGAATGTCTAGAATAAATCAGGAAAACAAGACGCATTTTGCATTTTCATGTCATGAAAACCTGACGCTTAGCAAACCTGATGCTTAGCAATGATAAGGATGAAAACAGACTTTTTAGGGAAAGTTTCCTACATTATTTTAACTACATTATTCCTTTAAGGAATGCTTCAACCAGGTCAGGAAATGAGATGCAACTAAAGGTAAATATAACAAAACTCGTGACATTTTAAGTGCTATAAAAATAGTGATCTATACATCGAGAAATTTGGTGCCTTTATCAGTCGCATTAACCTGCTAAAGCTGACTGCCATTAAACGGTTCAAATTAATAAAGGTAATAACTTGAAAAGATCATACTCAGACATTGCAGAATTTTGTTTAAATTTTGCACTGACCTCCCTCCAGGGCCTTGTAGGATAATGCTAACTAACACAGTGCTGAGTGCCACTAAACAACGTTTTTAGGGAATGATTAATTTTTGACAGCTTTTTGACAAACTTTTGATGGATTCCATTTCAACTGGCCAATTAGAACACAAGACATGAAGGTGGTGGAGTTGACAATTATCAGAGGAGGAAAATAAAACTTAACAACAACTCTCGCTCACAGTTTTTGCACTGTGATTGGCCAGTGAACATGAAAACCATCAGCAAGTTTATGGATAAAATCTACTAGCCCAACTTGTTGTAGCCTGCGGACGCAGACGTATTTCCGGCCCTCGCTTATTTTTTGGCAGAAACAAGCGACGGCTGGAAATACGTCTGCGTTCGCAGGCTACAACAAGTTGGGCTAGTAGATTTTATCCATCAGTTGCTGAATGGGCAAGTAAAGGCCTTCAGGCTGGCGCACGATGGTTCCCGGGTCCAGCCTGCCTGAGGAGCAGCCTGGAAAATCAAATTTTTATGCACACGGAAAAGATGTCAAAAAGTTGACAAAAATGAATCAATGGTACGATGCACAGCACTGTCATGTCTCCTTCTGGCCTGAAACCAATAATTATTTTAATAATAATTATAATAATTAATTATTATTGTTATTATTTATTTTATTATTATTATTATTAAATTTGTCAAACATTTTAAATGCTATCATATCCCCATAATTACAAAAGCAGAACACAGTTCCTGAATGAAGACATGACTTCTGCAAGAAACGATAACTACTATCAACGAGTGCAAAGTACAAACATTGGATAAGAATGTACAATAAATGCTGCATTTATGAACGATAAGCTAAACTTTCAGCATTACAACTGGAGAAAATTTAAAAGGCATATTGATTATATTTGTCAAGTTTCTTGTTTGACAAAGGATATCATTTGCTCCCAATCCATTGTCCCAGCAACAAGACCCATTAAGGAATAAACATTTTAATATAAATAAGGAACAAAGTATGTCAAAAAGCGGTCTGGATAAAGCAAATTTGTAGCAATGGATCATCCAGCATCATACTTGAAAAACAATTGTCAGGGGGTAGGTCCTCAGTCAAATAGATGCTTAGTAATGCTTGATTCCAATTTCCAAACCACCCCACCAAAATGCACTACTTAGAAATTCCCTTACCACCACACCCTTTAACTTTTTCAGGTATACATCTCACCCTGTGGGGTTTTATAAATCCAAAAACAAATTTAATTGCAATTTAATAATTAAATTATTTGTTAGAGAGTAGTTTTTACGTAGGAGTTGAGTATTTTCTTGTAGCAGCAATAGGACTCATTTTTGGTGAAGGTCTTGTGGAGCTCTTTGTGTTGTATCTAGAGCGCCATTTGCCAAACAGTCCTTTCCTGTTAAGAGTTGATTGTGAACCGTGCAGATCCTCTGAGATCGTCTGATCAGAGTCCTACAAGAAAAGAAGAGGAAACAAAACAAAACAAAGAAACAGATGAATTGCTGAGTATTTCATACCTCTTGTTGATTTGGGAAGTGTAAGAAAACAAAATTAAAGCTTTTGTTTTATCAATGTGCAGTTCCAGAAAATATCCATACCCACCCCATGGAAGGTAAATGGAAATTCCAAAGGGGTGGGGGGTCTCAAAGGCCAAAATTTTAATTAAGTGGCAATTCCAGAGGGGGTAGGGGGTTAAAACCAAAAAACCTTCTGTGGGAGGGGCATGGATATTTTCCTGAACTACACAATTCACTTTTGTTCCCACATCTCAGGGGTGGGGGGGGGGGGGGGGGAGGGGGAGGGGTGTTTCTACTCTTGGACTAAAGAGAAAGGGTGGTCAGAGTTTACATCCAAAAATATCATTTGGTACATTAATAGAACCCCCAAAATCCCTAATTAATATGATAGGGAAGTCAAAACTTACATGCAGACATGCTCAAAAAGTTCTGTTAGAATATGGATTGTGTCACCCCCACCCTCCTCCCTCCCCACCACCCCCACCAACAACAAAAACCCAATAAATAAAATCAACAAACCCATCTCCAAGCACAAAATATTTAGTATTTTGCAAGTGTTTGAAAATGAAATTGCAATAAAAACAGTTGTGTTACATTACAGTTGCTGTTGCTAAGTAGATGTTAGTAACAAGTTGCAACATTAACAATTTACTGTCATAATATAAATTGTTTATAACATGTTAATTGTTTAATTATATTTCTTACATTAATAGTAAGTTAGTTAAATACTTGTTTTACATTCTATACTCACTTAAAGAACTTATAATTCGAGACTTGCTGTCTTTGGATTGTGATTTTTTTCTCTTTTCTTTCTCCCGTTTGGCTTTGGCATGTTTTTTGATCTTTTCTGGATTTGCGTCCACAAGGAACTGTTTTACGTTAAGGGATTAGTAGTGGGTTAGCATCAACACCAATAAAAACATTAACTGGTGATTAAATTAAAGTTGATTATGATTTAGAAGCTACAAATAATGTTACTAATTCAAAAAAAACCATGGCTGTAAGACAAACCTACAACAGAAAATAATAAGATAAAAACAATCTTTTAGACACTCAGGGTAGCCATTAGCCATTTGATCTTTGGTTTAGTCACTTTCAAAAACCACATCAATGATCATGTTGTTCTTACTTGTTAAAATATATAGCATATGAAAAAGGCAAGCATACTGCGCTGCAGTTGTAGTCATAAACTTGACTTTGACTGTTTTCCTTACCTTTCATGTTATAATAACTCTTCTAGTCCTTCCAGGTCAAAGTAATGATTCTCCTTTTTGACTGTCATACATTTTGTTTAATGTTTCTACCGAGAATTTGGTAGTGCATCAAGACAATATGGTCATATTTCGGCATCTCAACTGTCTGCTTGACAGTGTTAAGGTATTATAATGAGAAATTTGATGTTGATCACTCTTGTGCATTAAAGACAAATTATAGCTTTAAAAACTTACCCCTTCTGTAAAAGCACTGTCAAGAGATGAAATACTGCTGCTTTTCTTGAGTTCTGCTGTAAATTCTAAGATAAAATATATAGTATCTGTAGTCAAGAGACTGTTGTCGAAATGGTCAAATAGCGCTAAAATAAAGTAGTACAGAATTATAGATTTCCAGGGATTTGGCAGTGATTATGTTGCGGTTCAATTCTACCCTTGGCACAATCTGGTGTTTTCCTTTTGTCTCCATTTTAACACACTATGTTTAAAAGTGACAAACACCATTCTCCATTGATATTCAAAAGCATTAAAACGGCAATGGCCATCTGTTTGGAAAATATTTGGAGCCGTTTAAACGGCATACACTATCCATTTAAGAAGCTGATTTCATGAAGCATTGTTACTAAAATGTTTATGCTAAAGAAACTGGGGTTAGAGGAGGCTGGGGTAGCAGCTCTCGCAAGGTCTCACATGAATGGCTCGGTACACTCTGAGACAACAATAGAACAAACAACAGTGACAATGCCCCTAGCCCACACTGTTACACTAGAGGACCCCTAGCCCCCAAAACAGTAGTAACTGCTATACTAGAGGACCAATAGAATTACAAGCTTACGAAGTTGCTGCTACACTACTGGTTAGAAGGGCAAGCACTAATTATCACTAAGCTGCTTGAAACAGACTTCTTATCATCACAGAATGAAAATGTATAAAGTTCAGCGCAATGTAGAAGCATTATATACCTCCACTCTCATTGATGTTCAAAAGTGAACTTGACAATTGTTTTGATCCCAACAGACCAGCTGTGCTCAGGGATTCCATTGAACTTGCACTGTCAATCAAACTGATGGTGTCTGGAGAAGGCTTCTTTGCTTTCTTTGGCAATGTTAATGATGCACGGCTGAGGTCCATTCCAGACCTGTTGAATCTGGTGCCAAGGTGCTTCTGCTTCTCTGTTGCTGTTAAAAGTATAGACATCATAATTATTCTCTGGGAAGAACGTTTTGCAGTATCTGTGAGGCTCATACAGGGTTCATACTCTTTTGAGCTTTTGAAATTCCATGACTTCACTAAGTTTTCCATGACCAAAATTTGACCATTTTCTTGTAAATCATCTTTCATTTTGGGTATGTTTTTACCATTTTCTTCACGAAAAAAACCTAATTTATTGTGTAAAGTTTTTTTAATAAACATAACTTTCCATGACCTCTACTTAAAATTCACAATTTCCAGGCATGGAAAATGACATTCTAAAATTTCATGACTTTCAAGGTTTTCCATGACCTGTACGAACCCTGTCATAGTTGTAAGTGTTTCTGAGCTCATGTACAATTTTTTTTTCAAGAATTTTCAATTACTAACAATTTCCACTTACTAATTCTGTCACTTTCCATTTCATTAGTCTGTAAAAATAATGTAAACAAGGTATTAGGGCATACATGTATGCTATTCAAGGTAGTCTAGTCACAAACAGAATGGCATCACAATTAATGTTATTACATAATTTTATCATTTTAACAAATATGCTTTCCCAAGGTACAAACCTCCTCTATGCAGTCCAGAAGTTCATCAAAAAACACTTTTTTTGTTTGTTCATCCCTTGCATTAAAAAAAGCCAAGACCTACAGAAAAAGATGTTATTACTATTATACAGTCATTAGAGCAAGTCTCGGCAAGGGCCCGGCCTTATTACTGGAGGGCTTTTTGGTATCTGAGACCGAGGGGGGTATTCGGGATTTCAAGTGACGGGGATGATTGAATCGGAGCAAAAATCAAGACCCAAAAAATCCGTAGGGCTTCTAACAAAACCCCCAAAAATCCCTGGACCAAAAATTAATGCCTAAAAAATCCCATGCTGTATTTCTGACCCTTAAAATTTTAAACATTAAAAACAGTAGAAATTGAATGTTTGTGTTTCTTTATTCATCATATCACGTGAATAATCTTTCCGTCACCTGGTTTAACAACACTAGAGACATCCAAGAAGTTGGGAGAGGGATTTTCAAAAGGAGCTAGATGTCTGTTTGGAAGTTTTACACTATTCTAAGTTCGACACTATTTTCTAAAAAGGTAAAACTGATTTACGGTATATAATTATCAGGCTAAAAAACTATTAATTAGAACATTAAGAATGAACCGAACATTTTTGACGTATTGCCATCATCGGGGTTAAAAACCATACATGATTGATAATGGACGGTTTTTAAACCTGATGATCACAAAAAAATCGTCATTTTTATAGTTTTTTTTAGCCTTGTATAAAAATCATTCAAAATTTTGTTTTTGGAAATTACAAAAACTTATACCATCACAAATTCATTCAGACTACTTTGTCAAGTAAGTGGATGGTTTTGTTTGATTCTAGAGGGGGGGGGGGGGGGGGGGATACTTTTTCATGCCAAATACAAGTTTTTTATTTATGCCAAATACAAGTTTGAAAGTTACAAGAGAATTATAGAAATTCTGGTCAAGACTAAGAAATTCAATGTACAATGCAAATCCTAATCATTTCTTCATACATACCCTGCTATCCAGTTTGGAGTAAATCTGAATTCCATGCTGGTAATCTGTAAATAAAAGGGCCACAGTGATTAAAATTTAAGGTTATGACTGAAGTGGCCTAACATAGCACAAGCTTATTCCTTCCATTGCAGGCCCTGTTATGCTCCAGCATTTGCCTTAATAATTTGCTAATAGCAACTTATGTTCCTGGGTGGGGAGAGGCACTGTGAGGGTAAAGTGTCTTGCCCAAGAACACAACACAGTCACACAATGGCCACGGCTCAAACCTGGACCAGAGGATCTTGTGTGTACTGTACTTCCCAGAAGGCCATTGCAGCTTCCACCAAAAAAATATTTTCTGGGCATTTAATTCCTGCTGTAAAATTTTCTTGAAGAATTATTTAAACCATCAGCTGTAATTGTCCTTACTCCATTTTATTATTCTACCATTGCATCATTTTACCATATTAGGTCAAGAGAATGCATAAAATATGACACATTATTACACTGTAGAACAGAGCAAAAATATGGACGGAAAGCAGAGCAACTAAATGGCCGGACAAAACGTCCCAAACTTTGACTTGTTTAGGTCCTTTGGGCTAGTGGAATAATAAATCCCTTATTTGATGGTTTAACATATAATATGCAAGGACATTTTGATAGATACTATGCAACTCGTAAGATATCTGTGTGTATTATATGTCAAAACCATTCTATACCTCAAGCCTTTGGCCAGGGTTCACTAAATGCCATTTTGGATGTCCTACAATCTTAATCATAGAATTTGCAAAGGTCCTTGTTATTAAATAAAATTTTTATCAAGATTCCTTTCAAAATGATTCTTCCATAACCAGGGAAGCAGTTTATGAACAGACCCAACACTATATACAATAAGCAATAAGCAGATGGATAAAAGAACTTACAGTCATTTGAAAAAGTGGATACTTTAAGACCACAGAGGGAGAAGGAAAGCTTATAACTGTAATAATGAATCCCTTCTCCACGTCCAGCTCTGCCACGCTCTTTTGCAGCCTGGAAAAGAAAACCATTTTGCCTATTTATTTACCGACACAATTTTGTTATTAAATGTTTATGTCTAAATGAAGAGCCAGAAACCACAGGGAGGGAGGTTCAAAAAAGTAGGAAGTTACCCTGGCTAGAATTTTCAGAAGCATGTAAAGAGGAGGAGTCAAGCCAAAAACCCTTCCACGGTAGGGATAAGTATATCCAGGACCACAATGTCCAAAACTGCTTCAAACACATGCACTGCTTCCAATAAGCACCGACGGCCGACGAAAAGTGTTGGCTACTTTGCTTGGAGAAGTCGGCTACTATTTCCACTAAATTGAAGTAACTAGAGAAAGATCCTTTCAAACCTTGTTGATGCAGTCAGCTACTCTATTCTAACCAGCTGCCTACTTCAAATGTGATTGAAACCCCTGCACATGCCATAAATACTTAAGCGCATTACTGGTAAAGCCTGTCTGACTTGCAAATTTGGCTAGAGCTTCATCAACAATACTTACGACAAGCATGTCATTGAACAAGAAGATAATTCTGGGGTGTGCTTTTTCTTTCTTGTTAGGGTCTCGCACATTGTACAAAGGTGTCAGCATTCTCAGCTGTCTGTGAAGGGCAGCCAGTGTCTATGGGAAAAACAAAGAATGCCTAAAAGTGATTTTTTCAAAAGTTTTAATCGTGATTAAAACTATTCCATTGAACACTACCTATATAATACACTATATCTCACTGCTTTCAATAAGCACCGACGGCCGACGAAAAGTGCTGGCTACTTTGCTCGGAGACGTCGGCTACTATTTCCCGTAAATTGAAGTAACTAGTGAAAGATCTTTTCAAACCTTGTTGATGCAGTCGGCTACTCTATTCTAACCAGTTGCCTACTTCAAATTTTATTGAAACCCCTGATATCTAAAAGCACTGAATAATCAGATTTTAGCTTTCTGGCACTATGCCTTTTTCTAAAATAGTTTTAGAACTTATCTCATGGACTAAGCTTTAGATTGCAACAACAGAAAGGATAGAATAATTCAACAAATACAAGTGACTTACTGTCCAAGGTGATTTGGTTCCAACAATCTTCTTACTCAGCTTTTCAACAACGTTGACATGATCTTTGCCAGGAACAAATGCTTTCTATAAAATACAGTAATATTAAGCTGGATTGAAATTTGAAAATTGTACTTGTACCCTTACTTATCTAGAGGGAGCATATGATACTCCTAGCCAATTCATGCTAAAAAAAAGTATGGAGTCAAGAATTGGCACTAATGAGCCATGCGCTTCATGCTCCTCAAATACCTAGAATTGGACTAACCTGCTTGGATTAGTTGGGTTAGAACAACGTACAAGAAAAAAATGTTTTGGTCTTTACTTGCAGCTAAAGAAAGATCAGTTTACTTAACTAAATTATCAATACCTTTTTTATTCTGTTGTAGATTCCTAACAGACTTTCCTGAGGGAAATCTCCACCATTGTTAGTACCTAAAAATTATTTTTATATCAGATTAACTCAACATGTTCTTGAAGTACATAATCACTGTTTCATTCTTCTGTGCAATGATATACCAGAGAAGAGAAGATTGTAAAATAAGAAAATAATATAACTGAGCTGTACCCTTTAAATTGTTGATGAAGTCAATATCTGTCATCCTTCTCTTGACATTCGGGCTGTGAAGATCGGTGTTCAGCATCACAATGGCAAAAGCCAGAATGAGGATTGTATCCAACACACCCTTCTCGTCAGAAGGGTTACAGTTTACATACTGCTCGGCAAAATCCTAAAACAACAACAACAACAACTTACACTGGTGTTCAAAATAATAAATGAATGTAAATATAAAGATATAAATTAAAGTAGAAGGGTAGACTGCGGACTCTTATGCATTTTTTGAGGATATCTGTCAGCCCAGCAATGAGGAAGCTGATTGGCCAATGTGTGCAATCTAAAGCTGCACGCGCACAATGGCGTCAAAGATCTTATGTGTTTGCATCAACACATCAGCGCAGTGTTTTGTTTCACAAAGTTCCTTCAAATGAGCTTGCAAATTCATCCAATACAACCAAGCGGCTCTTGACGTCTTGTTATTAATCTTGTCACAGTGCAGTATTGTTTTAATGGACTGAAGCTTGCAAAGTTTATAATGAGTTAAAGGAGTGCACATGCAAATAAAATGGCAGTTGATTGTGAGATCCTTGATGACATTCTGCATGCACAATTTAAATTGGCCAGTCAGCTCCTCCATTGCTGGGCTGACGGGCATATCCTCAAAAATTACAGTAGACGGTTTTTTCTCGTCTCGCCCCAAGGCCCTCCCGTCCATACCGCCTGGTGCCAGTTGCCGATATATAACCACTCCTCCGACCCTTAGAGAAAATACCAACTACAAGTAGTCTAGCAGAAGGAATACATGTATGGTGTTAAAAAAACCTTCCTTAGTCCCTTCCTTCTGTTCTCTCCCATAGCAGGCTCCAGCCCCTTGCGGAAGAGGCCAATTTTGTTCCTCCTCAAGAAACATAAAAATGTAATTTCTATGTATTTGAGTATACTTAGGATCTTGTTTTCACTTCATGAATCAATAAATTTTCAGAACTAACCTTTAAAGAAATGTTTGCCTATTGGTAAGGAGATCAAAACTCACCTGCATAAGTTTTTCAATCTTCTGTGCTTCACCCTTAAAATTATAAATTAAAAACAAAATTAATGAAGATCAAAAGAAATGCAACAACAGCAGTTTGATGTTGTAGAACAGTATACATGTACAGACTCAACAGGGGAGGCATTGTTGTCAAATGATCTACGCAGTGGACTCCAGACTGAGCACCCTGGGTTCAAGCCCTGGCCGGGGTCATTGCATTGTGTTCTTGGGCAAGATATTACTTTGATAGTGCCTCTCCCCACTGGCAAATTTTCTGCTGGGGGTAACCCTCCCACTGGACTAGCATCTAATCCAGGGGGGAGTAGAATCACTCCTAGAGTCACTTAATGCCACAGAAACTGGGAAAAGATTTTGCCTGATGGGCCACTAGGTTTCAATGCAGATCAACAAATGAGAAGTAAGCAGATGCCTATGGAAAGAGCTATCACTGCTGCTTCAAGTTGTTCGGGAAGTCTTCCAAAGAGAATTCCAGTTTCAAACTTCTGAGACTCAGTGAACAGAAATTTTTTACAAGATTTCTCTATCAGTTTTTATGCAAAGCTGATACTACAAGGAGCAGAGTGATATGGATGAAGAACTTACAGGCAATCTGAAACAAGTCTGATATACCCTCAAAGCTTCGTCAACCTCCATCCCGGTAAAATCCAGTGATTTCACAAAGTATCTAGACAAAAAAAAAAAACAGTGCTATTAATTAATACTTTTTCTTATAATAAAAATGCCCTCATGACCCAGAGGTGGGAGGTGTGATACCGTAAAATTCCGGTTATAAGCCACCCCGCTTATAAGCTCCTCCGGTTATAGGCCCATCTACCTGGAAACAATAAAATACATCCGGTTATAAGCCCTCCTGGATATAAGCCCCCCTCTGCTGGCTGACAGTACTGAACAGGGCTAAATGTTGTTTTATTATCTATAACCCCCAAAATTTTTTTTCAAGCAAAAGAATATTTACATTTCTCTGAGCAGAATGCCGAAAAAAATTTTGATTTTGGTTGAAACCTAGATTTTTTGTGAATCGTCAAAGTCGAAAAAAATCGCAATAATTAGAAACATGACCGAGTCGAAGATCCGGTCAAAAGGGCCTGGGTTCAATACAATTTGTGACGTCAAACCAGGACATCAGTCGCGAACGTGATTTCGCTCGCAAGATGATCTGCGTTGTAGGTCGAGAATTCGGTCGGAACACCAAAATGTGTATAAAACCAGGAGACCACCAAATTCTTGGCAATGTAAGCGAAGCACATCAGAGTTCAAGATTTCTTGGTCACCTATTTTGGTTCGATCGGCGAGTGCTAGCAGCGAAGATTAAAATAAGACTTTTGATCTTCGCACACAAGCTTCAATTTGCTTCGTATGGACTCCAGAGTTTTCGTAGAATTCAAGGTACATAATTATCTTCTCTTGCCAATCCAAAATATTTCCGCTGTTCACTTGAAGCATTATATTTAAGCAATTCTAGTGAGCGCTGCTGATTTGATTCAGACTTATTTGCCCCTCTGCATGTGCACACGAAACAACATAACAATCGACTTATCCGCGACACTTTGTTTACATTAGCCGCGATGGAAAACATGGTTCTTCACTTATTCTTACCGCAAAGACATGGCGTCTTCAGGCTTTACTTTGGTTAATATGAGTGTTAAGCTAAAGGGTTTAAAAGCAGGGCAAGATATTTCCATTTGAATCCTAACCTTGAGCAGAAAATTTAAGAAGATTATCGATCGCATGAACGTGATGAATAGCAAATAGAGTTGGCGTACCGGCCGCTCCTGCGAACAAAGAGTTGACTGCAAATTATTCATACGCCAGTACAGACTTTCGTCGTAGAATTTACAGTAAATACTGATAATAAGTCAATAAATCTTACAAACGTTTTAAAACTCTGAGGCAATTCTACTTATTTAACTAAACTGTGCATGCTGTGCGAAGGTGACACTGTGACTCTGCGTGTTTATTTAGGGCTCTCTTTAGGTCTTTGAGTTTAGAATGCTGAAGCAAATTTCGTGATAATCTTTTCCCACATTTCTACATGCAGACATATATAAACATGTAGTACTTGAGTTCTCCTATAATAAGTTGTGGCATTGATATTCTACGAAAGTTCTTTGCTAGCCGTCCAGATCTACGATCTACTCCTATAATTACCACTTCAGAACGATTACCAATATCCTGGGTTGACGTCACTAGTCCCAGTTTCCGCTTCACTCGGTCGTGCGTAGAAAAATCTCAACTTTAAAAATTCGTAAAAAATAGCGGTTTTAACCAAATCCAAAAAATTTTGCGGCATTTTACTCAGTATAATGTAAAGATTTAATCCGGCCAAAAAAAGTTTTTGGGGTTATAGGCACTTTAACTTAAAAACGTATTTAGATCAACACTCCCGTGGCTTGTTTCGAAATGTTTTTCTTATTCCGCTTATAAGCTCCCCCAGATATAAGCCCCTCCGCTTATAAGCCCACCCAAAACCCCTTACGAAGTTGTATAAGCCCAGGGCCTATAAACGGAATTTTACGGTATTCTAATATTGTAGAAAACATGTTGAATTCCAGACTGGGTGGTCAGGTTTGAGGGCTGGCCAAGGTAATCGTGTTGTGTTAATAGGAAGACATTACACTCTTAGGGGAGAATTAGATGGTATGATTTTGCCTATGATTAATGCATGCGACATGCTCATACCACGACCACAATACAAATCCCACTGTGTAAATCAACCTACCACATCCTTACAACAGATGAGTGGGCGTATAAATGGTCCTAGTCCTAATTTATGTCATAGGTCTGATGTAAGCTTGCTGTAGGGGAGAAAGTTGTACCATGTAAATCAGCCCTTACACTGCCTTTCTCTACCCAGGAGTAATATAAACAGTGATGGCAGATTACGGTGTCAAGTCTTCATGTTGGGGGAAGTTTGGTGGAAGCAGGATGACCTAATGGTTAGTGCACTGGACTCTGGATCATGTGGTCAGGGTGGAAGCCCTCGCCAAGGTCACTCTATTGTGTTCTTGAGCAACTACACACTTTATTCTACACTGTCTGTGGAGTAGCATAGTATACAGGGGGAAGGGGCAGGGAAAAAACTCCTAGTTGCTTCATGCTACAGAAACTGGAGATAAACACGGCCCAATGGGCCACTAGGTTAGAACACTGATGTTTTACAGTCTTTGTTCCCTTAGAAACTGGGGTAAGGGTTAATGATTTCTGGTAAAACTTAATGTGGAACTTACAAGCAGTACTTACTTCAGAACTTCCATGTTGAATTCATTCTGTAAATTCCCAAGGTATTCTCCAAGTTTCTGCTTACTTATGCCTGCTTCAGTGAAAAGAAATTTTGCTACTGCTTCAGGGTTGTCGTCTAACACTTGATGTAGCACAAGGTAGTTAATTCCCTTCTCTGGTTTCCTGTACACAGATCATGAAACAACAGAGCTAGAATAAGAAACACGCAGGCTGTAGTGATGTACTTTCAGTGCAAAGTGATTAATCACTGAATGTAGCTCACTTTCAGTGATGACACTGACAAGATCTATCTTCTACCTAAGTTAATTACCTGCATGTATAAGTTGTCACTCCTTGCTGCACAAGCTTAACAAAACAAGCTACTCACTAAAGTTCTGTTGCAGGATTGATTTTGACTTGTTTTACAAAACAATACACAGGTTACCAGAAGTAAAACACCAAGGAGCCATGTTTTTGTTTTTGGCAACTGAGCTAGGCATGTGCAATTCAGCCAAAAAACTGATATATTGGACTCCAATACGTTTCAGGTTACCTTATTTCTTGGCTGCTTGTCAAATGGAATGGCACTTGGTAAGCGATTGTGATTGTGATGTGAACCCAAATGAGCTCGAAAGCTTTTTTGATCTTCGGAGATCCTGTGTATTGAATGGCCCAGTGAATTACTTGTTATAGGAGAATGTTTCCTTTTTCAAATTGTGCATACCTGTTGAAATGATTGATTCCAATCCTAGTCTCTATCTTCTGAGGTTTTGTTCCAGAATCAAAGTCTGAGTAAAGACTTAAGGAGTCGTCATCAGTACTGGGGGCTCCTGTGGATGCACAAATGCCATCCAAGCTGTCCACGCTGCTTAGATCTCTTCTCATTTCATCCCCTAATAACAATAGTAATAATAATAATAATAATAATAATAATAATAATAATAATAATAATAATGATGATGATACTTTAATAATAATCATGTCTATAAAATTCTAGCAGTTATTCTCCCCCCCCCCCCCCCCCCCCCCGGCAGGGAGGGTCCTCCCCTATAAAAATGACAGGGCCGCTCGTTTTAAAATTATGAAAGAACCTGTAAAAGGTACCATAATCTTTATTAGTGTGTGTGGCCCCAAATGATTTTTACCCTAGGAGTTCTTCTAGAAGTGAAAATGACAATGCAGAGCAATAAATCCAAAATACAAGATGTTTGTAATTTATATTTTACATAGATGAAAATAAAAACAAGCAGAGTCGCACACAGTCAGTCTGTCTGTCTGTTATATTTTGGCTCAATACCCTAAAAGGTACCGCGATAACTCTAACAGTGGCCATGTTATATACCCTAAGCGGTACCAACAAATTTGACCCCCAAAAGGTACAACAAACACCCCCTCGTTTTCATAGGGGAGACGAGATGCCTACATTTAGCTATCAAAATTTTATCAAACCTGATTCATCACTCTCATATGTAGAGCCATCTTCGTTGAAAGTTTCTCTTCGTGGTCGCCTAGGCAGATCCCCATTAGGCACCTTCTTGGAGACCTCACCATCCTCAACAAACGCATCATCTGGCAGAGTCTCAACACTATCCAGTACCTCGACTTTAACATAATGTTCTGTTACACTAGTAACACTCCCTTGTCTTGTTTCAGCCTTTTCATCGGTTACCTCCCTTTCCTCGTGTTGTTTGTCGACGTCTTGATTTGCTGCCCCGAGAAATATCGATGTAAGATCAGTTGGAAATTTCTCTTCAACGGAGTTTGGTGACGTTTCGCTACTATACAATTGGGGTTCACTGCCAGATAAGCTGTTAATATTGTCTATAATGAGAATCGACTTTACTCTTTGACTCCCACTTTTCTTCTTAGTGATTCGTAGAACAGGCGTCACTTGGGATTCCACTCTGATAGGACTTGTAACTTGAGAATGAGGGTCACTATTAGATTTGCTCCTAAAGGGATCTTTTCCTGGTGTTATAGAATATGATCTCATTCTTTTAAATTGTTTATCCATCCTATATTTCCGGTAATATGATTGAATAATGCGTGCTGCCCGATGTGCTTTGTCCTTGCCTCCATAGTGTCGTTCAAGAAACCTTACACTCCTATCTTGAAGTTCAGGGCTAAGTTCATATTTTTTCGAGAACGACTTCTGCCGCGACAAGCTGTCATTTCTTTTGACTGCTTTGAAAGTGTCACGTTTTGCAAGCTTGGGAGTTCCTCCTGGAGAATTTTGCGGTGATACATAATTTGTAGTAAAGCCATTTTCTGGTGTAATAGTGATCACAGGAGAGTTCAGTGCTTGAGGCGTTGAAAATACATCAGAGCTGCTTGAAGTTGACTGACTTCTTTCTGGAGTGCCCTGAGATATTCTCCTGGAGTCTTCAGTACTGCTACAAAGGAAATAAAGATTTTAACCCTTTCATGCCCATAATCGGCATACAAATTCTACAAACTGGTCTCCATACATTCTTGTGGTACTACTTGGGAGAATTTGATCATGTGTTACCCTTAAATTAATATTAGCCCTGAAGTCGACATACAAATTCTCCACACTTGTCTCTATTCATCTCTTATAGTACTAGTTGGGAGAAATTGCTAAAGAAATCAAGGGCACTTCCTTATCTCATGAGTTGTCTTCATGATTGTGTATCACACTGTGAGAATAAATCTAATGGCAGAATACTAATCAATCACAAGTGGAGATTAAAGGGTTGTTTTAAATGACTTCTCTGTAATTGAACAATTTTTGTTTCTTTTCTTCAGAAATGAAATGGTATTGTTTTGGATTTAATGTGAACTATTTACACAGTGGGGCTACTATCCAATCAGAAGAATGCTTGTAACCACAATGTCAACACGTTGTACTAAAGGCAAACAATCTTGTTAAAACATGTCGACTTCTTCAAATATTGGAAAGACAATCGTCAGTATCACCAAAAATTATTGAGATTCATTTCAGATAGTAATATCTGATCACCGCAATGCTTTTAAGTTCGATAAATGAGATGTATTGGCGAAAAATATAAAGTGAGCTCTTTCCATTTTTAATTGTTAAGTAAACATTCCAGCTTTTTCCGAGAAAGAAGAAAATTCCCACCAATGAGAGCACTTGTAAGCGCAAACAAAGACACGGTGCCTTCAGGCGCTGTGTTTGCTGGCCTACATCACTGACGAAAAAGGCCAAGAGAGGGGCAAATTAGGAAGTTCCTTGTCATTCTTGTCCTTCCGCAATCTGGAAATGAAACACGATAATTTCGTTTTGAAATAGTTGTCTGTTGATTATCTTCAGGATTCTGTTCTCATCTGCAGTAAGGGATTCCCAAAACCCCTGGAGCACTCCCCTGGGAATGCCTATTTTGTATATTTAAGCCAGTGACACACTTGGCAATATTTTACGCCAATCACAAATCAATTGAGAATAATATTACAATCATCAATTTTTAACACATCAAATATATACAGTATATGCGATTTTGATCCCTAGTCACTGTGATCAAAATCACCATAGCAGGCACACCTGGAGATTTTTGCAAATTGCAGCACTCAGCATATAAAATTGCCTTGTGTATAAATAAAATGTTGTTTCCTGTCGTTTAAGCGCCATCTTTGTCTGTAGCAGTTTATACAAATGCTAAAAACAATAGTACATTGAAAATAAAGTTGCAAGAAAACAGCAAGACTGGGGGATATTTTATGGGTTTTGCAATATTTTGGGATAAACAGTTGGGAAGAAAATTTTCCTCCTGAAGTTGCTAAAGGGTGATACACAATTACATATGTTGCTTGCATTTTTTTACTATAATTTTATTGAGAGCCAATGTGTTGAAAATTCTTGGGGCCATTCCAGTCTATATCCACTCTCCCCGCCCTCAAGGTAAGTCAAATTCCACCCCCCCCCCCCCTAAGAAAAAAGATTAAAGTACCAACATGATACCCCCTCCACTTCAGAAATATTCAAAAAATCAAAGAATGCTGACAGAGCTAGGGGGAGGTGGATATAAAATGGAATGGCCCTTTAGTTAAGCAAATTATATTATATTAAATTAGAAAGGAATATAACTGAAGCTATTGTTACGAAGTGGGTTTCAATTTCATTAAAAAAGCCGGGAATAATAAGGCCTTAATAAAAACAATTCTCAGTTGATTATTTACCACTTATCAAAGGGCAAAAGAATATTTTAAATATTTTGTTTGATGTTGATCGTGCACGTTTACGAAAGTCTTAACATAACACACGCGAGTGTTGATACGAAACAATAAACGAAAAAAATTCGCCCACGTAAATTAAACGCATGCCTGCGCGAGGTACCACATTTCACTAAAACGAAGATTCGACCATAACTTAGTATCGATAGAACTTTAGACCAAAATCATTTACTTTTAATCAATGGTAAATTTCGAAATAACTATTCATATACCAAACAAAATTAAGATAAGCCAAATAAAAATATATTTTTCCGGAAACGTAATAAAAAATAATGAGAAAAAGTGGTTTAAAATCAGCTCAAGCAAAACACATTTGATCGAGTTTACAAGGTATCTAATTTCACTAAAAGAACCTTTCCTCACCTGTTATTTTCATCCGGTGGGGTTGTTGTACCGGTATTTGCGCTTGTCAAACTATTAGCTCTTTCCTTTGCGATATAACGGCGAAGTTCCTTACGTTCTTTTTCGAGTTCTTTTACTCTTAACTTCAGATTCTCAATCTCTTCCTTCTGCTCGCGAATAATTTTGTCTTGCCTCCAAATACAGGCTTTTAGCGTCTCGACGAGCGAGTCAACACTCGTCAGAGCATCTAAAGTCGACTGTATCGAACTCATTTTGTCGTTATGTTTCTCAAAGGCAGCAATTCAACCACTAAGCCAGCCATTGTAGCGATAAATGATCAATCAATTGCCCGCCATTTTGTTTACATCGTTGGGCGAAGATTCCTCAGGTCAGAAATTAGCACGTGACTAGTCGTCACCAATCGCGTTTGAGAATTTTCAATGACGAACGCACGAGAAATTGTCGGTAATGGTCGGACAAGAGTCGGAAATGCCGTCGGAGCTCCACTTCCGCATAAGAAGAGTGCGAGGAAGGGATTTTCAATGAGCTAGACGAAAAATAGAGCTATTTTCGTTCCTGGCCGAATATTGTACAAAAGGTCCTTGGATTCATTCCTGTGGTCAACCATGTGAACGAAAGACTTATTCCAATTAAGGTAATTTTTCTACCACCCTCACCCACCCCCCTCCTTCCTCACCTCAAGAAATAGGCAAGGAGCCTGTGTCCATTCAAGGGGAAAAATATCCACACCCCTTCCCACTTCATAAGCATTTTTGGTTTGAGTCCCCACCCCCTGGAGATTTTAGTTTAGCTTCATACTTTCCTTTAAAAATTCGATTTTTGAGAACCCTTGCACTTGGGGGTGGGTGTGCATGAATGTTTTTTGAAACCACACCATACTGTCAGTAACAGAATTATAAAATTTAGTCTCCACCAAGTCAAGCTTTACAAAATAAACTGCAAGCTTCCACTTTGCTGCTAAAAAGTTCTAACTACTAAATTTTTTACAAAATTAATACAATATTCTAGAGACAACGACATAATGTATTACCACTTATCTATAACATTTTTACATGTTTATTAACAAGTTAAGATTTAAATTATAGCAATATATTCTTGCCATATTTATTTTCACATGGATTGGTATTTATTTTGTACACATAATATATTTTAATGGTAACAATGGGGGGGGGGGGGGGGGGGGGGTCAAATGTGGTCAGGTATTTACAGGTATCAAATTCAAAATAATCCAATGAATTTATTCATTTATTTTTTTTTATTTAAGCCTGTGTCAAGGCAGAATCTGAGTGAAATGCCTGATTTATTATTCATTATTTTTATAGATCCAATTCCTCATAAATCAAACATGCACAGCACAAAAAGTTGGCTTTGTCACATCCCTTTGACTTGGGTTAAAGGGACACTGTCACGAACATTTTTGGGCTTTTTTAGTAAAATGGCACTAAAATTACGACTAAGTACTTTCAACCATGCAGGAAATGCTCCTCGAACGTAAAGGGAGGGATATCTATCAAATTGTTTAAAGAAGAGGGTGGCCCTGAATAGTTTTCATCAATTTTTCCAAACCACAAGGACAGAACTTGAAAAAGTCAGGCTGACTTTTTCAAGTTGAGATCAAAAGCTCCCGATGGTATCACAGTGATATCACTCTATATTTAGCTTCAGTACACTGGTATAGTAATTATAAGAAAACTTGACCACTGTTAATATGTTTCCAATGGTGTGAACATGTTTTTGGGCTGTTGAATTTTTGAGGTTCTGCTCGTGACAGTGCCCCTTTAAGGTGGCAAAGGCCTTCTTAACCAGGCTCTTGATATAACTTTGATTGCGACAAAGGCCATCTTTGATTTTGATCAATGGTGAATGTGCCTTTGAAATGTGACTTTGAATTGTGTCAAAGGCAGCTTCGCCTCGCATCAAATCTTTACTAACTTTGACGCACATCAAATCCCTGTCAAAGGTGATGTCAAAGGACTTGCATACCCTTGACATCTGTGTCAAAGTTAGTCATACATCTTTATCTCACCTTTGATGTGAATCAAAAGTGATCAAAGCCAACTTTTTAGTGGACAGGAGCCAAGGAGATGACAGACTAAATAGCACTCTGGTTGGTCTTAATGGCCCTTGGTTAGCCTAAATATTGCAAAATTAGCTGAAACAGCACTCTGATTAGTTTGAACAGCTCTTTGGTTAGCCTAAATAATGTTCATTCAAGAATGGTTAACGATACCTCTTAAATTATAATCACTGCAATGCAGACAGAAATGATAACAAATATTAAATCATTAACAAAAATAAATAATTTATAGAATGTTGCTTTTCTACTTGAGTAAAAGGCGCAGGTTTATTACTGACCTTTGTTCTTTACAAAATCTCAAAGTGTATTCATAATTAAACAATATTAAGACTACATGATAAATGTGAATGCGCTTAACATCACAGGCAACAAATACAAATGCATCTCTGTATAACTATATTGACAATATTGCTGGTTTTCACTGCCATGTCGCCAAAAAAGTAAATCCAAAACTATTGGGTCAAAAAAATTAAGAATATTACAGGTTGTAAAACATTACTAGATATTCTGCTTGTATGGTATTCAGTGCTCCAGTTATGCGTCAAAGTGTTCCAGACAAATTTACAGAGCACAGTATGGAAACACCATGTTGGTAGCCTGCGTGCAGACGTCTCCATTTCCTTTGCTTCACGCGAAAAGGGACGTCTGCGTAATGCCGTTCCTTATCGTGTTCCAGTATCCCGCTGTTTCTCCAGAATTTGGGGACCGCGCTCTGATTGGTTTCTTAACAATAGGCATTGTTAGAATCAACTCTGATTGGCTATCATCGCAAAACACTTAAGATAATTTGTGCAGGTTAAATTAAGCGCAGTTTTCTATTGACAGATCAAAACATGTCGACCAAAGCATGAGTGATTGTGTGTTGTGTTTTTCGCCGATCGTGAACCACAACGACAAAAATCTCGTTCAAGGTCGTGGACAGTTTAAAGTTTTCGAAGAAATCAGTTCTCTTCATATTGTTGTTCATTCTAGTTCGCCCTGTATATGTAAATCGTGTGTTGCAAAGCTTTGGAAGTGACGAGGACTTCATGATAACTTGAAGAATCGATTGAAGAAAATTGGCCAGGGACTTTTTAATGATTACAGTTTGAAACCTTCAAGGCAGGGCTCACAGTTAAGAAGGAGTTCCAAGAGAGTGTAGGTTAATTGCTATCGGTTTCACCGGAGAAGCGAATTCCTCTCGACAAATTGGTTTCTTCTTCACCAAACAGTCTTACTTCGCCACTCACATCTACTCCCGCGAAAACTGCTCATCCTGTCACAACAGTTCCCATTTCTCCCGTTAGACCAGTAATTTTGGAGCAATCAGACGGAAAGATCGTTTTAAAATGCTGGTAGAAGTTACAATTCAATGGCGTTGCAACAATAAAAACAACACCATAATTTATGCGAAATTCAAAACCCGAACAGCGGGATACTGGAACACGATTAGGAAAGGCATTATGCAGACGTCCCTTTCCGCGTGAAGCAAAGGAAATGGAGACGTCTGCACGCAGGCTACCATGTTGGTGCCCATGCAGAGGGGCACCAACATGGCAGCCGGAAATCAATGAAAACATCTGGAATCCACTTCTGCTATAAAAAACCAAGAATTGACAATTTGTGAAAAACTTGGCAATGTTTATAATATATTTTTTTGTAGGTACATTTCAAATATCCAAGGAGCACCTCAATGTAAGGATTAACAAAATAAACAAAATGTTTGAGGTTTCACCAGGTGAGTCTAATTAAAAATATCTTTGATATGTATTGGAAAATAATTTAAAAACTAACTATTACATCCCCATAAATGGCGTCACTCACAGTTAAGGTCCAAGTCCCACCCCCACCCTCAGCATTTTGTCAGTTGCTGCTGTCCAATTCTTCTCCTGGGTAGAGTGAATCACTGTATCCTTGCCCAAGAACACAAGTCAATTCAACACAGAGCCTAGTGTAGATATACTATCCATGTGCCTCACTTTAACAAGATGTCAGTGAAGTTTACATTAAAAAATTATCACCTATTATACAGGAGCTAAACTTGGAATCTAAAATGAGCATCTTGTACTTTATTGAGATTGCTAAGAAGGCTATATTGCCACTAACAAGTTTTTATCAAGTTCTCTCTTCCCACAACAACATCATTACACATGATTAGGGAAGGGGTTGGGAGAATTAGGGGATTCAGCATAGGGACCAACTTAGGCCAAAAAGCAAATTCTCCCACCTGTAATTGAATTATATGTACATAATAGGTAAGGAGAATTTTGCTTCTAATCTAGATCTAAATCACTATCACTGTTGTCTTCCTTTTTAGATGTCACACTTGTTAACTGGCATTCTAACTCCTCTGTCAAAATGTCATTCCTGAAAAAAAACAGCAACAAAAATAAATCAAAGATTGATAACAACTTAGTTCACGGTACCTTAGAGTAGCCAGACTGAATTGTGACACAATTCCTAACAAAAGTACTTGATAGAAAAGATTTCAGCTCACTGTAAAATCTTAGACTCAAATTCTGGTCAGACTCTTTCCTTCTACAGCCACTGTCTAATGGATTTTGCAGTGGAATGTGGTGGACTGCAAATTGAAATTCTGGCCCTATCCCCCACCCGGGGGCAAGGAACTAAGAGAGCATTTTGAAATGCTAGGCTTCTACAGTTACTGTTGATATTCTGACAATAAAATTTTTCCATTATATTTTAAGCTTTGCATTGGCTAAGTCTGTATCAGGTCAAGAGGCCCATACTGCCCGAGCTCATCCTGGAATGGGTTGCTAGTCCATCACAGGGTTAACCCCCCCCCCCCCCCCCCCCCTCCACATTAAATTTGCCTATACTCATAAAATCATCTGGGTGAAGAGAGGCACTGTGAGAGTAAAGTGTCTTGCCCAAGAATATGACACAATGATTCCTGGGCTGGAACCTGGACTGTTTGATCCAGAGTCCAGTGCACTAACCATTTGGCCACTGGGTCTCCCTCCTACTAAGCGTTGAAATGAGAGCCGGGGTTAAAAATGATTCTAGTGTAAGTTTTTGTACATAAAAAGCACTCACTCAATTAAGAAGCTCTCGACATCTACAGCAAAGAAGTCTTGTCCAAAGGTGTCTTCTAGCTTAACAAAGTTACCAATAATTTGTCCACTTTTGTAAACAAGTAAAGCTGGAAGGCCTTCTGATGTCTGTAGAAAAGTGAGGTAAAAATAAGGCAGGGAAAATACATTAAATTATAGTCAGACCTGTGTTATGCAGTTGCCCTTAATTAAGGTCATTCCCCCGAAATAGAACTGAAGATAGATTTTCAACCAAACTTTGCCCATTGGTTGATTACCTAAAGGGAACTTAAATTTTGAAATAAAAAAGGGGGGTCACCACATTCGTTTAGGAGCGGGAAGACCTTGTATTCACCACATAATTCCTTATAATTCCATTGCGAATACTGGCAAAGTACACATTTTCGGTGATAATCTTTTTTTCAAACATAGAAATTGATCTGTATTCACTTTATAGAAAGAGTTTGATCATTACACCCAAAATACGTGAAAAAATTGATAGGTTCCCATACTCGTTTACGAGAAATCAACGATTTATTTCTCTCGCGGACTAAGTTGCATAGAAAAAAGCCGCCATTTTGTTTATGTGTGCGCTAATGGCACAAGAAATCATGCGCAGTAAGGATGCGCAATGCAAAACAGAGGAATGACCTGAAGCAAAGTGGCCAGGATCCAAGATTTATTTCTTTATTATGTTACAGCAAATAATACCTGAATTAGCAGACTCTTCTACTATGTAAATGAAGAATTTTTATTGCTATTGTTTAAAACTGTGTACCACCTAATATGCCTGATACTGGAAATATCTGAAGAGGCTTCAAGATTGTGGGTGGGCCAAGATGTTCTGCTGGCAAGAGTATTTGACTCATCATTGTCAAAAGAGAGACACCTCGCTTTCCATTAGCATTAAGCATGTTCCCAGTATTACACAACAATTCATACTGTCACAAGGAAATTTTTTCAAATGGTACTTTGACTTACAAAATGTCTGCTGATGCCAGTATCCCGAGCAACAATCTTGCAGAATTTAACCTAGGTTAGTTCAAGAAAAAGGACTGCTTAGTATACATCAGTCTTTTACCCATGAATTGCTGCATTGAGTTATTTTCTAGCAAATTTGGAAATCTTCAAAAAAATAAATACACTCATAACTGCAGAAAAACACTTCACCTGGTTAAATTTTGTCCTTTCACCCTCCTAGGAGAGCTACAGGCTAATCTCAGTGGCTTTGAATTATGAGAGACCAATCAAAACTTCAGATTTGATCAATTTTCCAAGAATTAGAGACTTCAAGACCAATTTAAAGTCAAATTAAGTATTCACCTATCCTGCTTCTGCAGAAGACAGAAGCTGTAGGTTGGCCAGAAAGTAGAAAAAAAAATAATTAAAACCTTTTCAAGGTGGATATTACTAACAATTATATTCTTCAAAGAGGTTCACAAAAACCATGATTCCCTGCATGGAAGGGGATTCCCCATTTCCCAAACATAAAGGGTGAATGCAAATAATTTGTCAAAATATGAAAGGAGATTCCCCATTTCCCGATTAGGAAGATTTGAAATTATCATTGTATGAAAGGGGATTCCCCATAAAAAGAGAATTTCTGCATGTTTAAAAGGAGATTTCCTATATGAAGTGGGAATGCCCATTTAAAGGGAAATTTGACTGTGAAGAGGGTTTTTCCCCAAAAAATGGGTCCAGGATTACCTACCAGAGAGTATTGCTGAGCTAAGCATTGCAGACAGCCATTCATTGCCCTACAGCTTTGAAGATCCTAAACAAGCAAACATAGTAACAATAAATATTGAGAGTTAAAAACCTCTTCATATAATGATTTCACTAAAACCTAGTCATCTTCTCTGTAAACCTCAAGCAAACTATAGTAACATTACCTCACTGTAAAGATGAACCACTACTATCACATTGGGATTTTCTTTATCTATGGCGTCAAGAAATTGATGTTTGTCCAACAGTGTGATTACTTTTCCAAATTTAGGTCTGAAATACAAGTTAGATAATATTTTCTTAATTAAAGTATCTCAAACCTGGAGATAAAGTCTGCATTTAAGTCTAGTGACATGTCAGAAATAAAACTCATTTCCAGGTTCTAGTGGTACAAAGGGGACTATGAGTATTTCTACTCCCCCTGGATGGAATAAATAAATTAAATTACTATATTTAGAGAGGAAGCCGCATCAGCTCCAGCTGGTTTTCATGCAGGTCCTCTATCCAGGTCGAATTGAAATTTGGAATGTTGGTTTTTCAGGAGGGAGGAGAACTGGGGAACCCAGAGAAAACACCACGAAGTACAGTAACAATGGGAACCAACAACAAACTCAACCCATACATAGTACCTGCCTAGAATTGAACCCAGGCCACATTGGTGGGATGCAAACCCATCCCTGCACTAGACTATTTCAAATTTACTCCCTCCGCCCCCAAAAAATCGATTTCCCAGTACCCATTTATACTTGTAGGTGGAGAAAGGCACTATGAGAGTAAAGGGTCTTGCCCATAAAATGACCCCAGCAACAGGGCTCTGCCTCAAGCCAAGACTGTCTGATCCAGAATCCAGTGCACCACTCTTTAGGCCACCAAACCTCACACAAACAATCAGTAAGAAGAGGTAAATAAATATTTGGACCGAAAGAGCAAACCTGTTAAGCTGAAGCCTCCTTTCTTGTTCTTGTTTCAACTGCAGCAATCTTTGTAAGTGATATTGTTTAATAAATTCATCTGTGTCAAGTTCTAGTTCCTTAAGGAGTTCTTTTTCTCTCTCGTCATCAAGCTATGAAATAAAAATATATCTATTTTAGTGAAAAAATATCTTCTTCTATGACAAAAGATTAAATAACATTTTCATTATGAAATGAAAAAAATGAAATATTAGAGAAAACTACCGGTAATTACAATAGTACCATTATTTTAAATTAGTTTTGCGGCCAAAAATGCACCATATTCTGTTTTCTGTTGTGACAAGTCACATAGTTAACAGAATGCTGGGGGTGGGGAGGGGGGGTGCAAGGGGTCAGACGTTCCCACTTCCTGTTCTCTTCTACTTCCTAAACTCTTCCCTCCTGATTTATAGGCTTTTGACAAAATTAGCTTATAACTAACTGTAACAATAACTATCTTTCTTTATCACCTAAAATAGAAATTTCACTTCCCTGCCCTTTCTTTTTCCACTTTCAGTACCCCCTTCCCTAATTTCTTCTGCCTTCCCACCAAAATCCATATCAATCCAAAACCATTAAACAGCCTTTCACTGAAACAAACTAAGACAAACGACAAAATTCTCAAGAATCTAAATTTTATTGTAAGATAATGTCTGTGTGTGTCACAATAACTTGGTGTTATATGCATTTACCAAACTTAGTAGGAAGATTATTAAATTAACCATGATATTTCTGGAATAATTTATAATGACTTACACTGCTTTGGCAGGAAACAGAAAACTTCTCCGCTAAGGATTTCATCTCTTTCTCTTTTTCTTTCCGATGTTCGGTTTCAAGCTGCTTATAACGGCGATAATCCTGAATAACACCTTTAGGTCCTGTCTGCAAACAAACCAGAAGCCAATCAGAAAAACAAACAAACAATTAATCACAAACAACTTTCTCCTTCAACTAGGTTTGAACATCATAATTATAGCCTAATAATTGCCAAATACTGGTATTATATTTACACTGCCTCAAGGAAAATGGAATATTATTACTTTGAACCTTCCTTGCCAATCTCAAAAGCAAACTATCCTTTGAAAAATGTAACTGCAAAATGCAAAGTTGCAAAGTTTTTTTGAAAGAAATCAAGAAATCTTTAGAAGTTTTCTACATCGAAATGATCGAATGTAAACTCACTATTAACATTGAAATGGAATATCAAAGTCTTACCCACATTTTTAGTGCTTTATTACGATGAACATTGTTTTGTCCAACTATGAGAGATGATTTTTCTTTTTCTAGTATTTTTTGTCATGTTTTGCCATAGATTTTTGCATTATGACAAGAACATGTGTTATGAATGGATTTTCAACAAAATTACTGCACCATTTGCTTTCCAACTGGGATTTCTGGGATTTTTGTCTAATATGGTAACCCCCCCCCCCCCCCCACTTCCCCCACTGAAGAACAGTTTACCACCAAAAGCAAGGAGGTCTGTTTAATTATTGACTGTAAATTTGATTGTGTGGTTCCAGAAAGTATCCATACCCAAACCATGGAAGATCATTGGAAAACCGGAGGGGGTGAGAGGTCTCAAAATCCAGTGGTGAGTGCTCAACTGGCCTCCCATCAACGTGACCTGTTCAAATCCTGGACCAGCATAATTTATTTATGCACGTCAAACAAACTCAAGGTTTTTCTCTGGGCTCTCTGGTTTTGCTCCCTCTTAAAAAACCAACAATCTTAATTACTCCGGCCCAGGCCCTCAGGGCCAGGGCAGGAGTTGAAAATTCGGCTTGATCTGTAGTCGTCGCCAGAATTCTGCATTCTTGCACAATAGTGTGACGTAATCCCAGGGCGCTTTGCTGGCGAGCTTTTCCACGGACCTATCACGTGCTCAACGTCACAGGCCACGCTCGTGGAAAAACTCATGGAAAAGTACTGGCCAAATGCTGTTTACTGGTGACCTTTTGCCTTGGAGTGAACACTGTGTACTGAGCATATGTTCCGCCTTGTGGGAGCGAACACTGTGTTGTGAGCGAACCTGTACTGATCGAACACTTTTGTCTTTCACGGATTTCAATAGGAAATGGCTTTATTGAAGGGCGGATGAAAATTTCCATCAAATGTGAGTCTGCATTTTCAAACTTCAGATAAAATACAAAGTTTGTTTTTTATGTGTGTCGTTGATGGTAATTAGAACAATTTGTAACGCTTTAGTCGATACATTTACAGACTGTAATACATTCAAATGACCACTGAGTGGGATAACGTGAAAGCAATGGCGTCACGCCATAATGTCTCAAGCGTGACAAAATGGATGCAGCTTGACAAACACGCGGTTAATAACAGACTATTGCTAACGACTGTTTTTATGTACTTAATGGGACTTTTCTCTCTCAATTCGCACCAGTTACCCTTAGTTGTCTGCTGCAACTTTCAATTAGCGTAAACACTGTGATTCTGAACGATTAACAAAAGGATTTTCAGTGATTTGAACGGTTACATGTCATTTCGACAGACATCAACCCCCCAACATTGATCTCAACCGCAAATCTACAACCCCTAAAATGGCCGGAGTGTACGCCCAACAGGCGTCTTGTTCCAGTTCAATCTAGATGCATGTACGCTTTATAACAAAGTCCCGAGAGCTCTTCCGTGGTATGGGGGTAATTATTACTAACAATCACTTGCATTGTTTTAAGCAAATTTTCGGATTGTTGGGGCAACAAAAGAAAATTAGAACTTTTTGTTTATGATCTCAGATAAATTTTCTACTTATTTCAAATATGCATTTGGCCAAGCAGACAGAAGCGATAAAAACAAAGAAGATTGTATTGATTAGCCACAGAGATCGAATTATTATTTAGTGACTTCAGTCTTGATAAAGTTTACTGCCAAATTTCTACAACCGACAATCGTATAAGCAGAGAAATATACGGCGGAGCACCTAAAGAATTCTTTAGTTTACCTTAAATGACAGTCGTGAAGGAGAAAATTGTATACATTGACAATAGTTTCCTCACCTTCGGAACTTCTAGGCAAAAATCTGGTGGAGCCGCAACACCGCCAAGATCAATTTTATCATCTCTGCTGTCATCTTCACCAGAACTCTTCTCGTCTTCGTCTTCTCCTTCACTTTCAGAGCTCGATACGTAATTTTGGCTCTTCAAACCAAGTAGTTTATCGTCTAAAGTCGTCATTTTTACAAGAATCGACAGATTCTCTTTGACCGAACTGAAGGGAAAAAACTGCGTCTTTAGGTTCATTGGTCAGCGGTAACGTTACTTCCCTTAGGGTAGGTACGTGGTATAAAAGTAACATAGTGAAGCAAATTCCAGATTCCATATGACCCATATGGCTTCCAGAAAATAAAATTCTTTAAATGACAACAAAACTATACAGCGCTTGTGGGTTTCCAAAGTTGCTCCAAATGTGAAAGTTGCCGATCAACTTGTTGCGGACAGGCCCACACTGGAGGGCGATATTTAACTGCATCCGCCATGAGCTATTTAGGATATTTCCACAGAGTCGAGAGAGCAGCGGAAATCGGCGAGCCTATCAACAGCCATGTAGAATCTATATAGTGATAGCCACAGCTATTTGCCTCCCACAGGGTTTTCTTGTTTGAACTAATATACCAGCTATTTAAAGTTGAATTCCTTCCAACTCGCCTGCTTCCAATATATTCCACTTCCCACAAGAGATTTTACTAGAACTGATTTCACCTATTTTTTTACGCTTAAGTTGGGTCATTACTAAAACTCTCTGATGGCGACCAATATGCAACAGAGGCCTTGTAGGCTCTTGTATGTGGAAGAACTAAAGATATGGTTTTTGACTTCTCAAGCAGTCTTTAAAATGGGTTCGTTTTTGCTCCTTTTTGCATTGTGAGCTCGGTGTGATCTTTAGACAGGGTTCCTTTAAAATTGTATTTGCAAGATTTCAGCATGTTAAATTCCACTTAAACGAAAAATAATTGGTCTGTTAAAACTGTATGTACTTTCCGTGAAACACTCCATGCTGCAGGAAAGGAAAGAAATAAAAACGACCTATTTAATACTTCTTCGTTATCGTTTAGGGTCGTTATCGTCGAATAGAGTGTCACTTTTGGGGTTTGGGCCTTGAAAAGGGTGTAAATTTTTCTACCCTGAACCCTGAAATAGGATCAGGATTTAAGAACCTTTGCGACAGACAAAGGAGTACCCCCTGCCGGGATGAATAGGAACAAAAACTGAAAAAATACATTACAGGGCTGGGCAGAAATCTCTGCTTCCACGTGCTGGAAGGACTGCAGTTCCCATGTATCATCTGATCATGTTAACCGCAAGGACTTCCGGTGTTCAAGGACTTCCGCTGGGTCGCTCGTGACTCCCCGGAGCTGATAAGCGTGGACTCAGCTCAGAACGAAGGGTGGGAACAGGGGCGCGGCATCGTGCGGGGAATAGAAAATATTGCTGCTGGATATTCTCGGAACATCCTTTATTTTGTTGCTATTTTTGAATGCTCTGTCCTATCCAGGACGTTTTGACCTTCTGCAAAGAAATTTTATGTTAGCGAAGCTTCACCGCTGCAAAGATTTCAGCGGATAACATTTGTGAAAGTACGGGTATAAGGCATTCGGCTAACACTGAATTGGCTTTTTATGTCTGTTTCAGATGCTTTCATAGTTGCGAACAGGCTGTCTTGTGTTAAAAAACACTTTTTAGAATCAGAGGGGAAAAAAGGTCAAAAAATAACCAGAAACGAAACTTGTTCCGCACAGTACAATGGGTCAGAGTACAACAGTTTAGCAGGAATTGACAACTCCGCTATTAAACGGAAATCGGGGTTTTGATTAAAATTAAACGTATCAAAGAAACAGTTTGGGGTGTGTATCTTTTTAATAAATATATTTCTTTAGCTTTTCGACTCCCGCTGACAAATCAACAAATACATTTATCAATCAAAAAGTGGTTTTTTTTGGAGCGGAGAGCTTTACGTTATTCGTTTAAGCGCGTACAAAGTCTTCTTTTCATCATGTTTGCACTGCATTAGCAATAAATGATTGACATAAAAACCGCGAAGTGCCGTGGCTTCCTAACAAGGTTGGTATTCGAACGAGTGATCGATGAAACACAAAGGGTACGGTCAACACACTTTCACCAACAACTTCCGGTATTTATATCCGGAATTTCCTATTAAGGACACCCACGCAAAGTGATTATAAGTTTGTGAGATTGCATGACTTCTGCTTTGAAATGTCTGGAAATCGAACACAAGATATTTGATGGTCAGGTTTTCGCTTTGCGATGGTGTGCAAGTTCTAAATTTAGCGCAGATTTCATTGATCGATTGTTCTGACGTTCGAGTCAAAACTGCAGAAACTAGAGAGTTTTCGATGCTCGGTTTTGTTTTCCAAACTTGGCGGCTTTTCGTGATTTAATGCCAAATTAAATTCCGTGTTTCGGTTAGCAACAAAACCACAAGAGACGAACAGCAACGTGATATTATTAGTTCGCAAACCATTCATTAATCGTACACGAAAATATGATCATATCACGAACTTCTCTCGGCACGCAAATCAAGACTAACTTGTTTCTGTTAGCGTTAAAAATAGTAATGATGGATGGTAATTTCTAATTTTGACCGTCATTTATCAACTGATATGCGTGAAAGACGCTGCGAAAAATCATTCGTGTCTTTTTAAAAAGTTGTTTTGGCTGAAGGCTTATCTTGTCACTCCCAGAACTGGGGGAACTATAAAACAGAACATTACTATATAAAGGGCTCTTATGAAATTAACCATGAATATCGAATCCCTCTTCCGTGCTATCAATATCGTTTTAATATTTGAAACATTCTAATTAATTTTTTCTTCACCCAGGGTTTGAAAGCTCCCGGCCGCTGTACCGATCTGTTTTACACGAAATCTTAGATTTTGGAACAAAAGTTTTATTTGACGTAAATTTTTAAGAGGGATTGGTTAATTACGTCACATCCGTCGAGTTTTCGCGCAACTCCACGAGGAAGATACACCCGATAACATTTTATCCGCTCGTCTGGACCAACAAATTCTGAGTTATCACTAAGAGAGAAAATGAGACTTTGGACACACCACCATACATAGAAAAATAATTAGATTTTCTCGTCCACTATTAAAATGTGCGATATGTGCTCATTAGGCAAGATACTCGAGTGATGCTGTCAAATTCGACCAATCACACGCCGAGAAATGGACTAATTTCAAAGGTCAGCGGTGAGTGTGTTGCACGTTTCCTGCGAACGAAAAGGTGTTGTTTTACGGGAAGGAGAAACTTTTCCATCGTCTTCCCTTGCGGACAGTATTTACAAACAAGTCGCGAGAGAGCGTGTGCGAGCGCTGGTTCTATTCTGTAGTGAGCAGATGCCGTTTAGAGTCTACCACACGGCGAAGATTCTTATCTACTAATTGATGACTGGAAGCTCATTTGTGCATGAATGTCGCATGAATGACAACGACGTGACATCGATCATCAGAAATCAATATCCAAGTATTTTGCGAAATTCGACCCTGAAATTCTACACCAATTAAGCGGCCGACGAATTCTTTGAACGATTGAAATCACGAAGCTAGTGCCTTTGTTTACGGCGGAGCGTTTGTAAAACTCTTTCTCCGGGATTTGAACAGTACAATACCTTCGCGGAATTGGCGTCTAGCCGTAACTATTCTAGCGGGAGCGATTTCTTAATTAACGTACCAAGTTGGATCGGAGTTGAAGCCACAGATGTGTGCAGCTTGAAAGGTGTCAACTTGGTGTGAATTTCATCCTCTTTCAATTCAAGATTCTTTGTTGAGCTGTTGTGTAACTCAACTGTTGGCGAAATAGCCACCAGAAGTTGTTAGCTGCGATCCAATTGAATGGGATGTTGACTTTTTACATGTAAATCGCCGAGTGTTCAATTGATCAATGCAGCATATTCATAACATGGCATCCCCGATTAAGCGAATCATGAGTTTACGGGAGACTAAATCAAATCATGTCGACGATTCGTCGCCATCTCAGGCTGTTAATCGAAAGCCGAAATTCCTTAAGATTTTGCGTAGACCTTCGTTTAATCAAGGAAGAAAACGAAGCAACGAAGAACAGGACAATCGTGCTTGCGAAATGGCGGACGATCAACAGAATGCGAAGCCGCCGGTCGTGAAAACGACAAAGCAAACACGCGATTTGGAAGAATTTCAACAGTTCCACAAAGAACTTCGAAGTGCTGTACAGTATTTCATTCTCGTTGTGAACAAATTCAAAAACAACATGGACATTGTAATGGCTAAAATCCCCGACAACACTTCTATAGTGTTGGAATCAGTCATTAATATCGATAATATGCTGGACACTTGTCTACGACTTCATAGCAGCAACAGAGACCTCATGCCGCACAGAATGACGATTCACAAGCGTGCTGCAGAACTTGTTCGCTGGACCGATCAGCTTTTGGTCAGAGGCAATGTAAAAGGCAACCTGGAAGAAGGCGTCGAATTTGTCAAAGAACTCGAAGCTAGCGTGCAGGAATTAGTGGATTTGGCATTACCGCGGCTTCGGAAGCGGCAAGTCAATGACGAAATTAGAAACTCTATTTTCATGTTCGAGGGAAGCAGCGAGAGTATTCAAGTCGGTGAGGAGAATTCTGATTTCGGGCATTCATCAAATCGAAGAGATTCTGGAATAAGTGAAGGAAGTCTTGTTGATGGTGCGGGTCACGATTCTAATTCTTCAAGAGCATCCCCATCAACATCCCGTGACTCGGGTCGCGGTTCGTACAACTACATCCTCGATCAACCCGATTCAGCTCCACAAAATGGCTTCTTGAGCCCACCTGAACCACCCGTGAGGGGACGACATTCGTACAGAACAACGTCAAGTTACAACCACAGTAATGCTACTTTGAAAAACTCTGATTGGTCACTTAGCCAGGTAAGTGACACATCCAGCTATCGTTCCCTGCCGCAATCACCTGTTAGTTCCCAGGAAGAATTTACAGGTCGCGCATACCTTTCTGCGTCAAGTTCTGTAGAGGAAGGCTCGTTCTTCTCTGCCGACGAGGGTGATCAGATGCCCTCATATGAAGAACCAGATAGTCCCATTATCCAAGCATCCTTCCTGGGATACATAGAGAACCATGAACTGTTGACTCCAAATAAGAAGACAAAGTCATTTCAAGTGTACATTGAACTTGTTGGAAATTACACTCAGCCTGCTGATGGGATCTTACGGCGACCGTCATCGGCCTATGATGGTTACCAAGAAAATTTTAGAAGGAGCATTGCAACCAACAATTCCCCCACCTCACCGCTACTAAAGAAAGAAATGTTCGCTTTCCGAAATGTCAGTGATTCTGAACGTTCCCATTCGCTTCCAACCCTTCAAGGACATACAGGGAAAGTCACACCTTCCAACCAATCAAATGGCAACCTGGACTGGAATAAGAACATCCGGGCAGACACTCAAAGAAAGAAGTTGCTTCCTCTTGAAGAGGAGCGAAATCGAAAGAGAAGTAATGCGAGTAGCAGCTCAAGCAGTTTGAGCGGGACAGAAGAGGAGGATGTCAACACTCCTGCCCTCGACTGTTTGGATGTTTCTAGGTTTCTTGTCTATCGCAATGATGATGATGGCCCTACACTGATCGGCGGAGCTATTGATGCCCTGATTGTCCATGCCAGTGGCTCTACCAAGAAGGACTTGGTTTATTACGAAGCTTTTCTTACCACATACAGAACGTTCATCTCCCCTAAGGACTTGATTACTAAGCTTCTGTACAGGGAGAGAAGATTTCGTGAGAAAGGTTGCAAGAAAGCAAGCCAAAATGCTTTCTTTTTGCTTTTGCGTGTTGTTGATGAGCTGACTGGAAAAGTTGAGAGGAGCATCTTGGAGCAGCTAATGAAGGAAGTCTATCGTCTTCTTGTCAATGGGGATGTTGTTCTTGGAAAGATTCTTCGTGACAAGATGCTGCCTAAATGTGAGAATTACTATCGGTCACGTACTGCATCAGGGACTGTTCATCCCATGATTTCTGTCGATCCTTCACATAAATACACTGTCCTGGATTTTCACGCTGAGGAGTTAGCAAAGCAGCTCACCTTGATTGACGCAAAGAATTTCCACAACATCGAGATTCCAGAAATCCTTTCTTGGGGCAAAGAGCAGAAGGAGGAGCTGTCACCAAACTTGTGCATTTTCACGGAACATTTCAACAAGGTTTCCTACTGGTGCCGCACGCATGTTCTCTCCTTTGAGAAACAGAAGGATCGTGAACAGGTGTACACAAAGTTCCTGAAGATCATGAAGCATTTGCGACGATTCAATGACTTTAATTCTTTCTTTGGAATCCTGTCTGCCTTGGACTGTTCTGCAGTGCGGAGACTCAACTGGCCAAAGCATTTGCCTGAAAGCTTGTCTGAGTATACAGCATTGCTCGACAGTACCTCGTCATTCAAGGCTTACCGTGATGCTCTGGCAGTGGCAGAGCCCCCTTGCATCCCATATCTTGGACTCATTCTGCAAGATGTCACATTTGTTTACCATGGCAATGCCGATGAGCTGCCAGATGGCAAAGTGAATTTTGTCAAGAGGTGGCAGCTGTTTAACATTGTGGACAATGTGCGTCGATTCAAACTCACTTCTTATGACTTTGAGTGGAATGACCAGATTGCGCAGCTGTTTGCTGGAATGGACAATTTCTTGTCAGAAGAGGACTTGTACGACAGGTCACTCAAATTGAAGCCTCGGGAGTGAAGGCCTCACATGTAGCCATGACTGAATTTTAGTACAGGTTAGATAAAACAGTGCATATTTTTCTCCGAGATGAACATTTTTATTCAAGCAATACATAATATTTACAAGTGTCATATATTAGCTCTAATACATGCAGTACTTAGGTTTTCATTTAATTCCACTGCAAAACGCTTGATTTTTTCATTTCTCCCATGCTCCAAAGTCTTGTGTAGTTGCATGAAATTATTTTTCTGGTGTAGAGTGTAATATGAAGATGCAAGTTGTACAATAATTTGAAATATTCTGGAAAAACCTTTTTTCAAGTCAAATTTACAAAGAATCTCTGTGGGTTACGCCGATGTACATGCAAATTCACAAGAATTATTGCTGCCAATGTAATGTCAATCCCTGTAGCTGTAGGCCATGAGATCAGTTTCTTGTGTGTTCATTTCACGTGAGATATGATCCAAAAAATTTCTATGACAACTTACATGAAACAAGATCCAAACAGTGTAGTTGATAGTTTAATAAGATGAGATTTTTACAGCTTGAATTGTGGAAAATAAGCTTGAAACAAGAGACATTTGTTTTCTCAAGCCATAGAAACAGAATGCACTCCTGATCGCAATTAAACTGACCAACAAAGTGCGCAATTTGTTGAAGAAAGAAGGTACACATAGAAAGTTTTGATAACTGCAATGCTCTTGTGTTTAATTAAATTATTCCTAGTTGAAATTAATATCTTTGACTATCCCTGGTCACACCCGTACCTATCATATAGGAAAAACATTTTTTGGGGTAAATAATTTTAGTATGGGTTATCTGTGCATGCAGACATTAAACTGAGGCTCTTTATGGATATGACTGACGTCGGCAAAAGCACTTTTGAGACGGAGCCATTAATCTAGTTACTGGAGCAATGGTTCACAACAAAAGACCAAAATAGAGTGACAAACATTCAATATTATGTTCGCCAAACAGATCCATTTGTGGAAAGTTGTAATGGCCACTTGACAGTCTGTAGCCATTAAGAGCCTCATAACAAGTTGTTGTCAATATCATTTGCTGATGTAGAATTAAGTAAGCTTTCCAGGAGTAAAATGTTTATTCACTGTATGGTTAAGCATCTTCAAAACAGTAATGTTACTAATATTGTTTTTATGAACTCGAGTAGCAATATTATTTATGGTGTTAGAGGTCAAAGCTTTTCGTGCTAGAGAACTGTTGTTTCTTCAATATTTACAGCCAAATTAAGTGTACTTTATTTTGTGCAATTTGCGATTGCGAGTAAGAGAAGGTTTCACTGTGTTGTTAATTATTAAAAGATGACATATTTTTGTATTTTTTTACAAACAAATTTGGAAGGCACAGTGGTTTTGAGTGCAAAGTGATCACTTCCGACCAGAAACTAGTAATGTTTACAAGGAAAGGATCTTTCATCCAAGTGAAATTATTTTTCTGTGAATTATTTTTTACAAGTAGAATGTTTAAAATTATTGCTATGTTTGAAATAAATTGATTTATGCCTTTAGTCAAGCTGCTACACAGCAGGAAATGAGACAAATTATTTTACTTTTCACTGATCTTATCAAAAAAGGTATTTCAGTATTGCAGAAGTCTGATCTTAATATCCTGATTTGATAAGAACTCTTGAAGTATTTCCTTTGTATAGTTTGAATAGTAAAAGAAGCTTTGCTTAGACTTTGGGAAAACGGCTTGAAAACTCTACAGTAAAGGTTTTGATTGCTTTTAATAGTATCATACTTTTAATATTCAGAGTGCTAAGTCTGTAATGCATTTCGAAGTTATTTTTATGAATCAAAAGTTACAATTACTTGGGGTCACAACAGGAAATCGTTTAAAGAATAGATAAGATATAAAGCTTGTTTTGCTTCTTTTTTTAAATGTAATCAGTTTTAAGATCTTAAAAAGGAAGTTTTAAGAAGCCTCCCATTCACTCTAATTAAATTTGTAAATAATTTACATTTGTCAGACTTTGTGATAAATAATTAGTGCCAAACAAAACTTTTTATATATTAAAATTTTGAAGTATTGACCAATGTGTGTTTTATTTTATGGGATTAGGGACTAGTTAGAAAAGATGGGATTCCTATTTGCGGGAATCTGTAACATAGATTAGGTAAAGAATGTCGGTTTTAGAACTCAGATACATGGTTTTAATGACCAGTTGGTCATGATGGTTATCAGAAAATACTGAGATTTATCTCATGGCACATGAGAAATGTGAAGCATCTTAATATATATCCTTGTTAATGATGAGTTGGTATTTACATGCTTAGTTGGCTTACAGCGTTATTTGGAAGCACAGTAAAAACTCAAGGCGTGATGCTATTGATTTAAATTGCTTAATGCCATTTCGATTGAAAAACGACTTTAAAATGTAGAGTTTTGTTTGGGATCGTTTACTGTTTAGCTGGATCAAGCGGATTACTGAGCAATGCTCTTTCTAATCCTGCTTTGTATTTAAATTCTTATAATGTTTACTGCAATGTTTGAGTCGTAAATCCTTTTTATAATGATCTCATTTTCTTCCAGCAAAAATCCAATAATTGAAGACCCACACAGGATAATTTTTAAGCATCTTTGCTCCACTTGACTCCAAGTCAAATTGACATGCTAACTAATTTGCAGTTTGAAGCTTGACACTCAAATTTGCAACAGCGTGGAGTATGAAGACAATGTAGGTATTGCGGTTCTATACGTGTCTATACGTGCACTATAAAATGTTAACTGTTTCACCAAAATGAAGGCATAAATATTCTGTAATAGCAGAAAATTCTGTTACGAGAACAGGACCCGTTGAAGAACGATGGAAACAAATTTGCATTGCACCAATATTTTTGCAAAACAGCAATTTTTAGTTTTTAGAAAATTTGTAATTTGTAATAATTGAGCTGGCTTGTTGACAGACATTCAAGTCTTGTGCCTGATGCAAAATTTATTTCGTTTCAGATTGCAGAACTAAAATTATTATTGATCACGATCATGCTAAAAATACCATCAAAGCATTTTCAGTATTTGTCAATCAAGGTCAAAACGTGTCATCAAAACATTTAGATTTCTGTTCAAGCAAACGGCAACATTTTATAGATTGTTGTTGTGAAATCTGTGGTGAAAGCCTTCCTTGTCAGCGAAAATTCACCTCAAAAGTTTCATCTTTTGCTGAAAACTTGTTTTGTGGTTTTTGGTTAAAAAATAACGTGCATTAGCGCTTGGCTTCATAACCCAAAAATTTAAAACATGCGAGTTGATTGAAAAGATACTCGAGTAAAGTACGTTTGGAATGATAATTATGATCCTTTGGGAAAACCCATTTTAGTGCGAAATTTACCCCGTGTAGGAGAGGAGTGGGGAAACAATTACCCTCAGGCAGCAGAGTGAACGTCTTCCATCATTCAAAGTCACGAGAGCGTAAAGGCTCCAAACACGAATGAACTGAATATTTCACGCAACATTGCGCGTGACACTTTTGCCACAAACTGTAAATTGCGCTCAGCATTTCTGACTTTTACGTAGCCAAAATGGGGGATGGTAGCTACACTGAGGCATCCAAGAAAAATCAGAAGGAGGAGAAGAGTCGAGAAAAGCAACAGATACAATGTAGTCATGTTTGGGAGCAGTTGGATAGCCAAAAATGTCACGCACAATGATTCTGAGGACATGTTGAAAGAAACTATTGCACGTATGTTGCAGAATCAGAAGAAAGCAATCTTAAGTTCTGCAACACGCTCAAAACTCCGCACGACAGTTTCAGTGCTGCGTGCAACAATAAAAAGACTAAAACCCAATTTAAAGATTTCATATACGCAAAAGAAATATATCAGGTAACTGGCCTCATATCACCGGGAAAAGGGGGATTTGAATAGTTTAGGGGGGGGGGGGGAGCTCCGCTGGAGTCTAGAAGCCCGTACCCCGTCTCATACCCACCCCCTCCCCCCCCCACCAAAAAAAGCTCAAATTTGCTACCCCATCACCGACCGGAAGTGAAGAGGTTGTTTTTATTTTCAAATTTTCTTTACAATACTACAACATCTACTAGAACAAGTGAAGAACCTAAAGCATAGACGAGCTGTAGCTGAAATCGAGTCTGGACGTCACTGTGTACCTTAATTACTGGAATCTCAACACATGTCAACACTGCCGCTCTAACCAAATTGAGAACGAGAACCATTCCTTTATTCCATTGTGATCGTTATAACACTGTTAGACAACAAATAACAAGTGACATTGTACTTAAATATCCGGCATTTGATCTTTTGAACGATATTGATAAAACTATATTCCTGTTTAATAATGTTGATTCCTTCATTTGTAAGAAACTGGGTTATTTTGTATACGAAGCATTACATATAAGAGAAACTTGTAATCTTATCTAGTCTAATGTGATTAGTGTTATTGTAATTTTACATATATCATATTTGTTATTAGAATAATTTTGTATATTGTTATTTTAGGTAAATACCATCTGTATATGGGAATACCAATAAAATTTGTTGTTGTTGTTGTTGCTATGTTTTTTTTTTTGCACAATTCAAAACCTGATTTAGCTAAGAAGATATAAATTAGAGATAATTTTTCCCCATTCATCGCACGACCCCGCTTCCGATAAATAAAGGAAGGTCGAAAGGTCAAAAATGGAACCCCACGTACCACGTAATCGTAACGGTTTTATCAAACCGACGATCGTTTGTCCTCTATTCTCTCTATGAGCGCTTTGAGTAATATTTCGGAAAGTAATTATTGTGTCGAGTTCCAATGCGCGTCTCCACTATGTAACGGCACACTTGTAAATGATAGTAGACAAATAATACAATACAAGACATGATGAAGATACTCGTTGACGCTGTGAGGAGAATCAAAGAATCACCCACATCAGACGTGACTTGGTGATCGACTCGGACTGTGTTTGTCAAGTTCTTCAATAATATTCCCATGGTAAAGTAGTAAATCTTCCTTTCCAGGAGATACGTGCTCTCACTGGGATTGGCCCTGGTTAGAATCTGTCGATGGATAATCTGTGAAGCAATGTTGTTTTGTAAACGTATCAGTAAAGAAATAAAATCTACTGCCGCCGCTATAAATTGTCTGATGAAAATTAAAAGCAAGGTGAACAAAGCTCACTCACTGTTGGCTTGAAGGGACAACAAGAAAACTGTCGACAGTATCATTTCTTGACGGGGCGTGTGTTGAGAAAAAAAAACGCACAGTGTTTTTGAACGGACTGGGTAAGCCCACAGACCGGATGGAGAGGATATAAACAAGGATCTTTTATTTCCATCCATGCTGCAAATCGAGAGGTCGCGCGCACTTGCCAAGACCAGCGCGGAATGGGGAATCCATAAAGACCCATAAACATCGAGTTTGGATTCGAGTTGATTCGAGTTCGAGTTGGACTTCGAGATGGACCCCGAGTTGGACTTCGAGTTAGACTTCGAGTTAAAAAAAAAAAAAAAAATAATAATAATAATAATAATAAAAACTAATTAAAATAAAAACAGAAACAACACACACACAAAAACCGAAACAACAAACATCGAGTTTGGATTCGAGTTCGAGTTCGAGTTGGACTTCGAGTTGGACTTCGAGTTAGATTTCGAGTTAGACACATGCCTCTTTTTGTTTAGTGATAAAGATAAAGATACACGTGTTGCCAAGTTGCCAAGCATGAATTGAACTTCCACTTTGGCTTGGTGTTGTAAGGCAGCACAGAGACATAAAACGCATGTGAAGATATGATTTTTCTCAGCGAAAGACATCCTGGTAATTCACTCTAGTTTATATGATAAATAATAATGAGCGATTTCTTTTTCTCAGCCGCATTGACAAACGGTTCCACACATTGTTCAAAACCCGTAACCCTGCCCTATATTTTGGCGTGTGAACTCTCACTTTTTTCACGCTAGGTTCAAATCTATTCCTATCTATTTAATCGCTGCTGAAGAAAGTCTTAGTGTTGAATTATCAACTTCCGTTTCCATCGAATTATTAGTTACTTTCTAAAAACGTGATTCCAAATAAAACTCCAACTCGAACTTGAACTCGAAGTCCGACTCGAACTTGAACTCGAAGTCCAACTCGAACTTTAACTCGAAGTCCAACTCGAACTTTAACTCGAAGTCCAACTCGAACTCGAACTCGAAACCAAACTCGAGGGTTACTGCTCCCCGCGGAATGCACGTGCGGGACGTGCGGTAATTCCCAGACTCTCTCTTTTTTCTCGTCCCCAGGAGCGGGAGAAAGGGAGACCCTGGGAACGAAATCAAGATGAATCAAAAGCACGTCGTGCTCCATGTCTCGTGTTACTTAAACTTTAAAAAGCTTTCTGTGACCTTGCTGGCTGCAATTATACTCGGTGTCAGGTTATCGATAGACTCTAGACCCTTAGACTCTTCACCCCAAATATATTATGCCCCTTTAGAATTCCATTCATTCACTAAAAAGTAAAATTAAAACTGTTCTTGTCACTCCATAAAAGTTGCGTTATATTGTAGTGTGATTCACAGCACGATATACTTGCCGCTCTTTCAAAGATTTTTTAAATTAGCCTGAAACGCTGCGATAGATTATGGAAAAAAAGACATTCCATGTGTCCAGAAGAAAGATTGTTACTCCATACCAACTTAAGAAAAATTTAGACTCTTCACCCCAAATACATTATTCCTCTTTAGAACTCGATTTATTTTTTTAAAAAAAATTGTCGTTTGATAGCGTGGTTTTACTCGACCTGTGAAACAACATGCAACAATTAGTGCGTAATAGTCAAATTTAACAAAAGAAAACAATGGAATTTGTGTGTAATACTATCTAAACCGCGCGCTCTAATAGCTGCGTTATAATTGTTGCGTGACTTTCACAACTCGATTAACTTCTGATCTCCGGTCAATCTTCGGACAATCTTGTTCTCGATTCTATGTGTCCAGAAGAAGGACGATTATCCCCATACCCTTGTCATTTGCTGTTTAATCAGTTTAATATTTCATTTAGTTCTTCTCGTTCAGCCTGTAAGACCCTATAAACGTAACAGGAGACAACTAGATTGACTTCTGTTTTTTTATTCACATCGATATATCTGTTGATTGCATTTTTGACATTTTTTACCGGTCTTCAAGGAAAACTAAGGAGCCATGATCGTGTAAAGAGAACAAATGATGTCCCCAGCGTTTAAAAAATAACCACAAACATTGTCACCAGCGTTTAGAATCAATGATTGTCAACATTTCTTGGAGAAAGAGCACATTTAGTGTCCCGCCAATTAACAATAAATAGTATTTATTTTGTTACTTCGTAACCTTGTCACTTTGTAACCTTACGTGGGGTCTTACACGAGCTCTGCGCCAAAGCTATCTCACATAACACGAGACAAAAAATAGAACCACTGTATTACAACAATCACATCACCAAAGTATATACTTAATTGTTTCTTACTCCTTTAGACTCAATCACAAACCTTCTGTAATCTATTTCACGAAGTATTACCCTGATCGAACCTCTCCGCCGCAGTCAAACAGTGCAAGACAAAACTGCATCTGTTTCACTTCGATAAAATCTGTTAATCACATTCTTGACATTTTTTGGCGGTATTACAAAGTAAAACCAATCAAACACGTTAGTGTAAGAGCACACATAATGTCCCAGCATTTAGAATTAACTCAATACATTGTCACCCGTGTTTGAAATAAATAACTGAAAACTTTTCTTCGAGCAAGAACACCTATAATGTACCACAAATTTACAATAAATACATATTCATCGTTTTAACTTTGTTCACTTGTCGCTTCGTAACCTCGCGTGAGATCTTACACGAGGTACTATCCTGCGCCAAAGGTCCCACACCAAATTAATTCTCGTGTTACCATGGTAACACGAGACAAAAAGGAAGGAGGAAATTAAACGAGTTCTATATATATAAGCGCCTGCACCCGCAAACGGGTATAACACAGTTTATATTTAACTGTCCTTCGCTCTTTTACGGCGAGCATCCCTTCGTTTTGAGTATGTTTCATATCTTCTATTGTCGTATGACGTGCAGATGTTATCCGTGATAGCCCTCCATTCCTTTCTGTTATGTACATAGTAGCACCACGCTTCAAGAACGCTTCCAATTTTGAGGTCTTTTTTCAAAATGTCCTTGAATCTTAGTTTAGGACGACCAAACGGGCGAGATCCGTGTTCTAGCTCTGAAAATAACAGCTGCTTAGGCACTCTGTCATCGTCCATTCGGCAGAGGTGCCCAAGCCAGCGGAGACGACTTCTGACTAATTTGGTTTCAATGTCATCTACGTTTGCGCGACGGAGGACATCTTCGTTGCTTATATAATCGTCCCACCTGATCTTGAGAATTAGGCGCAAATGGCGTTGTTGCAGAGTACGAAGTTCTCTAACTTCATGCTGATAGACAGTCCATGACTCACTACCGTACAATAAGAGAGGCATTAGACATTGATTATAAACAGCGATCTTGGTTGATACAGTGAGATCTCGTGAGTCGAAAACTCTCTTTCGAAGGCGACCATAAGCACATGACACAGCTTGTATACGAGACGTGAGCTCAGCTCTCATTTGTGGGCAGTGGCTAGACTCTAGACTCTACTTGGAGCCGGTCTAGAATGGAGCAGTAAGGCGACTCCTTCCCTCCACTAGCCTTGGGTGAGTACCTTGGGCAAGTGCTAGTACGCCCGGAGCCTCCCGCACCAGGGATACGGTTTGTGACTTTGTCACTTCTTTTGGGCGGATAAGCCTCTAGTAGGTCAACGGCCAACACCGGCGGATCTGACGGGCAGTGGCTAAACGAGTTCTATGGAATACGTATTCTGTTTAAGTTCCTTGGAGCGTCAGGTTAGTGGAAGAAAGCGTTGTGTGACGACCCTAACAAGAGCGCGAAAGACAGTAGATAAGGGAAGCGTGGAAGACGAGACGTGGTTGTGTGCGAGTGGAGGAAATCAGAGAGCAAAGAGGGAACTCGCGATCGAGCTTCTTTTCCACCATCCCTACCCCATGTGCCATCCATCATTCATGGCAGGGGTAGTCCTCGCGGGAGGTCCTGTTGTCGACTTCACTTATGAAATATTATTGGCCAATATATTCGAGTGATTCATAGGTGACCGCACGGAAGCACACACTTGCTGCCTGTCATGCTATGGAGTTCTTTAGGGTTAATTGACCTCTCTTGATGACAGCAAACACGGCTGTTAAACCACGGAGAAGTGTTATTGCCTTGTCTCGTTATACAACCACAAATTTGGAGTGACTTTTTTCCCACAGCAAGTGCCATTAATCTCTGATGTTCTTTTTTGATTCGCCACGATAAAAAGAATGTTTGTAGGCGTGCGTGGGAAAAATGCGTAGGACGCTGTGGTTAAATGCACACACACAAAAAACATTTTGTGCTTGATAAAAAAAAGATAGAAGGCGGTTTCTATAGCCAAATTCCAATTTATTTTCTGTCTTTTATACAGAGCAGTTTTTGGAGACCTAACGAATAATAATTGTCTTGAAATAGAACGTCCATCCCCAGACGTTTCAAAACAATCATGAAGGTTGGGTAGCCAGCGCAACCTTTCTTTACACTTGTCACGCAACCTTTCTATTTAGGATTGCGTGACAAGTTAGAAAGGAATATAAACAGGATTCCCAACCTGAAAATTAACTGCGGCTGTAAAGGTTGCTTAGTTGCTTAGCAACAGTAACTGTGAATTTTTCCACGACGATTTACCAGGAACGGTGCCCTGGTCCCAAAGGTTAACTTCCTTCTTTCTTGAATCAATGTGAAGTCGCCGTGTTTCTCCGGTCGCTGCTTCCCTTTGATTGAGACAAGAAAAGACAAAACCTCCGAGACCATGTACAAAAGGGAATATGCCTTCTGACAGAATATAATAACAAAGACATCAACTTTGAAGTTAATAGTTAATAAATAACTAGTATTCTGTTCAAGGGACGGTTTCACAGAAAAACGTAGACAATTTGATCGATCACCAAAATGATTCGCAATTCTATAAACTTGGCAAGCTCTTTCACTGCAGTGCCTGATTTTAGCAAAGTAAGTCTCTCAACTCTCTTACTAACAAGTCAAGGAAGAAGTCTTCACTGAAAAGAACGTGCGTTCTATCTCTAAAATGTAAATTCACGTTTCTGTTGAACAGTCGTCTTGCTTGTCTGACGTAACAGACGAATTCGAAATGGGAATTGAAATAGCCCCGATATGAAGCATGACGTCACTGGCATCCATGATGACACTATGATGTTCCATACCACCCTGGACAGTAACAACGTTCCCCAGGGCTGCATTAACGACTAACCCACTGTTTGACGTGGGGGTGGGGTCCGTCAGGTTTGGGTTGTCATCAGTCTGAGATTGAAGGATTTGCGAGGGAAGTGTCGATGTGACCGACATGGGGTTTTCAGACGCCATCATCACGCTTGCTGATTCTGCCGGGGAAAGCACTGAAGCCTCGTCCGATTGCGACTGAAGGATCTCATCTGGCAGCGTGACTTGCGGCACCATCGCATTCACAGACAAGTCGCTAGCGTTGTTACCGCGGCTTAAAGCGTGCTGAGTAAGTCTCAGGGCGGATGACGGGGATAACGTGCCTGCAAGGCTTGGGTCCGTGATGTTTGACATCACCGTCACGTGTACGTCTTCCAAGGGATCTGGACTGACCACAACATCTCTGTTTCCTGGAGCAACTTGATGCATGTGTACAACTGGTCTTTCTGGGAGATGTGTTCCATCTAAAGTCTGAGCGATTGCCGCAGGACCTAGGAGTAAAATATAGTATGGGAGATTTTAAATTTCAAGTGACCTGTCTGTCTGTCTGTCTGTCTGTCTGTCTGTCTGTCTGTCTGTCTGTCTGTCTGTCTGTCTGTCTGTCTGTCTGTCTGCCTGTCTGTCTTTGCTATGAAGGGCTAACACTCGAAATGCCAGCTTTTTAAAATGCCCCTACGGTGGCTAAATGTTGTTACGGTGGTAGTCGGTCTGTCTGTCTTTTTCCTTACTTTTTGTCCAATATCACGCCCCAAAATCTCATTATTCACCCCCTTCTGTCGCGTTTTTCATTAGCGAAGGGCTGTTTCAATATAAATTACGGCCACTTATACTTCAAGAAGACACCCAGAGGAAAATGAAGGACTTCACTTACCCTGAAATGGGGGGCTAGTATACGCCACACTTGTGGAAGTCACACTGTTTTCTCCTCTCCCCGTTTGCTGGGAGGAAGTGAACACAGTCTTCGAGTGTGGTATGTGAGAGGCAGCCAGATGCAGCTTTCCTGTTTGATTTATCACTTGCTCGTCCTTAGTAACAGAAGGCTCCGTATGTAGTTCACCTTGTGCCAAGGAGGCATGAAGACTGCCATGGCTGTCAAGCTTACTGTTGTCCACATTTTGAACACTCACAGCCTCCAGGCTGGCCTGGTGTACTGTGGCCACGTTGTTATCGTCCTGTGGCACCACACGCGCCTGCAAATCCGTGTCAGATTTTGCAAATTTTGCGTGGCCAAGTCTAGCGTTAGTCAGTTCTGAAGCAGTAATGGGCCCAGAGATATCTGTTTGTACAATGGCTTGCGTGAACTCGGGTCCAACCTCTGGGAGAGTTTGTACAGCATGATGAGCCTGGAGTACAGTAACAACCTCCTGTAAAAACACAAATAGTTTAAGACCGAAATTGTCTCAAGAAAGTTTTTTAGCTCAAATACAGTAAAAACCCACGTATAAGAACCTAGATTTTTCCAACTTAGCCTAAATAGGTTCTTATAGAAATGGTATTTAATGGGATTTTATTAATTTGATAAGGGCACTAGCGATCAGCACAGATAATACACTCTTTTTTTTATATAAGAATATATTTTATAAGAATATCGAGGCTGAAATTTTGAAAATTTAAGAATATTTTAAGAATAAAGCCGAGGCTGAGATTTTGAAAACGATAGATATAATTTTGTTTGTTGAAAAATTTTTAAATACAATACAATTATAACAATATATATTATAACAATTATAACAATTATTACAATTAACCGTATAAAATCAATTATTCCTTTCTCTAAACGGCAAAACTAGCCATCAAAACGAAAAACATAAGCTTTAATTTAAGAATAATACAAGAATATTTTCAGCCTAAAATCTGCAGAAAAATAAGAATATTCAGCCTGGGCCGGAAAAACAACATTCTTATAAAAAAAAGAGTGTAATACGGTCTATAGCATTTTGGTGCTCTTTTATCCGATCATGTGGATATGTTTTTGAGTCATGTGCGTGAATACACTCTATAGCAGTTTGGTGTTCTTTTATCCAATCATTTGGATATATTTTTGAGTCAAATCTTGTGCAGTGAAGAATTTAGTATATGAAGAGATGCAAATTTACTCAAGCCAAACCATTACCTGGTCGTGTTGATTGCTGTCTATCCCCTCAGATCCTGCCGTCAGCTCTCCAGTATGTGTCTGTCTCACTAAGCTACTTGCTGGTTGCTGAATGATGTATGTCTGTCCAGCGGGCGCTTGAAAGATGTACGATGGCGTTCCCTGCACAGCAGCTGGGTTTTGAAACATGTCTTGTGGTGTAAGCGCACTGACTTGTACCACCGCAAATTTATTGTGACCGGTGGTGAGAGGGGAAGTTTCATCATCTCTTGTTACTGTACCATCACTACTGACTGCAATGAAAAATAATGGATTGAAAGAGATGTAATGGCATCTTAAACGTTATTATTATTGCTGACTTAATCACAACCATTTGGAGGCAGTGTGGCCTAGTGGTTAGAGCAATGGACTTGTAATCCAGCTTGGGTTCAAATCTTCCACTCTACCTGTAGCTGGATTTGTTTTTGCAAGTCCTGAACTCAACTTAACTAACTCCAACTGGTCAGCCGCCTGCCAGTTGGGATTCTTAACATGCCATGTTAAATTTAATAAAGATGATACGTTCATTTGTCACGAGCATCAGTGTAGCCTCCCACGCTGCGTGGGAGGCTAGCATCAGTGGGACAAAGAAAAAATTCTGAGTCGCTGATGGGAATTGAGCTACAAGAGATTGGGAGTAAGGCCATTTTTCAAGGTTCATATGTGACATGCGTCCAGCAATGTCGAAAGCATCACATATTATGTGTAATAAAAGATTTTTCATCAGGCTTAAAATTCACCATCTTCTTTATTTATTACACACGTTTAATTTGTTTGTAACGCACATCGGATCATATTTCCAAATTTTCAAACTTTGGGTGATATTGTTATTACTATTGCCATATTATTACCATAAATGCGCAAATACCTGATATTGTATGAGAAATTCCAGAGTTGGTGATTGTTCCTGTTGATATAGGATTAACATGAACTGGTCTTGCCGCAGGCACCATAGACACCCGAGGAATGTGATTCCCTTTAAAACGCGCTTCCTGCCTCTCAATTTTATTCTGTAGTGTCGCAATATAGGTATGGTATAGATAAGAAACTGTTTCTGTGGAAAAAAAGGTTTAAAACAAAGTCATCATAAGGTGTTCATATGGTGCCAACCATAGGCGTGTGAGGGAGAGGGGCAGGGGCCACACCCCTTACTCCCAGTTCCTGTCTCCAGCCTTTCCCCTCGCTTTGCAGCTCTAATTTTCTCCCAGATCCTGCCCATTCCTCCTATACTAATTCTCTTACAATTTTTTTTAGGTTGCCACCCCCTGAAAACATCTTCCTCTTCTTTTTTTCATAAAACAAGCAATCTTGCCAGATCAGTAAGTATAACACACGAACTGTGGACCATGGACTGCAGGCTGGGTATAAAATACAGACAGTCTGCAGTCCATATTTTATACTGATTGCATGCCAGATTACAGGTAATCAAAATTGAATAATAATGACAATGATGATGATGGTGATGATGATACATGTTTGCACAAGACGATGAGATGATGAAGATGATGACATCAGACATAATTATCATGCCAAATCAAGTTTTCAGCATCTCCAATGCCTTGCCCACACATGATGAGGGATATATAAAAAAAATCAAAATTGTGCATGAAGCTGAATGACAGTGACAAAATACAATAACTGTATACCTTGGAATGTTACAGCATCACTTTCAGGAACATGTTTTTTCAAAGCCCACCACTTACTCCTAAGCCACTGAGGGGACCGAACACTAAACAGGAAAGGAAATGAAAGATGGATGCCACAAAATGAGAATTCTAAAGATCAGAGGTGGACAGTAGGGACTGTTCTCCAATTATCAAATGGTAAAAACCACACTCCCTGAAAAAGAGTTCTGATGCTTGTTGGATGCATTGAAAGCAGTTTACCAAGTTCATAATTCTTTAACTGATAATAATTAATAGGGGGCTAGTGGATTTTATCTATCACTTGGCCAATGGATGACAAGTGACATTTTTGCTCTTTTTTGTTGGCAGATGAAGAAGCACATCTTGTAAGAGAAAGAAATTAGGGCTAGCACACACTGGTTTCAACTTGCCTGGGCCCAGTTGTTCAAAAAGCGTATAACTCTATCCACCGGATAAATCGCTATCCAGTGGATAAGTATCAACAAAACAAACCACGCTATCCACTGGATAGTGATTTATATGGTGGACAGTGTTATCCACCATTTGAACAACTGGGGCCTGAAGGTCAAGATGGTAAACCTTTCTTTGCACCCGTTAATGACCCACCTGCCAATGCTTATCCAAGGTTTACAAGAGTGATGAGGATGCCTTTCTATTCCCCCCTAGATGGGAGGTGTGTGACATTTGTAGACTGCAGACTGCTTGCGGATAGTTTTCACTGCTGTTTGCTTGCGGTTAGACTTCACTGCAGTCTGCTTGTGGTTAGCTGTTCTTTGGCTGTTTGGGGCAACACTATTTTGCTCTGTAAATGGCTAAAAAGCAATCGTAGTCTGCAGTCTGCAGACTGCAAATGTCAGACACCGCTAGATGGACTACTAGTCCATTGCAGGGTTGTCTGCAGCATTTAATTCACCAGTACCCATTTACAGGTATGCACCTGGGTGGAGAGAGCCACTGAACCCAGACTGCGTGATCCAGTGTGCAACCACCATTAAAAGAATGTTCTTGATTTAGTAGCAAGACAAGAAGCAATTCCTACAAATAAACCAACCTGGACCAGTTACTGGCCATAACTTGCCAATCTAATTCATTTTCATCTTGAAGATTCATGTTGTGGATCCTGTAATGACAAATACAAAAATTAAATTGTATGTTTTAAGAATTATGGTAACAATAAGTCAGCTCCAATACTACAGATAAGAGGAACCAGATTGGTTATCACAGTCAAGGGTTACCTCTCAAAGCAAACCCTTAAGAGATTATAAAACTAACTTCTAAGGGAAGAGCAGAGACAGGAATCAAGTTTGGAGCCGAGTTAGGACCAAACTGAGTTAGAATTGAAACAAGGTAGCCTAAAGATCAATTGATCTCTACATTGAGTGATAACAATTACTGAGAGGTAATGAAAAACAACAGAGCTTGAAAAGAGCCCTGTTTGGTCACCCAGGACAAGTAGCTTTTTTTTCTGTTGGGTAACTAACTTTTCATGCCATCTTGCCCAATATAATTATGGCATTTAACGCCAAGGGAAGACATCTGCTGATGACTAAATTATGATGTTAAAACATTCATTAAAAAGTAACTATCTATTGAGGTTTTTTTTTCAAGCCTTGAACATGCTGACTAGAGTACTCTTCACGCAAACCAGAGCACTACTATTCAGGATAACCAGAGCCTTGTGCAAGAATGTTTTCCAATCATTAGACATTCCACCAATGTCAATGACTTCATTGTGTAATGTTCACAAATCAATTCCTATCTGGATTTATAACTGAGGTCCTAACTTGATTCCTCATTCAAAAGTTGGGAACGCTCTCTCCATTTTAGAGTGTACATGTACTTACATGTAACTCTTACCTGGTGATGAGCTGAATTTCATCCTGCTTTGTCCATTCTTGCCCGCCTTTCTCTTTCCAGTTTAAATAGTTTAACCTGAGTGACACAGTAAACACAGAACACAATCTTATACATGATACAGAAGAATCTTTATACAATCACCACCCAAAACCGAAAACTGCCAACTACTCTGCCCAATAGTAAATTAAGATGGCTTCCACTGAACATTTTGAACAATAAAGATACCAAAAAGAACTCATAGCGATGTAACAGTTTGATGTATTCAAATTGTTACGTTGCTATGAGTTCTTTTATGGAAACTTCAAGAAAAAACTGAATTTCAAGTCTGTCATACATATCTCAGTTAAAATGAATGTTTTACGTCCACTCAGTTCAAAACAAAAGTATAAGATATACCTTTCAAGCATTTTACAAGGATTGACTTTTACTTTAATAATAATAATAATAATAATAATAATAATAATAATAATAATAATAATAATAATAATAATAATAATAATATTTAAACAGGGGGCGATCTCACATAAAGTGGTTTTCAGAACGGCCCTGTGGAGAATATCACAACTAAAGAAATAGAAATGTTAATTGTACAAGACAATGCTTCTTAGACTTAAAAAATACAATATAAATAAATTAAAATATAACACAATTAAGGCATACGTTCCAATTTCTTTTTAAAAAGTAAAAGAGATTCAGTTTCCTGTATTTCAGTACTTAGAAGGTTAAAGTCGAAGGTTAAAGTCGAAAGTCTTTAGAATGCTTTGTAATAATTAAGAATTTGATAAATAAATGGGGTTACTCTTTAAAGAAATGAATAACTGACTGTAAGATGTTTCAAATAGTATACAAAATGTTACTGAGCTATGAGTAATTAATTTCTGCACTTATTTGCTCAAACTTTCAGTGGCATCCATTATCATCTCACCATTTTGAACGACACTGCTTCTCTGATCGTGTGCCGACCCTCTCAGCTACAGCAGCCCAGGATATACCTGCCGTGATGAAATCTCCTGAAGATGAGCTGCTAAGCTCATGCACTGCACTAGAAAGCCTTTGCTCTTCCTCAGCAGTCCACTTGCCTTTAAAATTAAGATTTTATATTACTATGTGACACCGTACCTGTGCTATGTGAAACTATTGTAACTACTGGTAAGCTTGGAAGGGTGACAGAACAAATCTATACCCAGGGGTTTCAATAAAATTTGAAGTAGGCAGCTAGTTCGAATAGAGTAGCCGACTGCATCAACAAGGTTTTAAAGGATCTTTCTCTAGTTTCTTCAATTTAGGGGAAAAAGTAGCCGACTTCGCCGAGCAAAGTAGCCGACACTTTTCGTCGGCCGTCGGTGCTTATTGAAAGCACTGTATACCTGTAGACTTTGCCACAACAGGCAATAACAAACTAAATAGTTCCGTTGGAAAAAGTTTGAGGACAGGAGAGGAAAAAAGATCTTTGTACAATATTTAGCTCATGTTGTCCAATATTTTCATAGTTTCTTGAGATTGGACTAAAACTAGAACAAGCTGCAATGAAGGATAATGCAAGAAAATCTATTAAACATAACTGTCGGTTGACGTGTCAACTAAAAAGTGTAATATATTGGATGAGACTTCCTATAGCAAATACGATTCTACGTAATAGGCCTTATCATGGTTTTCAACTCCATCTTGATGGGTAGGCAATGCAGTTAGAAATTACAGTGTTTGTATGGGAATCCAATAGCAAATAATTTTTCAAAAATTGAATTCTGGACAGCTTATGAATCATGAAGTAATATATACTAGGCAAAAGCTTTTATTCACTAAGTTTGAAGGATGTAGTAGTTTTCCATACATTTGCCTAAACATTTTTTTTCCTGCGAATGGCGTCAATTTACGGAAAAAATATAGACAAATGCACATGGAAAATTTAAAATGTAACTGAATGCTTAAATCTAGGCCAGCTACATTCTTCAAACTTGGTGAATAAAAACTTTTGCCAAGTATATTTACTTACAATTCATAAGTTGTCCAAAATTAATTTTTTAAAAAAAATATATTTGCCATCGGATTCCCATACAAACACTGTCATTTCCAACTGCGTTGGGTTCCTGTCAAGATGGCGTTGAAAACTGTATAATGAAGGCCTATTCATTCCATCTAGGGGGTAACCCTGCGATGGACTAGCATCCCATCCAAGTCGCTTCATGCTATAGAAACTGGGATAAGCTGCGGCCTAAGGGGCCACTTGGCTCGTATGCAGACTTTACCATTCTATCTCGAATCAAACCTGAATGGCAGTGATCCCTCATAAGTCTAAACCTGTCCTTCACAGATGAAGCACTCCGTCCCATAGCAGCCCCAATTGTGGCCCAGTCGTTACCGTGTTTCTCTTTCAAGGATTTCAACTGTTCCACTTCTTCTGGAGAGTACTTTCCTACGTAATTCCGTCTGTCATACATGCGGAGCACTCGGCGGTAGATAGCAAATAAAGGGCGTCTAATCCCTTTGGCTAAAAGTAAAATTAAAGTAAAAATGTTTTTTTACACTTTTTTGTTAATCATACTATAGCTGTATAGTATAGTATGTTGATATCGGTGGTACTAATATCTTGAGATTAAAATTCTCCCCACTGATTGCCAGAAATTTTATACTGTTTTAAAATAGAGAATTTATTTAAATATAATTTTTATTATTATTAAAGAATTTCTTCAGTTTCTTGCTTCTTCACGACCTTCATGTTTGTGTAATGTTCATATTTCTTTTGCTTACATTGTCATTGGTTTAAATACCCAATATCTACCTATAGTTCTGTAGAAATCCTTGCGATCATCTTTAGTCATTTCAAATATGATTATATTTGGATCAGGGATGTTGTTGGCCTGAAAAACCAATAAACAAAATAATTAGCAATAATAAAATACAACTAATTAAGTCTGCACTAAAAAACAAATATAGACTGATGAGTATCCCATATTTTTCAGACGTACTGTTAAATATTAAAATATTGTTGCTGTCAGGAAATACCAATTAATAAATTTAGCATGCACTAAAACCCAAAACAAAACAAAACTTGCTTGCAGTTAACTTTTACTGTGGCTTGCTTGCAGTTAGCTTTTACTCTGGACAGTTTGCTTGCGGTAAGCTTTTACGTACTCGGGTTTGCTTGCAGTAAGCTTTTACGTACTCTGGTTTGCTTGCGGTTAGCTTTCACTCTAGACAGTTTGCTTGCGGTAAGCTTTTACTTTGGTTTGCTTGCGGTTGGCATTTACTCAGGTTCGCTTGCTGGTTAGCTTTCACTCTGATTTGCTTCCAGTTAGCTTTCACTCTGGTTTGCTTGTGGTTAGCTTTCACTCTGGTTTGCTGGCAGTTAGCTTTCACTCTGGTTTGCTTGTGGTTAGCTTTTATTTCTTGGTTAGGACAGTGCGCTATATATTTGTTTCATTTCATTTCAGTTTTAGTTCATACCTCGTAGTCTACTTAGTTGATCTCAGCACAAACGCTTGATGTCATTTTAATCTGAAGCAAAAGCAATGGCCAAGAACAAAATGTACCTACCTTGCAGTATTCAAGTATATTCTCTTTTAACTGGTCATTTTCTTCCTTAGACCACATTCCTTGTTTCCACTTGACACCTTTCAAAAACATACAGTGCAGTACATGAAAGATCATGGTCACCAAAATGCCTTTTTGAATCCTTTACCACAACTATTAGGAGGACCAATTTTCTGGAATTTTCACATGCAAACCTTATACTGATACACTAACTGAGGGCTCACCCATAAAGTTATAAGTTTGTGGTTGATACAATGTATGAAGACCATATTGTATACTATCAAAGCTAAATGGTACCACATGAAGGTACTGCGTAACAGGTTTGATTTGCAGTAAGACACTACCTCTCTGGAACCTCTATTTTCATTCGCCCGCTGTAAACACTACCTCTATTGTTATTCAGGGCTAGGGGCATTGTTATGACCTGTTATGTATTGTGTTCGGAACCAATGATTAAAAAAAGTAACTCGTTCCGAGAGGTAGTGGGCGACCCTTGATTTGTAATGGTCACATGCATGCCAGGGTTTATCCACTTATCCACAAATAGTACTTGCCTGATAGTGATAACCATTACTATTTTGATGCTAACCTTTGCCATGGAGGTTGTCTTTGTCTTCCTTAGTTGTAAACCATGCTTGATTAACAGAATTGTTATTTTCACCAATAACAACAGGCTGGGTTGCTGGAATGATGGACGACTCTTGAGAAAGCTGACCAGCAGCTAGAGCTGCAACAGCTGCCGACAAACTTAATGTTGCATTTGCTGCTTCTTGAGCTGACAGAGAGGCCAGTTGGCCACCGTTGTCGATAGTCGTAGTGCTGAAGGTCTGGGAAGTAACTTCCTGATATGACAAAAGCATGAAAAAAAGTTATAATTTTATAATAATAATTATATAGTGGAATTCCAGTTTAATTCTTAAAAAGATGAATCAAAAAATGATTCCCATGGATTTGCATCACTCAGTGGAGTACTGTAACTTTACTGCAAATTTCTTGAACAAATTTTCACTTTCCTTGAAGGTCTTGGAAATTAGGATTCTACAATGTTGTTTTATAGGTCATCATTAGATAAAAGATCAACTCTCTGCATTCTCTGCAAGTTCTACAATTGTAATGAACGTTATTAGAGAAATTACAGAGTCTATCAGTAAAGAGGTTATTTTGGTTTGAATTTGCATCTAACATTGTGGTCAAATTGATGGTGGGGCTAATTTGTGAAGGGACATCATTGACTTACTTGACTTAATTCCTAACTCTCCTCTGGGAGAATAGGGCCATGAAGGGGCATCATTAGAGGGGAATATATTAATTTAAATAATGGAGTCTGAGGGACTGGTGGTAAAGCTCTGGAAGTAGAAAGGGTTTAGAACTCCACGGGAGGTGGGGGAGGAGAGGGTAGGTAGTGGGATTTTTAAGGTGTGGGAATTGGGAGTGACAGGCATTTTTTTGCAAGTGAATAGAATATTTGCAATTAGAGAAAGTAGCAAGAGGTGGGAACCATTTAGAAAGGAAAACGAACTGGGATTAAAGATACAGGAAACAAGAAGATCAGACCCCTGCCCCCCCTCCATGTAGCAAATAGAGGGATATTTTTCTTTCTTTTTTTTTGGATGGGAAGGGGGGGGGGGGAGGTGACAATCACATAATTATGGGGGAGCTTAAAAATTCACATAATCAATCTTTGGCCAATCAAGACCAACCTAGCAATTATATGGACCAATGTCTAAAGCCTGCATGTACATTACATTCTTAGCTTCACAGAAAACTGAGCTCAAAGCAAAAACTTGTCTTGTTGTACTTTATTTCGTTACCTGAGAAACGGCAAGTGACACTGCAGAGGACATATTGACCAATGTCGCCAAGTCAGCAAACCCATCTGAAGTCTCAGGGTCCAGATGTAGATGCTTATTGACTTGGTCATCTGTTTGATCAGTATGTTTTCTCTTGACTCCAGCTGTCATTATAAAATAAAACCATTTACAAATGCTATTAGAAAATATCCTGAAAGAAAGTGTGCACTATATTGGCCTTGCCCTTTTTTTGCATGTTTATGGATCTTGACTATGTCTTGGTCCATAAACACGTAAAAAAAGAACTTGGTCAATATCCTACCATCTTGACCTTGTGCTTGGTCAATAACCTATATATATTGCCCACTTGAGAGCCAATCACAATGCAGGATTTGGTTTACCAGCAGTAACCATAGGTTAGGAATTGCAGGCCACTTGTTGTTATCGACAAAATCACAAATATTTCTTCTAACTGGAGAAATCGAGCATTTTATGTCTTTTATAAAAGTGCCTTAGTTTCCAATTAAAAGGAAAAAATAAAAATACATCAAAACGAGCAGTCCGTCACTTGCGTGAAACATGAAGTGCAGAAAGCTTACAGTACTACACCTGTCAACGTGAATTCGCGCAATTCTGGAATCGCGGGATAAAATCTCTTGTACATGTACCTCGCGAAACCCGAAGGAATGTCAAGAGGCGGACGTGTAGTACAAATAACTACGTGCCTATTGATTCCTACGATGGATTTTTTCATCTAAAACGAACAAAATACGATTAAATTACAAAAAAAGAACTAAAAAAATCTAACTTACACAACTCGGCGAGGGCAGGAACTTGGCCATCTGGCGAAAACGTCGGTGCGAAAGCAAGATCGCCGCCATTTTCTTCCAGCGCCTTCGGGTCTACCGTACAAGGTGGTTCGTGTTGTAAAGAAACTTCATTTAAGTCTCCATGATCATTAGTCCCATCTACTTCCATGTGTTATTTGTTTTACTTCCGGTGAACGAAAACAAAAATATTGAAATTTCGAATTTCGAGCTTCGATGAAATTCACGTCCGGGAACTTCAGCCACGCTGAAAAATGAAAATCCCGAATGTTCAAAGACCCGTACGTTTGCATGAAAGGGCAACCTCAAATTATCTCACGGACAAGCCTTCATTATGGCGATAATTTCACATTAAAATCTTCACCAAACCCAACACAACTTACACGATAAGTAGAGGGATAGTTAACGAGCCATACAAGATGGTAAAAGATAGAAAACGTTCTCCAACGTAGTTGAAAATTCGATCACAACTCTGGGCTAGATGTGATGAAAGTTTCGTGCCACATTTCCAGGGGCTGGCTTCCCCCGAAAATATGCCGCCTTCAAATTTCTTGATCAGCGGCTTAGCACGTGAATGGCGGCCATCTTTGTTTTGGTGATCGGCACGCTCTACTCCAAATTGTTCATTAATTTCTGAGCTGTTAACTCGATAATTATTAAAAAATAGCAAAGCATTTCTTTAATGTTCAACGTGTAGTTAAGAAAATCCAAGATGTTCAAGCGCTGGCGTGATAAACGAAAGGAGAACGATCAGGTATTATTTACTGACAAATCAGTACAATTAATCTGCAACCCCAGTCGAGAATATCTGGGGTCACGACATCATGCAATATGACAAGCAAGAAGTCAATACCTATATCTTGTTTATGTTTTACAGCAAGATAGTCCAACGACGACAAACCAGCCACAATCTGTCACAGAAACCTCCGTAAGTAGAAAAGTTATAAATCTTGTTCTGAACTCGCGATGCGATGCGATGACCGTAAACTGGTCTGAACTGACCTGAAAGCGATCCACATTGAAAACGCGCGCCAAATGTCGATTGTAACTCAGTCACCTTACTGGGTTGCGCATTTAGCGTTGCAGTAAAAATTGTATAGTTTGTAACATTGTGTGCACTCCGTAGTAAACATGTAAAAAACGTAATACAGTCATAGGGTACTATGAGAGTGCGTGAATTTTCAATTTTGATATGCAAATGTGTTATTTCCACGTCACGTTTTACAGACACTTATAAACAACCTTGAATGCTCTCTACAAAATACTCTGCAAAATGATCTATGCATGTGTTCTTCCTACTGTCAAATTGCAGGAAGCGACTTGTGAAATCTCATATCATATTGTAAAACTATACTATATTGGATCTCTAACTTTTTTGAAACTCTTTTGAGCTCAAACACAAGATATCCCAAGTTCTCAAAAATTCACTCTGTGCTCATGATTTTTTTCATGTTTATTAGGGATTCATCTGTCCAGTATGTATGATCTCCTTCAACTCTCCGGAGGATCTTCAAATCCATTTTGAAACAGCACATGCTGACAGCGAGCCATCAGCAACAAGTGGGGTGAGAATTATATCCACATCATTGACTAATCTCTTTATTCTCCTTACCTTTGTCTATTAAATTCAGTAGGAAGGTTGTGAGAATTAAGGACTGGATCATGTTAGGAAGGAAGTGTTGATTAAAAATGGAATTCTCCCAAGGAGAATTATTGAAAAATTATGTATGGGAGATAAGTAATGAGAATTTATATGCTTGTCTTGAGACTCCATAATTTCCATGAGTGATCAACATCCAGTTTCTCTATTCAGTATATCATCAAGGAGAGGGGTAACGAGAATATTGATATACGCTAAGCTTGGAAAGAAGTGATGATACAGTGGAGCTTCCATTAATGGATACTGCCAGACGGCAGACACCTCAGATAAGCAGACACTAGGCATCAACTAGGCTATTACAGATTGAAAGTCATCAACTATATTCTCTACAATATTCTCAACAATAAATGAATTAAAATATATTGCAGATTGAAAGTCATCAACTAGGCTATTGTGTCTGATGTTCCACAAATTCTCACAACTTATAATGCAGTTACGGGTAAATGCAATTTAACAGAGTTAACAACAAAGATGCACCTGCATACCCTTGGTAGTCAGTGGTGTTTTGATATACGCATGCATCAGAATTCCACATGTACTCAGACTGAGAAGTGTTGGCAGCCATTACAGTGATAGCATTTGCAGTAAGCGTTTTGTGTGGGGGCACGTCTTCAAGGATGTTTCCCCCTTCTCTCCCTATTTTTCCACTGGTTAATCAACGTGACGGGTACCTGTCTTCCCTAACCCATGGGGGTTCATGGCTGAGTTGCCAGGATTTGCCAGCCATGGGAGCAGTTTCCATGTAGGGGCTTGCTACTAACAGCAGAAGCTCCTGAATGTCTCAGGCACCCAACCTTCATTCAGCGATGTAGTTGTTAATTGTAAGAAATGTTTGGCAATCAGAATTACTCTCAACTTGGAACTAAATTTTAACCTATTTTCATTGTTCAGGATTTCATCTGTCCTTTGTGTATGAAAAGTTTCAATAGTCCTGGAGAGTTGCAGTCTCATTTTGATCAGCTACATGAGACAGAAAATGATTCAGCAGTGGTAAGTTGTGTGTGTTACTGATGGTAAAAAGTTTCAATCTGTATTTAAGTACCCATTTATACACCTGGGTGGAGAGAGGCACAACAAAAATTAAGTGTCAAGTGCCCAAGAACACAACAAAGTGACCCAGGCCAGGGCTTAAATCTGGACTGTTTGATCCAGAGTCTAATGTGTTAAGTATAAGTTCACTGTGCCTCCCAATACATGCACCTTGTTTAATAAAATGCTGTTATTTCATCACTTAGGTCAAGCCATCAGTTGCACCCTTGTCGCAGAGTTTACCTCCAGACATAACAAGGATTTGGAGCGAAAAACATGGATCCTTCTTGTCGTTTGATGACGAGCTTCCAGCGCGGAGAAAGGAGTCTGAGGTTTCTCTCTTGTCCAACCAGCTTAAAGAATTGGAGGACAAAACACAAGAGATTTTGTATCTGCAGCAAGAACTTAATGAGCTGAATGCTTCATTAAAGGAAGAAAAGTGGTACTCTGCCGCCTTGAAAGAAGAGGTTGACAAGATCACAAAAGAAAAGGTTGAATTAGAGGAAAAGAACAGCTTACTGGAAAAGGTATGTGACCAATATCAAATTTCTCCTCACAGTACCAATACTTCATCAAGAGAAAAGGTTATGAGAATTAATGAACTGATCACCAAAGGGAAATTGCTTTGATCTTTTAACAAATTCTCCCAAATAATACTATAAGAAAATGTATTCAGATCAGTCAGGAGAATTTGTAAATTGATATTGGAGCTTAAAGAGTTAAAACTCCTGTGTAAAAATGGTGGGGATGGTCATTGCAAATTTTGATTAAAACCCCTAAAAGGCAGTACCAGTACTAGCTGTTTTCTATGGCGTGGCTTAAGTTTGCTTTAACCCCTTTGTGGTACCGATTCCAATAACTTTTCTTGAGAAGTGATGTCAGCAGGTCAAGAGCCATATCTCCAGACAAATGAGCACTGTTCATAGAGTGTTGCGAATAAACAATTTGGTCTCCTGCTTTACAACTGTTCGTCCAATTTTGTTAATCACTTGACATATGATTACAGATGGGACAGGACCTCACTCTGTTGTTGAACCATTGTTAATAAGGGATAATTTGGTGAAAAATATTAATTTTTTAATCAGTGCATTAATTTTAGCTTTTGGTACTTTTGTGTTTGTTTGTTTTAGGAGAAGCAAACTTTAGAAAAGGAATCAGATAGAAAAGTCATGGAGGAAAAAGAGAACAGTGTTAAATGTAAGTGGGTCAGAGGATAAGTTTTAATGGAACTGGATGTGATTCTAGTCCATTTACTAGTCCATCATAATCCACCCCCATAAATAACAATTTTTGTAAATCTTCCCTTGTAAGTATTGTGAAACTTGTGCATCACATTTTATTTTCTTGTTCTGTATTTTTTCTCAAGCCATGGCAGAGTTTGCACAACTGAAGGTAGAGTTAGCCAAGGCACTTGAGGCTCAGACTGGAAGTCAGAGTGAGCAGATGAACTTATCTCAAAGAACTTCAGAACTGGTAACTTAGAAAAAATGCTTGCATGCAGTGGTACCACTAAATCTTCTTCAGAGCATCATTCAACAGCTTATTGAAATCTTGTAAAACATGAGCTCACTGAAAGGTAGATTCTTACCAGTGACAGAACATTTTGATATGGGAAGAAAAATTAATCAGTGATTCAGGGATTTCAGTAGGACCTGACACCCACTGGAGCAGCAGTGATATGCTGTGAATCACTAGCTAAAATTCATGCAGCCTCGTTACAAAGGGGAGATGTTTTCAGCTTTTTATATTCAATTTGATCTCCAAAAGGGGCGGCACTGTCAAGAGCTGGTACATAGCTCAAATGTTGTTGAAAGCACTGACATTTGACCGTAAATGCTTCAATGACTTCCGTCATTGTTAAATTCAAGTATAACAGACTGACATTAAGCAGTCTCTGTACAGACTGCCATTTCAATATCCAAAATAATAGCCAGCTGCTAAGTTTTCCAGATTCCACCACTCTATATAACAGACCATTATTATGCAAGGATTTCTGATTGGCAATAACAGCCGTTTTGTTGGGCGAAGAGGCCAAAAGCTTTTCATCAGCCTTTAGCACTTATGGAAAGGATGTTTGTGTGAGGTTTCTGCAATAAGCAGAATTTCCAAGGATGGTGTAATTGATGCTGACCAGTAGTCTTGTTGGTTAGCTAATACATTGGCTGCTTGTTTGTGATAGGCAACAGAAAATGCTGGTCTGAAAGCATCTTTAGAAGAGGAGCAAAGACAACAGAAAATGTTCAGTGAAGAAATCAACAGGTTAAAGGTATTTACAGTCAGACCGGATATTCTTTTGATGGGAATTCTGTAATGTTGTGGTACAATGTACCAAGGTTGATTGACAGTTTGATTGAAGCAACTTGCAACTTTCAGTTAAAATTTGCTCTAGTGAGACTTTGCCAAGTTCTGGTTTACATTTTGCTGTATAAAATGAGGCAATGCTACCTCTGTTTCCAAGAAACAGAAAAATTAGTGGCTCTATAGTCGAGAAGACAAGAAATTAGCGACAGGCTCAGTTCAATTTGCCAAACTTAGAATTGTGCTTAAAAATTCAAATTTGGTTACAGTTTACGTTTTTAATAGTGGCGTACACTGTCCAGTTCTGGTAACAAATACATCTAATATTAAGTACTAGACATTGTTTGAATCATTCATTTTTCAAGTTTCTTATCAATTAGTTTCATTCACTCAAATGCCAGTTGAAAATGCCACTTCTGTATAATGATTATTTCAATTAATTACTGCTGCAGTAATTCCAAAATATGTTATTGTTTTACCAGGAACAACTGGAAGATAAAACAAGGCTCAATGAAAACTTAGAAAAACAACTATCTCAAAGGTGTGTTGAAGTTATTATGTGTTTTTAGTTTATTCATTCATTCATTCCTTCCTTTCTTTCTCCTTGTCTACCTACCTCTCTCCCTTCCTGTCTCCTTCTCCCCTTCTTGATCCCCTTTTTGTCCCTGCTTCACTGCCTCCTCCTTTCCCCATCAATCCCCCCTGCCTACCCCCCTACTTGCCTGTCTCCTTCCCCTTCAGATAGTTGACTAAACTTAACAAAACAAAGAGAAAAAGAAAATCTTGACCACTTGTTAAAAAAAAATGGCTCCTGTATAAATTGATGATTAGGTTCCAGGGGGCTCTAGGTTAAATTAATACTATTTAAAGGTCAAGAATCATTGTCTATTCATCTGGTTGTATTTAAACCATATTTCAGAGTTAGGATGTGAAAAGAGAGAATAATTATTGGTTTTTACTTGGTTTATCTAAATACACTGGTCAATCCCAAGTTTTTTTTACTGTCAATTTCTCAAACCTACCGATAACTCACACTAAAAAATCATTTCCCTTGTGTTTACTTCACTAAGTCGAAGCCTGCAATAATTATTTTACCTTGATTTACTTGAACTCCTAATTTTTTTAACTCATTTTTGCTACCCTTGGAGATTTGAAAAATTGGAATTTGTTGAAGTAAATATTAAGTAATTGAAATCTAGGTATACTGCATTTTCTTGTCAAATTTTGATTTTTAAATCGTTGCTTAATATAATAATTAAAAAATACTCTTTTTGACACAGACCCTCTGGAAATGAAGTTATCACCTTACAGAATCATCTATCCACTGCACAACAGCAGGTGTCGTCACTTCAGCAAGAAAAGGAGGAAGTACATAAGTCATGGCAGGAAAAATTCAATGCAACATTGACAGAAGTCAATAGGTGCGACTGTTTGCCCAAGCCTAAGACTGATTGACATCTAACTTCTCCTTGTAATAGCCATACATAATCAAGCATACAAGTCATGAGAATTGGGGGAAATGATCATCAAATTTTAAGCAAATTCTCTCAACTAGTACTATGAGAAGTGTATGGAGATTGGTTAGGAGAATTTGTATGTTGACATCAGGGTTTAAGAGTTAATGAATCATCAAATTTCCCTAAGTAATACTATAAGAATTGTACAGAAACAGGCTGGTAGAATATACATGTTAGCAATGGGGCTTCTGAATCAGATGTGTCTTCTCATAGCACCTGAACCTGTTGGCAATGGAGAGGGTTGCATGCCTCTACATACCTGAGAGTTATGCCTGCGAGGGGGGGGGGGGGGGGGAGGGGGGCACACTAATGGGATTAATAGATGCCCTTCAGGTTGGAGGTTAGGCATTAGCCCTTGAAGGCAGCTGAGAAGGAAATGGGAATAAACACACAATAGGCCATTTCCAAGTTACCTTTTGCCTCTGTGTCAAAATGAGTCTTCGGACTCGTTGTCAAATTGAGGCAAAGGGCAACTCGGAAATAGCCTATTAACCTTAACTTTGGGAGTGAGAAACGCAGTTGTATGGGTAGTTGTCTGTCAACTACTAGTTAGCATGAAAAATTATTATAGAGTACACTCCACGCTACATTAATTTTTTCTCGCTTACTGACTGAAAGCTTGTTGTTTGATCCTTTATTATACAGCTTACAAATGAAAGTAAAGGAGCTTGAAGTGGAAAAGGCATCAAAAATCGAGCAAGTGCAGAGGTAATTGAATGTTGCGATTGTTGAAACTAGGAAGTGATAATTGTAGCGTGAAAATTGAGCAAGATAATTATTTTGTATAAATTTGTGAGAATCACAGTCATACTGTTCCAAATAAAACTTTAGACAAAGCCTTCTTCTGGCTGCATTTTACAAAATGGCGGAAGTAACATTGTTTGCGGAAATGTAATTCATATTCTTTCAATAAAAATAATTTGACAGTTTGCAGACAGCGATAACAGCATCCACAGAGAACCGAAAACAAACTCAAGAACAGAGCCAAGAACAACAGCGCCACCTTATAAACCTTCAACATGACCTCAGTCAGGTATGAACAAAAATGCGCAAAAAAGTGTTTATACTTGAGTTACTGTTGTAACTAGTGAAATAATTGAAACAGAATACAGCACTCTTACAAATTTTTATACTAGCCTGTACAGTTAGTGTGAGCTAAGAGACTGCAGTTATTTGTGCACGCTGAAAGAGATCTTATCAGAAGCTGGAAATTCATTAGAAAGCAAAAACTTGGTTTAGTTTTGAAGGTGCACAGGCCAGAAAAGCTGGTTGGGTTTGTTAATGAGCAGGCCACTTAATTTTTTGTTAGCTGTAGCATCCCTTTGACTCATGATACTCGGCTGACTTTGCATGTGCCCATGACAATCTTAGCTTATGGAATCTTATGACAGTTAGCAAAACAATAAGTAAATTATGCTCTGGATCCAAACTCTGTAACATTTTAACATTCTGGTCTTGAAAATAATATAAACCTTAGGACGATATCATACAGCTACTTTGATAAAAGTTCATGGAAAAAAGCGCCTGTGACAACCCCGAAAGATATTTTGGGTAGTTTTTAGTTCACTGATTGCTTGACTTCAGCATTTCAGGGAAATCTACAGCACCGGGAATTAACCGTGTCTATCGATCATGTCCCAGATTGCCTTTTGGGATTGCCTTTCTCAAAACAGTTGTGTACAGAAGAATTGCCCATTTGCCCATTACTGCTTGTTTCAAGATGTTTAACTCTCGCAGGATTGTTTCTTAGCACTGAGCTGTGTTAATAGACGTCCTCAAATTGTTGAACAGGGTTCATATACGGGTCATGGAAAACCTGGAAAGTCATGGAATTTTAGAATTTTATTTTCCAGGCCTGGAAAGTCATGGAATTTAAGTGTGGGTCATGGAAAGTCATGGAAAATGATGTCAATTAAAAAGTAAAAAATAGCAAATGGCAAAAAGCATTAGCAAAGTAATAGACGATTTCCAAGAAAATGGTCAAATTTAGGTCATGGAAAACTTAGAGAAGTCATGGAAAAGGTCATGGAATGTTATGGAATTTCAAAACCTCTAAAGAATATGAACCGTTATGAAGCAATGACATATGGTGAGATTCATTTTACTTGTTTTGCTTTTATTCCAGGCTAATGTAGTTTTAAAAGAAAAAGAAACATTCATTGAATATCTCCAAAAGCAACTCAATGAAACAAAAAGCAAACTGGATTCTGAGGTTAGTAAAATGTAAAAAAAAGAAAAAACATTCAAAATAAGCCTTGGCATACATAAATGTAACAACATGTAGATGCTACCTTCAGTGGTGTAAACCTCCTAACATTTTGTCTTTTTGTCAATATTGTGTTTTCAAACCAATGCAGCAGGTAATAATGATTTTTTACAGGTCACATTAAGAGAAGAATCCAACCAACAAGTTCGAAACCTGCAAAACCAGTTGGAGGAGGAACAGAGACAAGCCCAAAACAGGTTTGTTCAAAGATGTGATAAAAATTGAACAGTGGTGAAATAATTTGTGACCTCCCACACAAACACGTACACTAACGGCTTTCCACTTTTTGAACCGTGTGAATGGCTTGATGATTTTTTTGTATTTCATTTTAAACACAACTTACAGAGTTGTTTTTCCATTTTCCTTTAGAGAATCATTAATGAAGGATCTTGAAAGCAATCTTCAACAAAAGAAAGATGATATTGCAAGATTTGAAGAAGAAAGGACAGACCTCATTGCTAAGGTACACAGTAAAACTTACAACTTCACCCTCGGCATGTTGCTGGTGAAGCTTGCATGTCTTCATTAACCCCGAACCACACTGACTGGGTCCTCTGTCCCTGGTAGGTTTAGCAATGCAATATTGGGGGACGGGGGGAGGGGGAAGGGGGGTGGAAGCCATGGCAGAGGACAGCCCCTGGCCCTCCATGTTGGTCTCTACAAAACGAACTTTATTACAGGCACGCCCCTTGAGACATTATGTGATATATGGCATGGTGATTGCCCTGTATAGATAATGCACTTGACCAAATTTTGACCCATGGTTTGAAAGAAAAATTAATGGGCTAATGTTTTCAGATTACAGTGCATAGTAGCACACCACTTCAGGCTGTTATTATTTTTAATTAATAACAACATTAATACTGAAACAGTAGTACAATTACTTGCAAGATTTTTAAGGTTACACTGTGTTAATCACTTCTCTTGAACTTTAGATTGAAGCTGGTGGTGGAACTGAAACAGTCATTAATCAGCTCAAACAAGAAAAGGTAACGACTGTTAGATATACAATATACTGAGGCATGGTGATCTTATGGTTTGTGTCCTGGACTCCAGATTGATTTGTCCAGGTTTGAATCCTGGCCAGGGTCACTGCATTGTGTTCTTTGGCAAGCCACTTTTAATGCTCTCTCTCTCTCTCTCCAGCCAGGCTGGTGTTTAAGTGGGTACATGCAAATTTAATGCTGGGGGTAACCCTGTAATGAACTAGCGTCCCATCCAGGGGGGAGTATAAATAGCCCTAGCTGCTTCATGCTACAGAAACTGGGATAAGCTCTGGCCCGATAGGCCACCAGGCTTGAATGTAGACTTTACTTTTATTACCTTACCAGTCTTTTATTATATTTGATATATAATACATACAGTCATGTAAAATGCTTTTTGTTGAATGACTGTAAGGGCTTGAGGTTGTGATCATATAGTGCAAAGGCCACACGCAGCAGTGACTAGTGTGCCCCAAATACAATAATGTCTGCACTGACATAACTTCATCAACATGTGCTGTATTGTCAGACCATCGTTTTTAGCTTGAAGTCAGTGTGAAGTTGATGTTGTGAAGATGTCTCATCACCTAGAGAAATTGAGGGCCGGAACTGTAATCCTAAGATGTAATTTTGTCTTCCAGGAGAGTTACCAGGTGCGGCTGCAACAATTAGAAGCTTCACTACAAAATCAAACACAAGAACATTGCAACAAGATAGATGATATGCACAAACAACAGAAAAAGGTGAGGGTAGGATCTGTGAACCTAACCTGTCCATGGGTCTAAACTCTGTTCTTGTCCTTGTCTTAGTGACTTTTAGGACAGAAGATGTCTTTAAATTACCTGGATAGGTACTACTACAAGATCAAAGAGAAGGCTAGGGTGGGTGTGGTTAAAAAGAGCCATTAATAAATTTTACAACTTACTGTAAACCAGTTGAAGCTGCATGACTACGAGAGAACAAGCACACACATGAATTACCTGGATAGGTACTACTACAAGATCAAAGAGAAGGCTAGGGTGGGTGTGGTTAAAAAGAGCCATTAATAAATTTTACAACTTACTGTAAGCCAGTTGAAGCTGCATGACTACAAGAGAGCAAGCACATGTGTGAATCAAGTTTTACGAGCAAGTAATTATTTGTTATTGTGGGAGGCGCGGTGGCCTAATGGTTAGTTTGCTGGACTCCAGATTTAAGAGCAGTCTGGGCTTTAGCCCTGGCCGGGGTGTCACTGCATTGTGTTCTTGGGCAGGACACAGTGCCTCTCTCTACCTAGCTGTCTATTAAATGGATACCAGCAAATTTAATGCTGGGGGTAACCCTGCGATGGACTACTGAATCCTATCCAGTGGGGGAGCAGAAATACCCCTAGTCCCTTAATGCAGTGAAAACTGGGATAAGCCCTGGCCATGAGGCCCAAACGCAGACTAACTTTGCTTTACCTACTACTCATCTCATTATTTTGTTGTCATGCAGGTTGAAGAGGAGCTAGCTAGAGAAAAAGACAACACTGCAAAGCTAGAAAATTCAGTTACAGACCTTACTTCTCAGTGTAGGATTTCCTTACAACAAATGGAAGAATTTAGAAAAGAAGTAAAAGAAAAAGTGAGTGAGTAAATATGTAAAAATGTTTTTATAGTGGAAGTTTTGTTTCACAAGGAAGCAGGAGTTACGGCTGGTGCGCAAGCCTAGCATGTTTGACTCTGGAGTATGAAGTAGAGACTTACTGTAAAAGCGCTAGCGAGACCCCTCTCCAGTGCTTTCAATAAGACATAGCACCCGCAGGTAGAAATAGAGCGTTTTCACTCACATGACCAGCGGCCATATTGGTTTAATTTGCAAAAACAAAAGACGATTTTTGCATAAAAATAGAGTTTAATTCCCGGAGGAATGGCTTGGTACACCAATATGGCCACTGTTTCTTTGTTTTGGAACACCAATATGGCTGCCGTGATGTCATACGAAAACGCTCTATACTCCTAATCACTCCATGCTACAGAAACCAGAGTTAACACTGGAGTTAACCACTTAATTTGGTCTCCTCATTGATGGTTTCCTTAATTCTCATCACTTGTCTCCTTGTCAATGTGTTGTTATTGCAAGGAGAAATTAGATGCTGATCACTCTTGGGTTCTTGAGGAACAGTTAAAAGTTTGATTGCATTCTTTCCAGAGTGAAAGTCTTGTTGCCCTGGAAGCTGCGAAGGCCGCTGAGAAGTCCGTGTTGGATGAACAGGTCAGATCATCCCAGGAGACATTGCAGGAGAAGCTTAAAGAACTCAGTGCTCTTCAACAGCAGAATGTCAAGGTGAACAGAATAGAAATAAAAATAAAATACAGTGGAATTCCGATAATTTGAACATTCAAGGCAAATCAAAAAAGTTTGAGTTATCAGGGGTTCGAGTTATAGAGGGTAAAATTGACCTGGAGGGGAATTGAAAAAGGTTCAAGTCAGTGGAAAGTTTGAGTTATTGAGGGTTCAAGTTATCGAGATTCAGCTATGCCACTGAATGCCAGTTATTAGCGTCCCTGCTTATAAGCACCTCTGGTTATAGGCTGGCATCTGTCTACTAGTGACAAAATTATTCCAGTTACAAGCCCTTCCCTCCAATATTTTTGTATTAACATACTTGTGTCTTCACAGAACTTTGTACTTCAAATAGAAGTACCAAGTGATAAAACATTTGTTGGTTTTCTTACAATAAATCCCTCATTAAAATTAGAGTTTAAATTGACATTAGTTTCTTGTTTTTTATTTACACTGGTTTCATGTAAGTCTTTTTTTTCATGTTTTTCATCAAGCTGAAAGAAGACTATGACAGCATAAGGGAAAGCCATACCAAACTTGAAATTCAGGTCAAGACATCAGAAATGGAATTAGAAAATCATGCAAAGAGGTCTGCTCAACTGGAAGGTGAAATTAAAGGAAAGGTATGTAATTATTTCTGGTAGTTAGAGAATATATAGTTACTTTGATGCAGTGGCCGAAATTAGTGGTTAGCGTGTTGGAAAATTGCACACTATTATGAACAGTGCCTCTCTCCACCTATGTGTATAAATGAATACCGGCAAATTAAATGCTTCGGGGGAGTTGGGGTGTTGCTCTGCGATGGACTAGCATCCTATCCAGGGAGGATTAGAAATTCTCTTCACGCTACGGAAACTGAAGCTTCACCCTACTTCATGCTAAAGAAAACAGGACAACACCAATTATAATGGACAAGTTCCCATGCAAAATCCAATGCTAATAAATGCTAAAATGTCCATAAACACTAAAACACATGCCTCAGTCGAAGAGCACATGGGATCCTGGTGCATGCCCATGTAGGAACTGCTGCTGACTCCAAGGGAACACTGGCGCTCTTTGTTGGTAACTTTGTTAAATTGCATTTAACTTCATTGATAACCATGATTGTTTCTTTTTCGTAGGTTGAGGTGATGACATTGCTGCAACAGGAGAAAGCATCCGAGAAAAGTTCATTGGAAAAACAGATTGAAGATGCCCAGCAATCACTCAACAAAAAAGAAAAAGAAATATTGGTCCTACGAGGAGAATTGCAAGAGGTTTGTGACTAAATACAGAGGTTAAAAATGTAGCATTTGCATATGGCTGGGACAATGACTATTGTAAGTGTCTGCTTATGGCAGGTTAAAAATGTAGTGTTTGTATGTGGCTGGGACCATGACTAAGTGTCTGCGTATGGAAGGTTAAAAATGTAGTGTTTGTATGTGGCTGGGAACATGACTAAGTGTCTGCTTATGGAAGGTTTAAAATGTGGTGTTTGTGTGTTTCTGGAGCCATGACGTGAAGTATCCACTTAGGAGAGGTGTCTGCTTACTGTACTGTATTGTAGGTAGAAGATTTATTTAAAAGACACTAGCGCCATCAACTATAAAACTAAAAGAAAGCAGCCAATTTCCACAGGGGGTGCATGGATTACAATAAGATGATAAAAGATTAAATATGATATATTTCTTAAATAATTTTATTTAACATACTGAACCGTACCGTAGCATACAATATATAATGACCACTCCCCACTTGGGCTTTTCAGAGACAACAACCTAAACTAGCTATCTAAAACCTAAGATAAAATAATGAAATACTAATAATAAAATACTACATACATCTCAAAACAATAAAAACTTATATAAAAGAATTCAGGTTGGTCATGTGGTGTTGGAACACCAAACGTTTTTTTCTTAAATTTATATAAACCCTTTTGTTTAATTCACAGTTCAAAGAAAAATCTGCAGAGAACGCTAAATTGCTGGAAACTGAAAAGGAGCAGCTATCCCTAAATTTGACTTCTACCAAGACTTTACTGGAAGAAAAGGTGCGTGTTCTTTCTTGATGCAAACCCGGTTTAATAGGATAATTCCATTTATTTTATCCGTGATTTTAAGACACAAATCTATATATTTAAAATATATATATATATATATATATATATATATATATATATATATATATATATATATATATATATATATATATATATATATATATATATATATATATAAAAGTAAAAAAAAAAATTAAGTGGTTTCGTTTTGTACAACAGTACTTGACAAATGAAGCATAGAGGTTTAGTTATCATCTGGGAAACTCACGGACAATCCAGGAGAGCTGGCATAGATGTGAATGTCAGATGTCTCTTGAATGGGGAGTAATTGAAAGAAATGTCTGTTTGATTTATTTGATAATTTGGTGCCCCTACTTTGTTTCAAGTCACATAATCCAAGTGTAGTAGAATTAAAACCAAAGTCGTCACTCTGGCCAATCACAAAGGACACAGACAATCCAGTGAACCAATCAAAACTCGAAACAAGTATATGTAGGCGGCGCAAAGCGCAGGAAAACGTGTGTGAGTGAGTCCGATTGGTTTTGGTTTTACTTCTGCTTGGTTGAAAAAGTGGCGCAAAGTGTTAAACGATTACAGAGCGCAGTGAAGCAAAACCAAAGCATTTCCAGGTTTATTTGACAATCAAATGAAAAGTGCCCAAATTTTCTTTCATGTTTTCTGATCAGGAGAAACTTGTTACCAGCATGGGATCAGATCACCAGGAAGCAAGAAAAGAAATTATTTCATTAAAAGAACAACTGGCCTCCACCTCACAAGTAAGTTATCAAAGCTCGAAATATTATAAGTTTTTTTCTACTAATTCTCACACATTTCTTTCAGTGTTAGTTTTGAGCTCACAGGAGTCAATGTCAATAGATATTCAGCTGTTATTAATTTTTCAAACACCACCTTTGATTGAGTGGCCCTTAAAAGCTTTGAACATGACAGCAAAAATGTTACATGTAATAAATGCCACCTACAAGTAAGCACAGCGCCCCGAACAATATTGACACAACATTTATTTGAACTATTTCAGATCTTGAGCTTGTCTTACAAGCTGATGTCCCAATGGGGGTACTTCACTCCGATTGAGAAAGAGACAGTGATGTTAACACATTAAACTGAGTTTTAGGTGTTGTGATGTTGCTACCATTTTTGGATAAAAATTAAGTAATGTTTTATCCAAAATGTTTCTCTAATGAGCTTTTAATAAGCACTGTCCCCGAATTAGGGCTGAGTATTAACATATGCCAATTGGTACTCTTGGGGCTAAAATGTTAATATTGCTATCTGATTTGGGGGAGGGTGGGTGATGACACGGGGGCTGTACTTTCCGCTTCCTGTACCATTTAGTCCCAGGTTTCCGCCGCTTCTTGGCTCTTTGTGCCGTTTCCATGGCAAAATATTACAAAATTTCTCCCGGTTCCTGCCACCTTAAGAATCCCGCTCCCTGCCCTCTCTTCTCCTGTTTCCTGCACCCCTCCCCTCCCCCCCTTATTCTTCCCGGGTTCTCGACCCCTGTCCCCGTCCACTGATTGCTATTTTCATTATATCTTCAATAGTCACTCAAGGAGAAGAACGATCAGATGGAAAACGCAACTAAACAGCACTTACAAGAGAAGGTTAGAATCAGAATTCTCATTGCATTAAATTTAATTTGACATTCATGGACTAACTGCACCTCTTGAAAGAATTTACCTCTTGCTAAAAACGCTATTCTTGAATTGACCAAATCTTATATTCTCATTACATTCCGTTTTGTGAGTTTGTTGTATAAAAATAGAGAGTAATTAATTAAATTAATTAATTAAATTAATTAAATTAATTAAAAATAGAGAGTAATTAATTAAATGTGAGTTTTCAGATTTCTTTTTCTTTTCTTTGTAGCAAGCTCTGGAGTCCAAATTATCTGAGGTGGACAGTTCTGGCAAGAGCCAGGTTTCAGAATTGATGGTAACACTAAAGAATGTCAAAGAAAAATTGAAAGAAAAAGAGGTATTTCAAGAAATGATTTTGAAGTGGATAAAGTACATAAGAGTTCAATAAAAGTGCATACAAGTGTTACGCATTATAACCACAGATCGGGTTAAGAATTTCTTCCATCCTTGGTGAATAAGTAAGAAAGCTGAAGAAAAGAATGTTTTCACTCAGGTTCATAATCCTACCTATTCAAAAATAATAAATAGTATTTTGGTGCTAGTAGAAGTAGTAGAAACGTTAGTGCTGGAACTCCCAATCGTCGAGAGAAAGGCCCTGTTTACAAGTAGGTAAGATAAAGTTACCCAGTAAGAGGGTTACAAAACACACTCTTTTTCATCAGTGTGTTAATAAGACGGTGGTTTCTAAATGGTTAACACGCTGCATCCAAGATCGAGGGTTCCGGGTACGAGCCCTGGCCGGGGTTATTGTGTTGTGTTCTTGGGCAAGATACTTTACTCTCATAGTGCCTCTCTCCACCCAGGTGTATAAATGGGTACTGGCGTAAACAGTAACAATTAACTAGCATGTTTTTGTCTTTGTTTTCGTTTTTCAGGAAATGTGTGATAAAAATGTTCAAGAAAAGCAACAGCTTCAGGAAAAGGTAAGTAACAGTTGTATTAACTCTTCCAGTCCTTAGCTCAGACTATCAATTCTTGTTACTCATTCTCAAATATTTCTTTGAATACAGTTCCGAGAATTTTGAAGTACATCAAGGCAGCCTCTCCTCACTGTTGATTTTCCTTATTCTCGGCACCTCCCTGCCTTGCATTGTATTATTAGCCTGAAATTTTAAGTTCGTCTTTGCTAATCCGTTGAAATCCTATCAAATCTTAAGCATATCCTTGTTTTTGTGCTTTATTAGAGCAATTTTTACTTGAGTGTCGAAAGTATTTCACGTCTGCTTTGGTTTTCCTTTCTACGCTCAGTGATTGGTTAAGAAAACTCGCGCCACTTTCTCAACCAATCAGAAGTAAAACAGAAACCAATCGTGACTCGCTTTGGCGCGTTTTCCCGCGCTTCGCACCGGCTACATGTATTTGCCTTGAGTTTTGATTGGTTCATTGGATTGTCTGCGTCCTTTGTGATTGGCCAGAATGTTTACTTGAAAAAAAATCGCTTTATTTCCTCTTTGTATAAAGTAAATGGTTATTTTAATGTTTAAAATTAAAATTGGGATTCAGTTAATCCATGCATCAAAAGTACAAAAAAGTACGTAAACTTGGGTAAAAATGCGATTTTTTATATTTATTTGTCAGATCCAACAATTGGAAAAAGAGAAAGTATCACTTGAAGATGCCATGAGAGAACTCGGAGAGGTGAGTGTACTTTAGATGTAAGCTTAAGTGACGTGGTAATTTCAATTGTAGCGGTCAATCAAAAATTATAGAGTCAAATACAACCAGAAGTCACTATTGTCATCCCAAAAACTTTTTCAAAATTGAGAACCTAGAAGCGAGTTGAAAATACGACACGTAGGCGAAGCGGAGTATTTTTGACGAACATCGAGGTGTTTGGAAATGTGATGAAACAATCTCTTGAGATTCAGGCCTCCTGGCAAACAACCCATTTTTAAACGCATAATGGAACGAGCAAGCATGCATTGTATGAAAGCTAGAATCTCCATCTGCCATGACCAAATTAAAGCCAAGAAACGTGCCATCCAAGATACACTCAACGAATTGACACCCTTGGTCTCCGCTGACAGTCTTTTTGCACTCAAGAATTTCTTAAAAAAAAGAGCCCAAGCCGTTCGCAATAGTATTGATACCATGCAGACACGCCAACAAGCTCGGCAAACTACAAAACGAATTCAATCCATCTCCGAACTCTGTTGACAAGAGCAATTGGGTAGTTAACCTATCCAAAAAACCTCTTACTGCTGCCGAACGATATCTCCTAGAAAAGGGTCCTAAGTTTGCTCCAACTCCTACCCATATTCCAAACAAGAATATCGTTGCTGAAGTAGAAGCCGCGATCAACCATCTTCCTGAAGAAACGAAGGATTTTATTCGTAACTCCACGGCTACGATCCTTCATAAAGCACGACCTCCTTCCCATAAGAACCTTAGCAGTGATGAAAGGAAAGCCCTCCAAGACTTAAAAAAGGACGAGACCAGGATTTTAATGAAAGCCGATAAAGGAAACTGTTTTGTTGTCCTGGACAAATGTGATTACGACAGTAAAATGGACTCCTTGCTTAGCGACAGTAGCACCTATGAGTTGATTCCCAAATCTCCTTTTAAGAGGATTGAACGCGAGCTTAACAAAAGGCTTCTCGCTTTGAGGAATCAACATAAGATCAGCGACTCCACTTATCGCAAACTTCGTTCCACTGATGCCATACCACCAGCCATCCGTGGATCAATCAAACATCACAAACAAGGAAACCCTGTTAGACCGATTGTATCATCCATTGGCTCTGCCCTCTATAATACTTCCAAGTTCCTCACAGACATTTTGTCACCTCTACAAAACGGCAATGGTTTCTCTACCCCTAACTCTTCTAAATTTGCTGAAGAAATTTCCAATGTCGACATCTAAGATGACGAAGTGATGCTATCCCTCGATGTAGTATCACTGTTTACAGCTATTCCTGTAGATAAAGCCTGTGATTACATACACGAAAAACTACTCAAGGATGAAACACTTTCTTCACGCACGAGTCTGGACAGCAATGAAATCATTTCACTGCTGAACTTTGTCTTATCTAATAACCATTTCGTCTATGATGACAAGATATACAAACAGATGCAGCCCAGTCAGCCCTGTGGTTGCGAACTTGTGCATGGAAGCGATTGAAGAGGTGGCCATCAACTCGTCTGAAGTACAACCGAAAGTGTGGAAACGCTATGTTGATGACAGTTTTTGTATAATCAAAAGAAATGCTGTCAACTCCTTTCATACTATACTTAATTCCATCGATCCACACATCTCATTCACTATCGAGGAGGAATCCGACCAACAGATCGCGTTCTTAGATACTTTGGTTTCCCGCAAGAATAACACGATCACCATCGATGTATTTCGCAAAGCAACCCACACGGACAGATATTTGGATTATTTTTCTCATCATGACAAAAGCCATAAGATCAGCACAGCTGAGACCCTCCTACACCGCGCAACCAAACTCCCTAATACAGCACAAGGGCAAAATACCGAAATCAACCACGTCACTGATGCTCTACGAGCCAACAACTATCCCTCTGATATTATTTCTAACATCCTCAAGAAGAAATTTTCCAAACCACCCACACATGCAATCCCTTCACCAGAAGAACTTGTTTGCATGTTTTTTAAATGGGCTGCGCCTCTAGAGAATTCTAACAGTTACGCTGTCCTTCCTTTCATCAATGGTGTCACGCAACCATTAACAAGAATTCTTCGAAGACACGAAATTCAAGTCATTAATAAGCCCTTGAAAACTTTACAACAGGAATTTCCTTCTCCTAAATTCAGACCATCTACTGAACATCAACCGAACGTGGTTTACAAAATACCCTGTGCCGATTGTGGTTGGTGCTATATAGGTGAAACTGGCCGTTGCTTTGAAACTCGCAAGAAAGAACATATCAGGAATGTCAAAACCTGTGCCAATGGCTCAAACATTGCGAAACATTCGTGGTCATTCGACCATCGCATAGACTTTGACAATTCTAGCGTCATTGACAAAGGCTCTTTTCGGATTAGAAAAACTTTAGAAGCTTGGCACACCTCTGCTACTGAGCATGCTGACAATAACTCCAAGCCGATTCCAAACCAGTATTGTATTCTTTTTAAGAAATAGTCACTTAATTAGCACATTTTCACTTTGCTTTTATTGATATTTTTCTTTTTATCTCACCTTTTTTGTATATATTATATTCATCTTGTATTCCATTTTTATCCGTCGAAGGCTGTAGAGCGACAGCCGAAAGCTCATATTCTTTTAAACATTTTTAGCCAGTGAACGTTTTTTAATTTTTTATCATGTCTCACCCTGGCTGCGCATCAATTTTTAATCTCTTGAATGTTTGATACATCCTCTTAATCGAAACCAAAATTACGGAGAAAACGGAGAAATAAAATCGTAAAAATCTATGCTAATTAAAATTACGTATCCCAACCACCGTCCCGGTTCTGATTTCCTTTGTTTCAACTTGATGAACTATTAATAAATTCGAGAATCTAGTAAATACTGAGCATGGGAGGGGAATACTTCTAACCGTTTTTCGGTTAAAAAGAAAACAAGTTTTGGGTTTGATCAAATGTTGCCGTTGCCATCAACAAATACATGAACGTTACACAGTTTTTTCTTTGAATTTTATTTTACTTGAATTAACTGAAATTTCTATTCTCATTCCTTTTGCGTTAACCTATCATATTGATCACACTCACTTGCTATAAATCTTACTGTTATCAAAAGTTTTAATTTTATAAATTTACACTTATTCCAAGAGGAATCAGCATAAACTGTTTACTGCCCGTTACAAAACCTAATCTGGAACATTTCGGATACTTCTTGATATTTGATCGACAATATTAACTTAACTTACTACCACAGGTAGCCAAAGCTTAAGATATGACTGAAAATAAATAAAATGATCTAAAATTGTCAAATGTTTATTGTTTTATCAATCTTATATTACATATTCATGTGAGCTTTGAAAATTAGCATAATATGCTAATTCTAAAATTGCTCCCAACCATCAAAGCGAAGCGAAAGGTTGCACACTCGAACCGCCAGAATGCAGACCCGTGTTCATGAAAGGAGCTGTAATTCTCAAAGTTTGCCATCTTTCCCTCAAAACGCCTCAAATTCAAAGGCTTCGATAGTCATTCTATAAATACATACCGAAAAAGTGCCCAATGTTACATCCTTTCCCCGGCAAAACGACAATAATTCAGTGGTAAACCTCCACGAACCATCCGCGGCCCGAGCGCCTCTGCATTTTTTCCCATTTAATCATATGCAATTTGGAACCACAAAAGCCACTTTCTAGGGGAGGTGTATGCAATGTCGCGTGCGACACATGATGAAGTGTAATCAAAACAAATCCATAAAAAAAGACTGAATTTTGCGGGCCAATGAAACATGCATTAGAATAAGGTTTATGATCTCGCAGATGTTATTAAATTGTAGAGGAACCTTTCTGAGATAGAAATGTGCGGCTTCCTTTGTCAGCTCATCAGAGCCGGAGGTCTCTCTAAGGAAATGAGAAATCTCGCAACATCATCTAAACATTTGTATGTAAACAACTCTTTCAAAGCGTTGTGGAAGGCGCGACTACCATTGTGAGTTCTACTGTGTTGCCGCAATATCGCGCTAGATTAATAACTCAAAAACTGTTTTATAAAAGAACGAAAAAAATAGATTTATTCTCGATAGACACGTTAAACTGAAAAAAAAAACACTGAAAACGCGAATACTCTTTTGCAAACAAGTTAAAGCACAAATCGTTCTTTTTTTCAATGAATATTTTCTAAGGCCGGCATAGTCATTTTGTCATTTTGATGGACTTTCCAGGCCCAGTAGATTGTTTGTTTACACTTTATTCCTGAGTTCATCATGTGTTGCAGGCGACATTGCACACACCTCCCCTAGAAAGTGGTTTTTGTGGTTCCAAATTGCATATGATTAAATGAGAAAAAATGCAGAGGCGCTCGGGCCGCGGATGGTTCGTGGAGGTTGACCACTGAAATATTGTCGTTTTGCCGGGGAAAGGATGTAACATTGGGCACTTTTTCGGTATGTATTTATAGAATGACTATCGAAGCCTTTGAATTTGAGGCGTTTTGAGGGAAAGATGGCAAACTTTGAGAATTACAGCTCCTTTCATGAACACGGGTCTACATTCTAGCGGTTCGAGTGTGCAACCTTTCGCTTCGCTTTGATGGTTGGGAGCAATTTTAGAATTAGCATATTATGCTAATTTTCAAAGCTCACATGAATATGTAATATAAGATTGATAAAACAATAAACATTTGACAATTTTAGATCATTTTATTTATTTTCAGTCGTATCTTAAGCTTTGGCTACCTGTGTTACTACTTAATCCTCTTCGTGTTTTGAAACACATAAGGCCTCGGCCAAAGCACGCCATTGGCTTCTGTCGGGTGCTCGTCGTTCCAGGTGACCCCATGTCCAGCTGTTCTCCTTCATCACTTTCTCAACTGTCCTCCTCCATGTTTCTTTTGGTCTGCCTCTCCGACAATATCAATCCTACCACTTATTCAATTGCGCATCACTACGAACTTTCCGTTCACCGTTTATTTTTTAAGTAACCTTATGACTATTGTAAAACCTAACCTCGCGATAACATTTATGGGAACTTTCTCATCGGCGGATTGGCATGATTGCTTCTTCGCGTTTTGCGCCAAATACATGCGAAATAGAAGGCGCATCTTTGTCTACAGGTTTTCAGTTTATCGCTTTTAATGAAGTTCCGTCTCAATCTTTTCCAAAAATTTTGTAAAGGCAATTTTGCAAAATCAAAAAGTCTGCTACCTTTTTTCACGCAATTTAGTGACCGTCAATTGTACTTTGTCGATCTACACAGCTAGTCTTTTAAAAACAGAAAAGCTGCCTGATTGTGCCTTTTACTGCTTGTTTCACTTCCCTGATTTTCCAAGAATACAAGATCGGGTTTAGAGATGAGTTTAAGAAGAGTACTGTCATTGTAGCCTCATGTTCAATACGATTAGCATCTAGCACAACCGCAATGCCCCATGGAGCATAGCAGGCAACTAATGCCAACTGCACCCACATAATGCTGGAAACTGTCTTTTTGTATCTTGCTATGTTAAGTGGAATCCCTTCTTCGTTCTGTTGTCCGTGGGGGACATTGTTTTGTACTTGGGCTTGTTGATGTCGTAGTTTGAGGTGGATCCTCGTGTAACAAAAAATGGAAGTTATCAGACAAAGTATTAAGCAACCAGTGGCTGCCATTAAGGTGATATCTCTTCTCCACAACCTTAGCCATCCAAGTGAAGCCGCCATTAGCCAAAAACAAGTTATGACTACACAAACTCGTTTTAATGTTACGACATGTCTGTATCTCAGTCCCAGCAACAGTGCGAGAAGTCTGTCCACACTAATTGCTGTCGATGTCGCAACAGATACGCCACATAGAATATAACTTGAAGCTCGAGAAACTTCGTAAACATAGTACAAAACGTTCACGTTCATTTTCAATATATGAAAAATAATGTTGGTAGCGTAGAGTGGTTGAACAATAAGACCAACGCAAAGATCAGTGACCGCCAGACATCGAAAGAAAAGTTTTGTCGGAGGATGAATAGAAGAGACATTCTTCAGAGCAATCAGGATTAGAACATTGCCCACAGCAGCGGTAACGGAAAGAAAAATGTCCAAAACTGAAAAAAATTCAAGTATGCCTGGTGGTGGTTCGCTGAGTGCTTGGTTCAGTTTGCTTGTGTAGTTTCCTTCTCCAGTAATGTTCGCCATTGTTCTTGGGTGGTCAGACAACTGATTAGGCCGTTGTTTTGGAGTATGCCTTGGAGTTGAAGTAGTGAGCTGCTTTGAGAAAACAGGTATAAACTTGCAGCTTTGTTAGTGAGATGACGATTTTACATGTCGCTGATACCTCGTCAGCTTGTTCTTTTCAAAGCCCGGTGTTTACTGCTTTAGATTTTTAATTCTGGCAATTTGACCATATTCTTAAGCTTGTAGATCTGTCAGTTGCATAGATATTACATCGCTTATCAGTAAAAACAAACAAACAAAAAAACAAGCAAAAAAACAAATAATTTAGATTGTGCATTTTTCCCAAGCTGTTAGAGTACAGTAAAGACCGAAAGAATAGCATCAGTCACATATCTTTTTAAGAAAAAAAATTAAATGAAAAGAATAGGTGCAAGCCAAGGTCTTCTGTTATTTAGCAACAGAGCCGAGCAGTCTGTTGTCCGCAAATGGGAAAAATACCCATCAAAGTATGAGCATTTTTTTGTGAAAAATTTGCTATGTTGTCTATGTTGAATTAAGATTTTCTATGGTTGCATTGCGCTTCAGCTTTCAGACCTCATTTCCGCTCTTAGTATACAACTATAAACTAAGGATAGTCTGTCAGGAAATGCAAAAGTCCAATATGTTCTGTTGTTTGGACAGCAGTCCTCTTGGAGAAAGCAGCTGGAAATGTGTTAGGTTTTCTAGCAAATGAAATACAGAATGAATGTCAAACTCGTAAATGTTAACATAAAAAGGAATTCTCTTTTCTTAATCCTATGAGGCACTTGATAGTCACGATATTTTGTCTGGAAATGTATTTATATTCAGATTGCTGTAAAATGCAAAGCCAGCGAATTTCAAGTAAGATCATCTTTACCTACAACTTGTGCAATATCCTGAAACCTATCTTGAACGGGGGATCAGTGTCCTTGAAAGTCTGTTACATTATTTATTTTTCTGTAAACCTTATTTAAACTTGTCATTTATTGTGAAAGATGAAATATTCAACATGTCGCAAGCGCGAAACATATCGCGAAACATATTTGTTCGCGACAAGTACCCATCAACAAACAAATGATCGTAGCACAGTTTTTTCTTGAATTTTATTACACATTTATTATGTTACCATACATTGTGTGTCAACCTATCCATACAAATCTTCACACTTTCATGACTATAAACTTACCTGTAAGCAATGAGAGTGAAACGTTTTAACTCTGTTGTAGGTAGCCTGCGTAGCAAGCGTTCCCGTGCGAGCGAAGTGCTATATGTCACGTGCGAGCGAAGATTCTGGTCGCGCGAAAATTGGGGCGAGAGCAAAAAAGGGAAAAGAGCAGGGAGGGGACCCACTCCCTGCTCCTGTAGGTCCCACTCCCTGTAGGTCATAATATGATACATTTGTACTCACTCTTTGAGGAATTGGCCTAAACTGTTGTTAAACCTAACCTAATGTCTATTGTGAAGCCTAATCTCGCGGCAACTTCTATTAATATTTTCTTATCGATGGCTTAGCATGATAGCATAATCTAGAGCTTTTCTTGTCTTTTCCAGTTCGATTTGACAGAACATTTGCACATAGCAAAAGTGATTTTAGCTGCCTTTTTTCACGCAATTTGCTCTAAAATATGTGGATCTACACAGCCAGTCTTCTAAACAGAGAAAAGCTGCCTAATTGTGGCTTTAACTGCTTGTTTCACTTCCGTAGTTTTCCAGCAATACAGGATCGGGTTCAGAGATGAGTTGAAGTAGACTAGTGTGTTTAAAGCTATCCAAGCTGCATCATATATAATTCCATTCACATACAGCACAGCTGCAATGCCCCGCGGTACATAACAGGCAACTAATGCCAACTGCACCCACATAATGCTGGAAACTGTCTTTTTGTATCTTGCTATGTTAAGTGGAATCCCTTCTCCGTTCTGTTGTCCATCAGGGATATTGTTTTGTACTTGGGCTTGTTGATGTCTTAGTTTGAGGTGAATCCTCGTTACCTTTTCAATTTGGGATCCTGCTTTGGTGGGGCTTGCCACAATTTTTGTGTGGCGTGTGGCCTGTTTTCACGCCCACCTGAGCTAAGGTAATTAAGCTTTCACTAAAGTTATTTTAGTTAATAAATCGCCACTGTCGTGGCCCAATTATTCCATCTTGGTTATCTCACTTTTATTCTGGGTTGTCTTCCGGTAAACAACTGGCGCCAAACAATTGATCGTTTTCGTAGGCATCTACATAAAGTTAAGTTACCAGACAAAGTATTAAGACAACAGAAGTTTCCTTAATTGCGACATCCCTTCTCCACACTCTGAGCCATGCACTCGAAGCAGCAATTAGCCAGAAACAGGCCATGACTGTACGAGCTCGCCTTAATGTTACGACATGTCTGTATGTCAGTCCCAGCAACAGTGCGAGAAGTCTGTCCACACTAATTCCTGTCGACGTGTAGGCAGATATTAGACATAAGCTATAACTTGAAGCTGCGCAAACTTTGTTAACATAAAAGAAAACATTCACGTTCATTTTCATTATACGAGACATAATGTAGGTAGCGTAGAGTGGTTGAAGAATTAGACCAACGCAAAGATCAGTGACCGCCAGACATCCAAAGAAAAGTTTATACAATGCAAGATATATTTTTACCTTCAGCTCCACCGTGATCGAACTCCCTAACTGCCTTCTCAATATTTTCGGAGACATCTTGTCGACGAAATTCGAGGTTAAATTCCTCTCGCAAACTTTCAACAGAGAAGTCAGCCGAACGCTTACTCTTACCTCGCTTCGCCATATTGCCAACAAATGTGACAACTGTGACAACCAAAGCATGGGAACATGGGAACAAGGTAGTCGATTGAATCCCAGACCTCTACCCGGTTGTAACGGTGTAACGCGTAACAATTTTTTCCACCAAACCTTACAAAATATATCGGGCGGCAGATGGAAAAGTTTTGTCGGAGGATGAATAGAAGAGACATTCTTCAGAGCAATCAGGTTTAGGACATTACCCACAGCAGCGGTGATGGAAAGAAAAATGTTCTAAGCTGAAAAAAATTCATTTGTGCCTCCTGGCGATACGCTGAGTTTGTTCAGTAATGTTCGCCATTGTTCGTGGGTGGTCAGAAAATTAAGGCCTTGCTTTAAAGTGAGCTTGAAGTCAATTAAGTTAGCTGCTTCGAGAAAACAGGCATTACCTTGTAGCTTTGTTAGTGAGATGATGATTTTATATGTCGCTGATAACACGTCCACTTCTACATTTAAAGGCCTGGTGTTTATTGCATTAGACTTTTCAATCTGGCAAGATGACCTTTTTCTTGAACGTTTGAGTTTAAATCTTATAGATCTGTCAGTTAGACATTACATCGCCTTCCATTAAAAACAAAACAAAGCAAACAAATAAATGTAGTTATGCTATTTTCTCCAAGCTTTTAGAGTACATTAAAGACAACGAATAGCATTGGTCACATATCGTTTTAACAAGAGGTTTAAAAAGAACAGAATGGGCGCATTTCAACTTCTGCAGATATTTTGGGGGAGAGCCTTTATGTCTATTGTTGCATGAAGAAAATACTCACCACATTATGAGCCAAAAAAATTCGCTGTGTTGTCTACGTTGAATTATCGTTGAAAGCCTTTCAACTTTCAGGCCTCAGTTCCGCTCTTAGCATACAACTGTAAATTAAGCATAATTTCTCAGGAAATGCACAATTCCAATATGCTCTGTTGATTGGACAGCAGGCCTCTTGGTCGAAGCGGCTGATATTGTGTTAGTTGTTATAGGAAATGAAACGCAGAATGATTGTTAAACTCGTTAATGTTAACAAAAAAATATATTCGCTTTAAAGTTTTTGGAACAGTTGAAAGTTGCATTTTATTCGAAAATGTATTCATATTCAGATTGCCGTAACATGCGAAGCAAGCGCATTTTATTTTACAAGTAAGATCATTATTTACCGACATCTTGTGCAATATCCTGAAACCTATCCTGAACGGGAGATCAAAATACTGAGCAATTCCCTTTCCAGTGATCAGTGCCATTTGAAGTCCGTTACGTTATTTATTTTGCTGTAAAACTAATTTAAACTTTTCAATAAATTAATTATAAGCAAGCTTGTACTGCACAAATTTCGATTAACTAAGATTTGCTAGAAATAAGATTTACCAAGATTTAACTCAGTTAACAGCTACGAGGTTTAATCATCGAGGAGTAGAGAAGACATGAGAATTCCATACCTGTGCTAGTCCTTCCTATTATGATCTCTGACTGGCAAGGGACAACGAGCCTGTACAGCTGGCATTGATTAACGAGTGCCGTGCAGTGAGCTTGTGCTCTGCCAAGCTTTTCCTGCTCGATCACGAGCGTCCGATCGTTCATCCGTCCTTTTTACAGCCACCAAGGAGGAAAACCTTATCCGCCCTACTGGGACAGTATCGCCTAAACCCTTCCCTTACATTGTTGCACAATTTCGCCCAGTTTCGTTAGTCTGTAAAGAAGGCGTACAGCGACCACGAAAGCTGCAGAACAAGTAACAAGAAAAGAATTGTCTGTTCAGAAGTTAAATTCGGCTTTGGAAATTATTTTCCTGAGTTGTTTTTCTCCTTTCGTTTATCAATTTCAATCATGGAACATATTTGTTCGTGAATAGCCATCAAGGAATGCATGATTGTAGCACATTTTTTTGAATTTTATTATAAATTTATTATGTCATCATACATTCTGTGTTAACCTATCATACTTATTATTACACTGCTTTCTTGATTATAAATTTAACTGTAAGCAAAAGTATTAACTGTGTTGTCGGTCATAATATGATTGATTTGTACTCATCCAAACAGGAATCGGCCTAAACTGTTGAAAAACCTAGCCTAATGTCTATTGTGAAAGCTAACTTTATTAATATTTTCTCATCGGTGTCTTAGCATGATAGCATGGCGCTCTCTTAGTCTTTTCCAGTTCGATTTTAAGGCACATTTCCACATAGCAAGAAATGAACTGAATTAAGGTCGCGGGTGACACATTAGGTTCATCATTATGCATTTATGTAAAGCGTATGCACGAAGTGCAACGACTGGCATCGACAAGTGTACGAAACATTCATGACTGAATAAAATAATTATTCTAAAATATGGCGCGTGATTTGAAGTGTTCACGTGTGGCACGGATCCTGTGAGCAAAATGTTTACTCAAACGTAACGTAATAAATTGGCTCTGAAAATAGATATCCTTGTTTCAATGACTTAAACATCAAATATTAGAAGTAAAAAAATTGAGTAAATGCATTACAATTCACAAATAAAGGCGTTCTATTTAAAAACGCATTGTTCTTTTCTGACAAAAAGCGTGGAATTCAATTACCAAAATTACCATAATTACCTCCCTCGTGTTTTTATCGGAGCACCTTCGGAAATCTCAAAGTTTGGACTTTTCCGACAATTTTGTGTCCAAGAATTCATAGCGGATTTAGAACTTCATGAGCTAGCATTGCAGAGAGGTATACCAGGGATATTGCAGTGTGTCATGACAGAAGCGGAATTCTAAAATAGCGCTTTTAAAAAAAGATAGGTGTTAAATTCAAATTTATACTTTTAAACGACGTTTACTCGTTGGCAAAGTTTAAATCTGTCATGACACACTAGAGGTCTTGACTCATCTGTTTTTGATAAAATCGCAGAGTGCTGTCTTCTACTCGACCCTCAAACTTGGACACAAAATCATGGATTTCGCAATTTCGTGCTAATGGCGCTCTAGGAGTCGACGTAAAGCGCAAACTACCAAATCAAAAACGACATTCGTAAACTTCCATCATCTCTGGAAAATTTCAGCTCAATCGTATCCAAAACGGTCGAGATATAAGCGTTTAAAAAGATGTAGGAAAAGCAAAATTTTGCCTTACGAATTTATTCATGGCCATGTGTCACGCGCGACCTTAAGCTACCTTTTTCACGCTGTTTGCACAAGTATATGTCGATCTGCATGCCAGTCCTCTAAAAACAGTAAAGCTGCCTGATTGTGCCTTTAACTGCTTGTTTCACGTCCCTGATTTTCCAACAATACAAGATCGGGTTTAGAGATGAGTTTAACAAGACTAGTGTATGTGTAACAGTCCAAAACACATCATGTTTTATTCCATTCGCTTCTAGCACTGCCGTAATGACCCTCGGAACATAGCAGACAACTACTGCCAACTGCACCCACATAATGCTGGAAACTGTCTTTTTGTATCTTGCTATGTTTAGTGGAATCCCTTCTTCGCTCTGTTGTCCGTGGGGGACATTGTTTTGTACTTGGGCTTGTTGATGTCGTAGTTTGAAGTGGATCCTCGTGTAACAGAACATCGAAGTTACAAGACAAAATATTAAGACAATCAAGGTTTCGACAATGGCGATATCTTTTCTCCACACGATGAGCCATCCAGTTGAAGCAGCAATAAGCCAAAAACAAGCTATGACTGCACAAACTCGTCTTGAGGTTACGACATGTCTGTATCTCAGTCCCAGCAACAGTGCGAGAAGTCTGTCCACACTAATTGCTGTCGATGTTAAAACAGATACGCCACAGAAAATGAAACCTGAAGCTTCAGAAACTTTGCGAGAGCAGTACACCACATCCACGTTCATTTTTATTATGTGAGACATCAGGTAGATAACGTTAAGTGGTTGTGTAATAAGACCAACGCAAAGATCAGTGACCGCCAGACATCGAAAGAAAAGTTTTGTCGGAGGATGAATAGAAGAGACATTCTTCAGAGCAATAAGTATCAGAACATTGCCCACAGCAGCGGTGACGGAAAGAAAAATGTTCAAAGCTGAAAAAAATTGAAATATGCCTTTTGGTGGTGCGCTGAGTTCTTGGTTCAGTTTGCTTGTGTAGTTTCCTTCTCCATTTATGTTCGCCATTGTTGTTGGGTGGTCAGATAATTAAGCTGTTGCTTTGGAGTATGCTTGGAGGTGATGTAGTTAGCTGCTTTGAGAAAACTGGTATCAGCTTGCAGCTTTGTTAGTGATATGACGATTTTACATGTCGCTGTTAGCACGTCCGCTTGTACTTTTTACTTCATTAGAGTTTTAATTCTGGCAATTTGACCATATTCTTGAATATTTAAGTTTAAAGCGTATAGATCTGTCAGTACAAAACAAACACAAAAAGACCTAGCAAATAATTGAGATTGTGCTATTTTCCCATGCAGTTAGAGTTGAGTAAAGACCGAAAGAATAGCATCAGTCGCATATCTTTTTAAGAAAAATTAAATGAAAAGAATAGGTGCAAGTCAAGTTCTTCAGTTATTTAGGGACAGAGCCCATCAATGTATAAGCACTTTTCTGTGAAAAATTTTCTATGTTTTTTATTTTACTTTTTTATTTTTTATTTAAATCAATATTTATTCAGGAGCATCCAGTTTAGCAGAGCTAGTTTAAATAGAGCCCTGAAAAAAAAAAAATTAGGACATGAAACGATAAAAAAAATGTTGTATATATGTTGAACTAAGATTTCCTATGGTTGCGTTGCCTTTCAGCTTTCAGACCTGATTTTTGCTCTTAGCATACAACTGTAAATTAGGCCCAATCATTTAGGAAATGCACAATTCCAATATGTTCTGTTGTTTGGACAGCACCCCTCTTGGCTGAAGCAGCTGATATTGTGTTACATTTTATAGCAAGTGAAATGCAGAATGGTTGTTAAACGCTTTAATGTTAGCATAGAAAGGAATGCCTTTTTTGAAACGGTTGTTAGCTGTTTTTTTGTCCGGACTTAAGTGAATTCCTTTTCAGATTGCATCACCAGTCTGAAGAATGCGAAGCCGCGCATTTACAAGTAAGATCATTATTTACCTACATCTTGTACAATAGCCTGAAATCTGCCTTGAACGGAAGATCGAAATGTTGAGCAGTTTCCTCTCCAGTGATCAGTGTCCTTGGTAGTCAGTTACTTATTTTTTATTTTTTTTTCACATTAAAGTGGCTATGAAATGAAAAACAATGAGAGAAGATATCAAAAACAAGGCGAACACCATCTTTCTTAATTTTGAAAGGCCTTTCATATGAGCTCAACTTGTTTTTAGTTTCATGAGCATTTTAACGAGTGTAAATCGTTAATGTTAAACTCGTTCGTAATGTTAACATAATCAAATTGGCCATGAGCCACTGAAACTCGGAAAATGAACTATGCAACCAGAACCTACTTGTAAAACCGAAAACTTCGACAAATAAAGATATGAACCCGTAAGTTCAACTCCGAATCCGCCAAATTACCTTTGAATACCATTGGATACTTACAACTTAACAAACAACCATGTCGCGACGTGGCGTGCCGCTTCAAAATGATCTTCGATCGATTGTTAGATTTTGTCGCTTTATAACATATCATTTCACTGTGAAGCAGGCGTATGCAATTGTTTATTGAGAAGGAAATTAATAATGAAACGGCAGGTGGCTTTCGCCCTCGAGTAGCTTCCTCGATTCAGTACTGATGACAATATTGAGCAAGCGCTATGCACTAGTCAGCGGATTAACAAAAAGTCTAACAGGAAGTGACGGATGCAATAAAGTTTGCCCACTGCTGCCGAGAAACTCGGAAAATATTTTCCGAGTTTATAAAGGAATTCATTTTCAAGTTTTTGGAACAGTTGATAGTTGTGTTTTGTCCGGAGTGAAATGTATTCATATTCAGATTGCTGTAAAATGCGAAGCTAGCGTATTTACAAATAAGATCATTATTTACCTACATCTTAAGCAATCTTGAAGGGAAGATCGAAATGTTGAGCGCTTTCTTTTCCCGTTATCAGTGTCCTTGGCAGTCAGTTACGTTATTTATTTTGCTGTGAACTTTATTTTAACTTGTCAATAATTATCACACTTTGTTCGTATACATTTCGGGCAGTTTCTTTAGTGTCTAATGAAGGCGAACAGCCACCGCGAAAGCACCAGGACAAGTAACAAGAAAATAACTCTGTCTCCTCTGAAGCTAAATTCGGCCTGTTTGATAATTTTCCCGAGTGATTTCTCTCCATACGTTTATCAATTTTAATCGCGAAACGAATTTCTTCACAAATAGCCATCAACAAAAACATGATCGCAGCATAGTTTTTCTTTGAATTTTATCATACATTTACTGTGTTCTCATACAATCATTCTGTGTTAACCGATAGTACAAATTATTACACTTTCTTGATTATAAACTTAACTGCAAGGAAAAGTTTTAACTCTGTTGTAGGTCATAATATGGTACATTTACTACATTTGTACTCATCCAAAGAAGAATTGGCCTAATGTCTCTTGTGAAACCTAACCTCGCGTTTATATTAATATTTTCTCGTCGATTGGTTAGCATGATAGAATACTGTTAGCGCTTTCTTAGTTTTTTTCCAGTTCGATTTGAAGGCACATTCGCACTCTGCAAGAAATGAACTGAATTTATCTACGTTTTTCACGTTTTCTGCGCAAGTATATGTCGATCTGCATGCCAGTCCTCTAAAAACAGTAAAGCTGCCTGATTGTGCCTTTAACTGCTTGTTTCACTTCTGTGATTTTCCAACAATAAAGGATTGGGTTCAGGGACGAGTTTAAGAAGACTAGTGTGTCTACAGTTCTCCAAGCCACCTCATGTTCAATGCCATTAGCATCTAGCATAGCCACAATGCCCCACGGAACGTAGCAGGCAACTAATGCCAACTGCACCCACATAATGCTGGAAACTGTCTTTTTGTATCTTGCTATGTTATGTTGTCCGTGGGGGACATTGTTTTGTACTTGGGCTTGTTGATGTCGTAATTTGAGGTGGATCCTCGTGTAACAGAAAATCGAAGTGACCAGACAAAGTATTATGCCAACAGAGTTTGCCTTTCTGGTGATATCAATTCTCCACACCCGGAGGCAACCACCAGAAGTACCAATTAGCCAGAAACAAGTTATGGCTACACTAACTCGCCTTAATGTTACGACATGTCTGTATCTTAGTCCCAGCAACAGTGCGAGAAGTCTGTCCACACTTATTGCTGTCGATGTTAAAACAGATACTTCACACAAAATGAAACTTGAAGCTGCGCGAACGTTCTGAGAGTAGTACACCACATTCACGTTCATTTTTATTATATGAGACATAATGAAGGTAGCGTAGAGTGGTTGAACAATAAGACCAACGAGAAGATCAGTTACCGCGAGACATCGAAAGAAAAGTTTCGTCGGAGGATGAATAGAAGAGACATTCTTCAGAGCCATCAGGATCAGAACATTGCTCACAGTAGCGGCGATGGAAAGAAAAATGTTCAAAGCTGAAAAAAATTCATATATGCCTGGTGGTGGTGCGCTGAGTTCTTGGTTCAGTTTGCCTGTGTAGTTTCCTTCTCCAGTAATGTTCGCCATTGTTCTTGGGTATTCCTAAAATAAGCTTGTATTAAGTGCTTTTAGTTAAGAAACTTACAAAACTGTCAGTTTGTAGCTCGTTAGGTGATGATGTTTTTTTTTTACTGATAAACACGCTCACTTGTCCTTTGTATTAATCCTTAAACGTCCTGTGTTTATTGCATTAGACTTTTAAATTTCATCGGTTGACCATTTTCTTGAATGTTAAAAAAAAAAAACTGATAGATCTGTCAGTTGCTTAGATATTACATCGCTTATAAGTTTAAGAAATTACAAAACAAAACAAAGGCATTGAGATTGTACTATTTTTCCCAAGCTTCTAGTAATGACCGAAAAAAGCGTCGGTCGCATATGTTTTTAGCGAAAATGTCTACGAAAAGAATGGGCGAATATTTTTAATTTCTGCTGTTATTTAGGTGTAGAGTCTTTTCGTGTCTATCGATAGATATAACGGCCGGAAACAGATTCTCCTCTTGTAATTTAAATAAAACTTATTTTTCTAATCGCGCACGTAGCACATCGATCTTGATTATTAAAAATTCTTCACACTGTAACTGTGGTTGAAGGTAGTAAGCTGTAAAAATGATCATTTGGTTTTTGTTGGGGTTCAGGAATTCAGAACATTACATATTGCAAGATGTTGAAGTTTTATAGATGTACACACACAAGAGTTTTGAAGCCGGACAAAATTGTTTCCTTGTCATTTATATTGAAATAGTCAAACCAATATTTGCTGCATATAGTTCTAATAGTCGACAATTATATACACAAGAGTTTTAAAGCCGGACAAAATTGTTTCCTCGTGATATTTTCAACGGCTGATCACCGGATATTAAAATGGTCCAACAAATATTTGCCGCATAGAGTTGTTAGAGTTGACAATTTGACAAAATAATTATGCGAGACTTCACCAGTCTACTTAATTACAGTTTATCGTGTGGGGAAATTACTCCAGATGGTGACACCTGGACAGGAAGTGAAACTCTTTGTAAAAAAGAAAGGAGAACTGCGTATTTATGTGGCCAATGTTCATTCACAAGGATTTTAATTTACCTTTATATCAAGTACTTTAATTTCTTGTAAATACGCTATTTCTTTCTTCATATTTTTTTTAGCTTGATTTTCTTTCCAATTTTAGAAAGGAATTTGGGTGAAAACTGAACCATTCATATGAAAATGAGTTAGATGTTAATTAAAATTAGCCAGTAATCTCAATCTCGTGTATATGAGACAAGGAAACTCGCATTAAAGTTCGAGGCAAACTCTATCCAACTTATGAAGTCGCCGTGTTTGTGTCAAAAAGTGATCGATGTTTTGTCAACTTTTGAGAAAATTAACTCTTTTGGTAATTTAAAGAGAGTTGAAACTGTGTTTTTTAGGTTTCCTCTAGCTGTCTTAGCATGAATTAATTGAAAGTAAAATCGGTCGCATATGGTTTTGGCACGAGGTAAACAAAGAAACCGACGCGTTTAAAGTTCACAAAGTCTGTTCGAGTCTGGTTTGATGTAACAGCTCTAAACAGTTTTTTCGTTATCTAAGCTATCAAAGAACTTTTTTCCTAAACCCTCGCGGAACGTATCCGGCTTATTTATTAAAAACCTTGCGAATTGGAAAAGTCAAAAATGTGCATCATACACACATATTGTAGCAAAAAGTAATGTCTGATTCAAGAGCGCACTGTCTTTTCACGTGCACAAGCTGATTGATGATTTAACGATTGCCCCTCCATCACCCCCTTCGTGGGCGTTATGGAGATTTTATAGCGTAAAAAGAGGGTTATAAACCCCTCCAATTAAAGGCCCCTTAGGTTATAAGCCCCTCCAGTTAAAGGCCCCTTCGGTTATAAGCCCCTCCAATTAAAGGCCCCTTCGGTTATAAGCCCCTCCAGTTAAAGGCCCATCTGTCTGCTAAAAACAACAGCAACAAAAGAAACATTTCAGGAAGAAGCTCTTCCGTATACAATTCGTCCCCCATTCAAGTTTTCTGTAGAAACGATACTAGCATTCTCCAAGAACTTTGTACTTTAAATAGAAACAGGCTTGCGAGTAAGAGTAGAAATCAAACCACTCAACTATAGTTGTTTTGTTGCGATATATCTCTAATTAGTCTTTAATTCTCGTGTCTGTTTGTATTCAAGCGGTTTAAAGCCCCTACGGATATTAGCTCCCCCGGTTATAAGCACACACAACTGAAACCGCTTACGAAGTTGTTTAAGCCCAGGAATTATAACTGACATTTTGCGGTATTTTTGGAGTTCAGTGCATCTTTGCATGCATCAGGTGAGATAATCTACAAAAATATGGTCGTCTATAATGAGTGAAGATGAAAGGGTTGTACGGTTGTTATTGACTGTAGATGTTCAAGCATACATTGAAAAATTTGCATTGCAAATGAAGTACGGTATTCCTTGCGCCAAATTTACTTACTAATCAAGCTTCTTGACCGTCTGGAGAACTATTTGAGAGAAACATTTTTGTAGTGGAGGTGAGTTTCATATTATATATTTCACAACAGTGCATCTATTACAAAAAAGTCTGGAAATAGAAAATTTCAATCGGGAATTGCAATTTACGCTGCAATAACTTGAATCAGGGACACATAATATTTTTCAATCAATCACATCAGTAGATGAAAAAAAAAAGAAGAATCTGAGTGACCAATCACGGGAAAGTTAAACAACACAAAGAACCAATGAGAACACGAAGGAAACACGTAATCAGCGCCAAGCGCGGGAAAACGCACGTGAGGAGATCGTGATTTGTTTTGGTTTCGCATGTGATTGGTTGAGTAGGTGGCGCGAATTTTTTTGTCTTCGTGTGTTGAGCATTCATGTTCCGTATTTCATTCTCTTCTAATGTTCTAATTTCTTTGAAATGAACAGTGCATCCAGCAACGACAAAAACAAAACTGAACCCAGCTTAATAATGACTTGATAGAGTCAAGTGGCAAAATAAATTTGAACGCAGAGGAAACACAAGTTTGAATCCAGCGGCAAAAATTAATTTCGAGCTCAGCAGCAAAAGAAGGTTAAACCAACTGACAGAAATAAATTAAGCTCTCTTTTGTCACTTTTGTTATAATGATAAAATAATTTCGCACCCAACGCGGACAAAACAATCCTGAACACAGCAGCAAAAATAATTTTGAACCCAGCATCAATTATTTAGCAATTATTGGATGAGGCTAAGTATGTTATGAAGTATTATGCAAATCGAGAAGCCCTCGGCTTCGGCGGATAACACGCTCCGTGATCTGCATAATTCTTCATATCATACGAAAGCCGAGTTCAATCATTGTTGTAGCAGTGGGACAAGTAACAACAAAAGAACTCTGTCCTTCTGAAGCTAAATTTAGCCTCGGAAATAATTTTCCCGAGTAATTTCTCTCCTTTCGTTTATCAATATTTATCGCGAAAGAAATTTGTTCACAAATAGCCATCAACAAATACATGATCGCAGCATAGTTATTCTGTGAATTTTATTATACATTTATTATGTTGCAATACATTCTGTGTTAACCTATCATACAAATCATCACACTTTCTCTATTAGAAACTAAACTGTAAGCAAAAGTTTTAACTCTGTTGTAGGTCATAGCATTGAAGATTTGTACTCATTCAAAGAGGAATCGCCCGAAACTGTTTTTTTTTAAAAATTTATTTAACCTCGGAGCTGACGGGGGCTAACTAGGCCCCTAGCAATCGTATGCTAATATGCCGAGGAAAAAAATAACAAATATATATATATATATATATATATATATATATATATATATATACAGAACAAAAAATTAAATACAGAACAAAAAAGTAAATTAAGTTGTGAAGCTTAACCTTACGTCTATTGTGAAACCTAACCTTTACATTTATTAACATTTTCCCATCTGTGGCTTAGCATGATAGCATAATCTAGCGCTGTCTTAGTCTTTTCCAGTTCGATTTGAAGGCACACTTGCACATAGCAAGAAATGAACTTAATTTAGCTACCTTTCTCACGCTATTTGCACAAGTATATGTCGATCTGCACGCCAGTCCTCTAAAAACAGTAAAGCTGCCTGATTGTGGCTTTAACTGCTTGTTTCACTTCCCTGATTTTCCAACAATAGAGGATCGGGTTTAGAGATGAGTTCAAGAAGACTAGTGTCCCTGTAACAGTCCAAAGGACATAATGTTTTATTTCATTCACTTTTAGCGCAACCACAATGCCCCACGGAACGTAGCAGGCAACTAATGCCAACTGCACCCACATAATGCTGGAAACTGTCTTTTTGTATCTTGCTATGTTTAGTGGAATCCCTTCTCCGTTCTGTTGTCCGTGGGGGACATTGTTCAGCACTTGGGTTTGTTGACGTCGTAGTTTGAGGTGGATCCTCGTGTAACAGAAAATGGAAGTTACCAGGCAAAGTATTATGCCAACAAAGGTTGCCTTATGGGTGATACCAGTATTCCACACTCTGAGGCATCCACTTGTAGCAGCCATTAGCCAAAAGCAAGTTATGACTACACCAACTGGTTTTAATGTTACGATATGTCTGTATCTCAGTCCCAGCCTCAGTGCCAGAAGTCTGTCCACACTTATGGCTGTCGATGCCAAGATAGATACGCCACATAGAATATAACTTGAAATTTTAAACACTTTGGAAACATAGTACAAAACGTTCACGTTCATCTTTATTATACGAGACACAGTGCGGGTCGCATAGAGTGGCTGTACAATAAGACCAACGCAAAGATCAGTGACCGCCAGACATCGAAACAAAAGTTTTGTCGGTGGATGAACAGAAGAGACATTGTTCAGAGCAATCAGGATTAGAACATTGCCCACAGCAGCGGTGATGGAAAGAAAAATGTTCAAAGCTGAAAAAAATTCAAATATGCCTGCTGGTGGTGCGCTGAGTGCTTGGTTTGGTTTGCTTGTGTAGTTTCCTTCTCCAGTAATGTTCGCCATTGTTCTTGGGTGGTCAGACGACTGATTAAGATTAAGCCGTTGCTTTGGAGTATGCTTGGAGTTGAAGTAGTGAGCTGTTTTGAGAAAACAGTTATAAGCTTGCAGCTTTGTTAGTGAGATTACGATTTTACATGTCGCTGATACCTCGTCAGCTTGTTCTTTTCAAAGCCCGGTGTTTACTGCTTCAGTTTTTTAATTCTGGCAATTTGATCATATTCTTGAAAGTTTGAGTTTTAAGATTGTAGATCTGTCAGTTGCATAGATATTACATCGCTTATTACTAATAAAAAATAACCAAAAAACAAATCATTTAGATTGTGCATTTTCCCCAAGCTGTTAGAGTACGGTAAAGACCGAAAGAATAGCATCAGTCGCATATCTTTTTAAGAAAAAATAAATGAAAAGAATAGGTGCAAGTCAAGGTCTTCTGTTATTTAGTGGCAGAACCAATCAGACTTTTGTCCGAAAATGGGAAATACACCCATCAAAGTATGAGCAGTTTTCTGTGAAAAATTTGTTATGTTGTGTATGTTGAATTAAGATTTTCTATGGTTGCATTGCCCTTCAGCTTTCAGACCTCATTTCCGCTCTTAGTATACAACTATAAACTAAGGATAGTCTGTCAGGAAATGCACAAGTCCAATATGTTCTGTTGTTTGGACAGCAGTCCTCTTGGAGAAAGCAGCTGGTAATGTGTTAGGTTTTCTAGCAAATGCAATACAGAATGAATGTCAAACTCGTAAATGTTAACATAAAAAGGAATTCTCTTTTCTTAATCCTTTGAGGCACTTGATAGTCACGATATTTTGTCTGGAAATGTATTTATATTCAGATTGCTGTAAAATGCAAAGCCAGCGAATTTACAAGTAAGATCATCTTTACCTACATCTTGTGCAATAGCCTGAAACCTGTCTTGAACGGGAGATCGAAATGTTGAGCAATTTCCTTTCCATTGATCAGTGTCCTTGGAAGTCTGTTACGTTATTTATTTTTCTGTAAACGTTAATTAAACTTGTCATTTACTTTAAAAAATGAAATATTCAACATGTCACGAGCGTGGGACAAAGAGGAAAAGCTGTGTGCCTGTCGGGGATCAAACTCATGACTTCCCAAACACCAAACGGGCGCTCTATCCACAGGGCTACGATAATTCGTGCTGAGCTAGGCTACACTCTTTTTTTTTACAAGAATAAATTGTATAAGAATATCGAGGCTGAAATTTGAGAAATTTAAAGAATATTTAAGAATAAACCCAAGGCTGAGATTTTGAAAAGGATATAATTTGTGTGTTGCAAATTTGTAAATACAATACAATCTATGTTTTAAACAAAACCGTATGGAAGTCTTTCTTTCTCTAAACGGGAAAACTAGCCAATAAAACGATAAAAACCTGCACTAGCCAAATGTTCGATGATAATGGCAGTTCGATGAACGGTACCAGTGTAATACATATGTATGGTTTTCAGATGGTATATCGATCTAGACACAAACACTTGTAATTGATACCCCAGTACATTCGAAAACGGAGATGGTATTAGCTTTTATCTAAAAATATTTACAAGAATATTTTCAGCCTAAAATCGGCAGAAAAATAAGAATATTCAGCCTCGACCGAAAAACAATATTCTTACAAAAAAAGAGTGTATTTTACTGGGTTCATATGTGACACGCGTCCTGCATACTGCTAGGAGCAGCAGTATCGATAGTGTCCTGTATGGTAAATTTTAAGCTCGGTAATGAATTGTGAAAGATGAAATATTCAACATGTCACGAGCGTGAAAGCTTTTTTCTTTATCGCGAAACATATTTGTTCGCGACAAATACCCATCAACAAATAAATGAACGTAGCACAGTTTTTCTTTGAATTTTATTACACATTTATTATGTTACCATACATTGTGTGTCAACCTATCATACCAATCTTCACACTTTCATGACTAAAAACGTAACTGTAAGCAATGAGAGGAAACGTTTTTACTCTACTGTAGGTCGTAATATGATACCATTGTACTCACTCAAAGAGGAATTGGCCTAAACTGTTGCTAAACCTAACCTAATGTCTATTGTGAAACCTAATCTCGCGGCAACTTCTATTAGTATTTTCTCATCGGTGGCGTAGCATGACAGCATAATCTAGAGCTTTTTTTGCCTTTTCCACTTCGATTTGACGACACATTTGCACATAGCAAAAATGATTTTAGCTGCCTTTTTTCACGCAATTTGCACAAGTTTGTGTCGATCTACACAGCCAGTCCTCTAAAAACAGTAAAGCTGCCTGATTGTGGCTTTCACTGCTTGTTTCACTTTCGTGATTTTCCAACAATACAGGATCGGGTTTAGAGATGAGTTTAAGTAGACTAGTGTGTTTGAAGCTATCCAAGCCGCATCATGTTTTATTCCATTCACATATAGCACAGCCGCAATGCCCCACGGAACAGAGCAGGCAACTAATGCCAACTGCACCCACATAATGCTGGAAACTGTCTTTTTGTATCTTGCTATGTCTAGTGGAATCCTTCCTGCGTTCTGTTGTCCGTGAGGGATATTGTTTTTTATCTTTTTTTCAGAGAGCACGGTAACGAATCCTGCAATCTGAATTGTTCTTAGCGCGGGCAAGATTTTCCTATATCTGCCCACGGGCCACGGTAACGCTTTCGTCAGTTTGATTTGTTGGCGAGGTGAACGAGCCCTCGAAAGTTTTGCTCTCCAAAGTTAATGTAATTGCTCACCAACCGTTGTAAATGTGAAAGGAAAAGTAAGCAGTGGAATTAAAGGCCTTGAAGTTCTCCAAAAGGCGAGTATTGATTCTCTTTATTGACAAAATCAAGTTGTACAAGTTTTATGGCCGTAGTTTGTCGATCGTTGTTTGTGCATTATTTACACTGATTTTCACGCCATTGCACTTACCTGCAAGTCGCCGGCTTATTACTTACATACCCGATTGATTCTTTCAAAAGCTAACTTAGTAACGGAATTAAAGGCTTTGAAATTCTCCAATAGGCGGGCATTTTTTGTATTTATTGACAAAATCAAGTTATAGTTTGTCGATCGTTGTTTATGCATTCGCACTGATTTTCACGCCGTAATGCGATTTACTGCAAGTCGCTGGTTTACAGACTCGATTTATCCTTTTAAACGCTTTGCCTTTCTGCTACTTTTCCCCAAAACCGAGTACTGCTTATCACCATTCAAGAAAATGAGATGTTTTGATTAAAAACAGTTAAATTAATTCTCGCAAAATTGTGCCGTGTGCAGACGACCAAACTACACAAACAAACTTCATTCAATTTCACTTTCGTGACTCGAGATTTTTTTTTGCTCTCTTTTGCTGCTACATTGTGCTTCTTTTTTATTATTAAAGTTACTTTTCTCTTTTTTCCTGATGACCTTTTCCGTGAGTACTGTTCAGTTTAGCGAATTTATTTTGTTTGGCGGAAAACAAATCATTCTTCACTTTAGCCGCAGCTTTTAGCGATCGATTCAACATGCACATTGGATGCGCGCGTATAATACAATTATATTTTGCAAGACAATCTTTTTAGATTTTTTTTAACCAAGTAAGAAAAAAAAAAAAGTTATTTACCGGCTTTGGGTCGGTCCGTATCGTGAAAAACTGTGACCTCGGTCTTGAAAATGCTGCCCTCGGCCTGCGGCCTCGGGCAGCATTTTCAAGACCTCGGTCACAGTTTTTCACGATACGGACCTCCCAGCCGGCAAATAACATATATGTATTTGGGCTTGTTGATGTCGTAGTTTGAGGTGAATTCTCGTGTAACAGAAAATGGAAGTTACAAGACAAAGTATTAAGACAGTAGAAGTTTCCTTAATGGCGATATCTCTTCTCCACACCCGGAGCAATCCACCTGAAGCAGCAATTAGCCAAAAACAAGTTATGACTACATGAACTCGTTTTAATGTTACGACATGTCTGTATCTCAGTCCCAGCAACAGTGCGAGAAGTCTGTCCACACTTATTGCTGTCGATGTGTAGGCAGATAGTACACATAAGCTATAACTTGAAGCTGCGTAAGCTTTGTTAACATAAACCAAAACATTCGCGTTCATTTTTGTTATACGAGACATAATGTAGGTAGCGTAGAGTGGTTGTGCAATCAGACCAACGCAAAGATCAGTGACTGCCAGACATCGAAAGAAAAGTTTTGTTAGAGGATGAATAGAAGAGACATCCCTCGGAGCAATAAGGATTAGAACATTGCTCACAGCAGCGGTGATGGAAAGAAAAATGTTCAAAGCTGAAAAAAATTCATTTGTGCCTCCTGTCGATGCGCTGAGTTGGTTCTGTAATGTTCGCCATTGTTCGTGGTTGGTCAGAAAATTAAGGCCTTGCTTTAAAGTGTGCTTGGAGTTAAATAAGTTAGCTGCTTCGAGAAAACAGGCATTAGCTTGTAGCTTTGTTAGTGAGATGATGATTTTATATGTCGCTGATAACACGTCCACTTCTACATTTAAAGGCCTGGTGTTTATTGCATTAAACTTTTTAATCTGGCAAGTTGACCTTTTTCTTGAACGTTTGAGTTTAAATCTTATAGATCTGTCAGTTAGACATTACATCGCCTTGCATTAAAAACAAAACAAAGCAAGCAAATAAATGTAGTTATGCTATTTTCTCCAAGCTTTTAGAGTACATTAAAGACAGAACGAATAGCATTGGTCACATATCGTTTTAACAAGAGGTTTAAAAAAAAAAAACAGAATGGGCGCATTTCAACTTCTGCCGATATTTTGAGGCAGAGCCGTTATGTCTATTGTTGCATGAAGAAAATACTCACCACATTATGAGCAAAAAAAATTCGCTGTGTTGTCTACGTTGAATTATCGTTGAAAGCCTTTCAACTTTCAGGCCTCAGTTCCGCTCTTAGCATACAACTGTAAATTAAGCATAATGTGTCAGGAAATGCACAATTCTAATATGTTCTGTTGATTGGGCAGCAGGCCTCTTGGATGAAGCAGCTGATATTGTGTTAGATTTTATAGGAAATGAAACGCAGAATGATTGTTAACTCGTTAATGTTAACACAAAAATAAATTCGCTTTTAGGTTTTTGGAACAGTTGATAGTTACATTTTATCCGGAAATGTATTCATATTCAGGTTGATGTAAAATGCGAAGGTAGCGCATTTACAAGTAAGATCATTATTTACCTACATCTTGTGCAATATTCTGAAACCTGTCCTGAACGGGAGACGAAATGTTGAGCAATTTCCTTTCCAGTGATCAGTGTCATTGGAAGTCTGTTACGTTCTTTATTTTGCTGTAAAACTAATTTAAACTTTTCAATAAATTATCACACTTTATTTGTATATAAGCAAGCTTGTACTACACAAATTTCGATTAACCAAGATTTGCTAGAAATAGGATTTACCACGATTTACCTCGGTTAACAGCTACGAGGTTTAATCAACGAGGAGTAGAGAAGACGTGAGAATTTCAGACATGTGCGAGTCCTTCCCGTTATGATCTCTGACTGGCAAGGGACAACGACCCTGTACAGCTGGCATTGACTACCGAGTGCCGTGCAGTGAGCTTGTGCTCTGCCAAGCTTTTCCTCCTCAATCACGACCGACCGACCGACCGACCGTTCATCCGTTCTTTTTACAGCGACCAAGGAGGAAAACCGTATCCGCCCTACTGGGACAGTATCGCCTAAAACCCTTCCATTACATTATTGCACAATTTCGCCCAGTTTCTTTAGTCTGTAAAGAAGGCGTACAGCGACCACGAAAGTTGCAGAACAAGTAACAAGAAAAGAATTGTCTGTTCAGAAGTTAAATTCGTCTTTGGAAATTATTTTCCTGAGTTGTTTTTCTCCTTTCGTTTATCAATTTCAATCATGGAACATATTTGTTCGTGAATAGCCATCAACAAATACATGATTGTAGCACATTTATTCTTTTAATTTTATTATACATTTATTATGTTATCATACATTCTGTGTTAACCTATCATACTTATTATTACACTTTCTTGATTATAAACTTAACTGTAAGCAAATGTTTGCAGTTTACAGTTAATAACAGTGATAGATCTGTACTCATCCAAAGAGGAATCGGCCTTAACTGTTGTGAAACCTAACCTTATGTCTATTATGAAACCTAACCTTCACATTTATTAATATTTTCTCATCGATGGCTTAGCATGATAGCATAACGTAGCGCTGTCTCATCTTTTCCAGTTCACTTGAAGGCACACTTGCACATAGCAAGAAATGAACTGAATTTAGCTGTCTTTTTCATGCTATTTGCACAAGTATATGTCGATCTGCATGGCAGTCCTCTAAAAACAGTAAAGCTGCCTGATTGTGCCTTTAACTGCTTGTTTCACGTCCCTGATTTTCCAACAATACAGGATCGGGTTTAGAGACGAGTTCATGTAGACTAGTGTCTCTGTAACAGTCCAAAGGACATAATGTTTTATTCCATTCACTTCTAGCACGGCCATAATGACCCATGGAACATAGCAGACAACTAACACCAACTGCACCCACATAATGCTGGAAACTGTCTTTTTGTATCTTGCTATGTTTAGTGGAATCCCTTCTTTGCTCTGTTGTCTGTGGGGGGCATTGTCTTGTACTTGGGCTTGTTGATGTCGTAGTTTGAAGTGGATCCTCGTGTAACAGAACATCGAAGTTACAAGACAAAATATTAAGACAATCAAGGTTTGGACAACGGCGATATCTCGTCTCCACACGATGAGCCATCCAGTTGAAGCAGCAATAAGCCAAAAACAAGTTATGACTGCACAAACTCGTTTTAATGTTACGACATGTCTGTATCTCAGTCCCAGCAACAGTGCGAGAAGTCTGTCCACACTTATTGCTGTCGATGTCACGAAAGATACGCCACACAAAATGAAACTTGAAGCTTCAGAAACTTTGTGAGAGTAGTACACCACATCCACGTTCATTTTTATCATAATAGACATGATGTAGGTAGCGTAGAGTGGTTGTGCAATAAGACCAACGCAAAGATCAGTGACCGCCAGACATTGAAAGAAACGTTTTGTCGGAGGATGAATGGAAGAGACATTCTTCAGAGCAATCAGGATGAGAGCGTTGCCCACAGTAGCGGTGATGGAAAGAAAAATGTTCAAAGCTGAAAGAAATTCAAATATGCCTACTGGTGGTGCGCTGAGTGCTTGGTTTTGTTTGCTTGTGTAGTTTCCTTCTCCAGTAATGTTCGCCATTGTTCTTGGGTGGTCAGACAACTGATTAAGCCGTTGCTTTGGAGTATGCTTGGAGTTGAAGTAGTGAGCTGTTTTGAGAAAACAGTTATAAGCTTGCAGCTTTGTTAGTGGGATGACGATTTTACATGTCGCTGATACCTCGTCAGCTTGTTCTTTTCAAAGCCCGGTGTTTACTGCTTTAGTTTTTTAATTCTGGCAATTTGACCATATTCTTGAAAGTTTGAGTTTTAAGCTTGTAGATCTGTCAGTTGCATAGATATTAGATCGCTTATCACTAAAAAAAACAAACAAAAAACTAATCATTTAGATTGTGCATTTTTCCCAAGCTGTTAGAGTACGGTAAAGACCGAAAGATTAGCATCAGTCGCATATCTTTTTAAGAAAAAATAAATGAAAAGAATAGGTGCAAGTCGAGGTCTTCTGTTATTTAGTGGCAGAACCAATCAGACTGTTGTCCGAAAATGGGAAATACACCCATCAAAGTATGAGCAGTTTTCTGTGAAAAATTTGCTGTGTTGTGTATGTTGAATTAAGATTTTCTATGGTTGCATTGCCCTTCAGCTTTCAGACCTCATTTCCGCTCTTAGTATACAACTATAAACTAAGGATAGTCTGTCAGGAAATGCACAAGTCCAATATGTTCTGTTGTTTGGACAGCAATCCTCTTGGAGAAAGCAGCTGGTAATGTGTTAGGTTTTTTAGCAAATGAAATACAGAATGAATGTCAAACTTGTAAATGTTAACATAAAAAGAAATTCTCTTTTCTTAATCCTTTGAGGCACTTGATAGTCACGATATTTTGTCTGGAAATGTATTTATATTCAGATTGCTGTAAAATGCAAAGCCAGCGCATTTACAAGTAAGATCATCTTTACCTACGTCTTGTGCAATATCCTGAAACCTGTCTTGAACGGGAGATCGAAATGTTGAGCAATTTCCTTTCCATTGATCAGTGTCCTTGGAAGTCTGTTACGTTATTTATTTTTCTGTAAACGTTAATTAAACTTGTCATTTACTTTAAAAAATGAAATATTCAACATGTCACGAGCGTGGGACAAAGAGGAAAAGCTGTGTGCCTGTCGGGGATCAAACTCATGACTTCCCAAACACCAAGCGGGCGCTCTATCCACAAGGCTACGATAATTCGTGCTGAGCTAGGCTACACTCTTTTTTTTTACAAGAATAAATTGCATAAGAATATCGAGGCTGAAATTTGAGAAATTTAAAGAATATTTAAGAATAAACCCAAGGCTGAGATTTTGAAAAGGATATAATTTGTGTGTTGCAAATTTGTAAATACAATACAATCTATGTTTCAAACTAAACCGTATGAAACTCTTTCTTTCTCTAAACGGGAAAACTAGCCAATAAAACGATAAAAACCTGCACTAGCCAAATGTTCGATGATAATGACAGTTCGATGAACGGTACCAGTGTAATACATTGGTATGGTTTTCAGATGGTATATCGATCTAGACACAAACACTTGTAATTGATACCCCAGTACATTCGAAAACGGAGATGGTATTAGCTTTTATCTAAAAATATTTACAAGAATATTTTCAGCCTAAAATCGGCAGGAAAATAAGGATATTCAGCCTGGACCGAAAAACAATATTCTTACAAAAAAAGAGTGTATTTTACTGTGCTCATTTGTGACACGCGTCCTGCATACTGCTAGGAGCAGCAGTATCGATAGTGTCCTGTATGGTAAATTGTAAGCTCGGTAATGAATTGTGAAAGATGAAATATTCAACATGTCACGAGCGTGAAAACTTTTTTTTTTATCGCGAAACATATTTGTTCGCGACAAATACCCATCAACAAATAAATGAACGTAGCACAAGTTTTCCTTGAATTTTATTACATCATAGAAATCTTCGCACTTTCATGACTATAACCGTAACTGTAAGCAATGAGAGTGAAACGTTTTTACTCTACTGTAGGTCGTAATATGATACCATTGTACTCACTCAAAGAGGAATTGGCCTAAACTGTTGCTAAACCTAATCTAATGTCTATTGTGAAACCTAATCTCGCGGCAACTTCTATTAGTATTTTCTCATCGGTGGCGTAGCATGACAGCATAATCTAGAGCTTTTTTTGCCTTTTCCAGTTCGATTTGACGACACATTTGCACATAGCAAAAATGATTTTAGCTGCCTTTTTTCACGCAATTTGCACAAGTTTGTGTCAATCTACACAGCCAGTCCTCTAAAAACAGTAAAGCTGCCTGATTGTGGCTTTCACTTCTTGTTTCACTTCCGTGATTTTCCAACAATACAGGATCGGGTTTAGAGATGAGTTTAAGTAGACTAGTGTGTTTGAAGCCATCCAAGCCGCATCATGTTTAATTCCATTCACATATAGCACAGCCACAATGCCCCGCGGTACATAGCAGGCAACTAATGCCAACTGCACCCACATAATGCTGGAAACTGTCTTTTTGTATCTTGCTATGTTTAGTGGAATCCTTCCTGCGTTCTGTTGTCCGTCGGGGACATTGTTTTGTATTTGGGCTTGTTGATGTCGTAGTTTGAGGTGAATCCTCGTGTAACAGAAAATGGAAGTTACAAGACAAAGTATTAAGACAACAGAAGTTTCCTTAATGGCGATATCTCTTCTCCACACTCTGAGCCATCCACTCGAAGCAGCAATTAGCCAGAAACAAGCCATGACTGTACGAGCTCGCCTTAATCTTACGACATGTCTGTATCTCAGTCCCAGCAACAGTGCGAGAAGTCTGTCCACACTAATTCCTGTCGACGTGTAGGCAGATATTAGACATAAGCTATAACTTGAAGCTGCGCAAACTTTGTTAACATAAAAGAAAACATTCACGTTCATTTTCATTATACGAGACATAATGTAGGTAGCATAGAGTGGTTGAAGAATAAGACCAACGCACACGGATCAGTGACCGCCAGACATCCAAAGAAAAGTTTTGTCGGAGGATGAATAGAAGAGACATTCTTCAGAGCAATCAGGATTAGAACATTGGCCACAGTAGCGGTGATGGAAAGAAACATGTTCAAAGCTGAAAAAAATTTATTTGTGCCTCCTGGCGATGCGCTGAGTTGGTTCAGTCGGTAATGTTCGCCATTGTTCGTGGGTGGTCAGAAAATTAAGGCCTTGCTTTAAAGTGTGCTTGGAGTTAAATAAGTTAGCTGCTTTAAGAAAAAAGGCATCAGCTTGTAGCTTTGTTAGTGAGATGATGATTTTATATGTCGCTGATAACACGTCCACTTCTACATTTAAAGGCCTGGTGTTTATTGCATTAGACTTTTTAATCTGGCAAGTTGACCTTTTTCTTGAACGTTTGAATCTTATAGATCCGCCAGTTAGACATTACATCGCCTTCCATTAAAAACAAAACAAAGCAACCAAATAAATGTAGTTATGCTATTTTCTCCAAGCTTTTAGAGTACATTTAAGACAGAACGAATAGCATTGGTCACATATCGTTTTAACAAGCGGTTTAAAAAAAAACAGAATGGGCACATTTCAACTTCTGCAGATATTTTGAGGCAGAGCCTTTATGTCTATTGTTGCATGAAGAAAATACTCACCACATTATGAGCAAAAAAAATTCGCTGTGTTGTCTACGTTGAATTATCGTTGAAAGCCTTTCAACTTTCAGGCCTCAGTTCCGCTGTTAGCATACAACTGTAAATTAAGCATAATGTGTCAGGAAATGCACAATTCTAATATGTTCTGTTGATTGGACAGCAGGCCTCTTGGATGAAGCAGCTGATATTGTGTTAGATTTTATAGGAAATGAAACGCAGAATGATTGTTAACTCGTTAATGTTAACATAAAAATAAATTCGCTTTTAGGTTTTTGGAACAGTTGATAGTTGCATTTTATCCGGAAATGTATTCATATTCAGGTTGATGTAAAATGCAAAGGTAGCGCATTTACAAGTAGGATCATTATTTACCTACATCTTGTGCAATATCCTGAAACCTGTCCTGAACGAGAGACGAAATGTTGAGAAATTTCCTTTCCAGTGATCAGTGCCATTGGAAGTCTGTTACGTTATTTATTTTGCTGTAAAACTAATTTAAACTCTTCAATAAATTATCACACTTTATTCGTATATAAGCAGGCTTGTACTGCACAAATTTCGATTAACCAAGATTTGCTAGAAATAGGATTTACCACGATTTACCTCGGTTAACAGCTGCGAGGTTTAATCAATGAGGAGTAGAGAAGACATGAGAATTCCAGACATGTGCGAGTCCTTCCGTTATGATCTCTGACTGGCAAGCGACAACGACCCTGTACCGCTGGCATTGACTACCGAGTGCCGTGCAGTGAGCTCTGCCAAGCTTTTCCTCCTCGATCACGACCGACCGACCGACCGTTTATCCGTCCACCTTTTCACAGCGACCAAGGAGGAAAACCGTCAGTATCGCCTAAAACCCTTCCATTACATTATTGCACAATTTCGCCCAGTTTCTTTAGTCTGTAAAGAAGGCGTACAGCGACCGCGAAAGCTGCAGAAAAAGTAACAAGAAAATAATTTTCTGTTCAGAAGTTAAATTCGGCTTTGGAAATTATTTTCCTGAGTTGTTTCTCTCCTTTCGTTTATCAATTTCAATCAAGGAACATATTTGTTTGCGAATAGCCATCAACGAATTCATGATTGTAGCACATTTTTTCTTTGAATTTTATTATACATTTATTGTGTTATCATACATTTTGTGTTTACCTATCATACGTATTACCACACTTTGTTGATTATAAACTTAACTTTAAGCAACTGTTTGCAGTTTACAGTTAATATGATAGATCTGTACTCATCCAAAGAGGAATCGGCCTAAACTGCTCTGAAACCTAACCTTATGTCTATTATGAAACCTAACCTTGACATTTATTAATACTTTCTCATCGTTGGCTTAGCATGATAGCATAACCTAGCGCTGTCTCATCTTTCCCAGTTCGATTTGAAGGCACAGCTGCACATAGCAAGAAATGAGCTGAATTTAGGTGCCTTTTTCATGCTATTTGCACAAGTATATGTCGATCTGCATGCCAGTCCTCTAAAAACAGTAAAGCTTCCTGATTGCGCCTTTAACTGCTTGTTTCACGTCCCTGATTTTCCAACAATACAGGATCGGGTTTAGAGACGAGTTCATGTAGACTAGTGTCTCTGTAACAGTCCAAAGCACAAAATGTGTTATTCCATTCGCTTCTAGCACGGCCATAATGACCCACGGAACATAGCAGACAACTAACACCAACTGCACCCACATAATGCTGGAAACTGTCTTTTTGTATCTTGCTATGTTAAGTGGAATCCTTCCTGTGTTCTGTTGATCTTGCCCTAGATCGTTTTGTATTTGGCCTTGATGATGTCGTAGTTTGAGGTAGATCCTCGTGTAACAGACAATGGAAGTTACAAGACAAAATATTACGATAACCGAAATTTCAGTAATGACGATATCTATTCCCAGCACCCTGAGGCAACCAGTTGAGGCAGCAATAAGCCAAAAACAAGCTATGACTGCACAAACTCGTCTTGGAGTTACGATATGTCTGTATCTCAGTCCCAGCAACAGTGCGAGAAGTCTGTCCACACTTATTGCTGTCGACGTCAAGACAGATACGCCACACAAAATGAAACTTGAAGCTTTAAAAACTTTGTAAACGTAGTGAAGTACATTCACGTTCATTTTAATTATATGAGACATTAAGTGGGTAACGTAAAGTGGTTGTGCAATAAGACCAACGCAAAGATCAGTGACCGCCAGACATTGAAAGAAAAGTTTTGTTGGAGGATGAATAGAAGAGACATTCTTCAGAGCAATAAGGATCAGAACATTGCCTACAGCAGCGGTGATGGAAAGAAAAATGTTCAAAGCTGAAAAAAATTCAAATATGCCTTCTGGTGGTGCGCTGAGTTCTTGGTTTAGTTTGCTTGTGTATTTTCCTTCTCCATTTATGTTCGCCATTGTTGTTGGGTGGTCAGATAATTAAGCTGTTGCTTTGGAGTATGCTTGGAGTTGAAGTTGTTAGCTGTTTTGAGAAAACTGGTATCAGCCTGCAGCTTTGTTAGTGACATGACGATTTTACATGTCGCTGTTAGCACGTCCGCTTGTACTTTTTACTTCATTAGAGTTTTAATTCTGGCAATTTGACCATATTCTTGAATATTTAAGTTTAAAGCTTATAGATCTGTCAGTACAAAACAAACAAAAAAAGACCTAGCAAATAATTGAGATTGTGCTATTTTCCCATGCAGTTAGAGTTGAGTAAAAACCGAAAGAATAGCATCAGTCGCATATCTTTTTAAGAAAAATTAAATGAAAAGAATAGGTGCAAGTCAAGTTCTTCAGTTATTTAGGGACAGAGCCCATCAATGTATAATCAGTTTTCTGTGAAAAATTTCCTATGTTTTTTATTTTATTTTTTTTATTTAAATCAATATTTATTCAGGAGCATCCAGTTTAGCAGAGCTAGTTTAAATAGAGCCCTGAAAAAATAAAATAGGACATGAAACGATAAAAAAATGTTGTGTATATGTCGAAGTAAGATTTCCTATGGTTGCGTTGCCTTTCAGCTTTCAGACCTGATTTTCGCTCTTAGCATACAACTGTAAATTAAGCATAATCATTTAGGAAATGCACAATTCCAATATGTTCTGTTGTTTGGACAGCACGCCTCTTGGCTGAAGCAGCTGATATTGTGTTACACTTTATAGCAAGTGAAATGCACAATGGTTGTTAACTGTTTTTTGTCCGGACTGAAGTGAATTCCTTTTCAGATTGCATCAGCAGTCTGAAGAATGCGAAGCCGTGCATTTACAAGTAAGATCATTATTTTCGTACATCTTGTACAATAGCCTGAAATCTGTCTTGAACGGAAGATCGAAATGTTGAGCAGTTTCCTCTCCAGTAATCAGTGTCCTTGGTAGTCAGTTACTTTTTTTTTATTTTGTTAACATTAAAGTGCCTATGAAATGAAAAACAACGAGAGAAGATATCAAAAAGAAGGAGAACACCATCTTTCTTAATTTTGAAAGGCCTTTCATATGAGCTCAACTTGTTTTTCGTTTCATAAGCACTTTAACGAGTTTAACTCGTTAATGTTAAACTCGTTCGTAATGTTAACATAATCAAAGTAGCTATGAGCCACTGAAATTCGGAAAATGAACTATGCAACCAGAACCTACTTGTAAAACCGAAAACTTCGACAAATAAAGATATGAACCCGTAAGTTCAACTCCGAATCCGCCAAATTACCTTTGAATACCATCGGATACTTACAACTTAACAAATAACGATGTCGCGACGTGGCGTGCCGCTTCAAAATGATCTTCGATCGATTGTTGGATTTTGTCGCTTTATAACTTATCATTTCACTGTGAAGCAGGCGTATGCAATTGTTTATTGAGAAGGAAATTAATAATGAAACGGCAGATGGCTTTCGCCCTCGAGTAGCTTCCTTGATTCATTACTGATGACAATATTGCGCAAGCGCTATGCACTAGTCAGCGGATTAACAAAAAGTCTAACAGGAAGTGACGGATGGAGTGAAGTTTGCCCACTGCTGCCGAGAAACTCGGAAAATATTTTCCGAGTTTAAAAAGGAATTCATTTTCAAGTTTTTGGAACAGTTGATAGTTGTGTTTTGTCCGGAGTGAAATGTATTCAAATTCAGATTGCTGTAAAATGCGAAGATAGCGTATTTAGAAGCAAGATCATTATTTACCTACATCTTAAGCAATCTTGAAGGAAAGATCGAAATGTTGAGCGCTTTCCTTTCCAGTTATCAGTGTCCTTGGCAGTCAGTTACGTTATTTATTTTGCTGTGAACTTTATTTTAACTTGTCAATAATTATCACACTTTGTTCGTATATTCGGGCAGTTTCTTTAGTGTCTAATGAAGGCGAACAGCCACCGCGAAAGCACCGGGGCAACTAACAAGAAAATAACTCTTTCTCTTCTGAAGCTAAATTCGGCCTGTTAAATAATTTTCCCGAGTGATTTCTCTCCATTCGTTTATCAATGTTAATCGTGAAACAAATTTGTTCACAAATAGCCATCAACAAATACATGATCGCAGCATAGTTTTTCTTTGAATTTTATTATACATTTACTGTGTTCTCATACAATCATTCTGTTTTAACCGATAATACAAATTATTACACTTTCTTGATTATAAACGTAACTGCAAGGAAAAGTTTTAACTCTGTTGTAGGTCATAATATGGTACATTTACTACGTTTGTAATAATCCAAGCAGGAATTGGTCTAATGTCTCTTGTGAAACCTAACCTCGCGTTTATATTAATATTTTCTCGTCGATTGGTTAGCATGATAGAATACTGTTAGCGCTTTCTTAGTTTTTTTCCAGTTCGATTTGAAGGCACATTTGCACATAGCAAGAAATGAACTGAATTTATCTACCTTTTTCACGTTTTTTGTGCAAGTATATGTCGATCTGCATACCAGTCCTCTAAAACCAGTAAAGCTGCCTGATTGTGCCTTTAACTGCTTGTTTCACTTCTGTGATTTTCCAACAATAAAGGATTGGGTTCAGGGACGAGTTTAAGAAGACTAGTGTGTCTACAGTTCTCCAAGCCACATCATGTTCGATGCCATTCGCATCTAGCATAGCTACAATGCCCCACGGAACGTAGCAGGCAACTAATGCCAACTGCACCCACATAATGCTGGAAACTGTCTTTTTGTATCTTGCTATGTTTAGTGGAATCCCTTCTCCGTTCTGTTGTCCGTGGGGGACATTGTTTTGTACTTGGGCTTGTTGATGTCGTAATTTGAGGTGGATCCTCGTGTAACAGAAAGTGGAAATTACCAGACAAAGAATTAAGACAACAGAGGATGCTGCATTGGCGATAGCAATTCTCTTCACCCGAAACCATATAGCTAGAGCTTCAATTAGCCAAAAACAAGCTATGACAACACGAACTCGTTTTAATGTTACGACATGTCTGTATCTCAGTCCCAGCAACAGTGCGAGAAGTCTGTCCACACTAATTGCTGTCGATGTCACGACAGATACTCCACATAAAATGAAACTTGAAGCTTTAAAAACTTTGTAAACGTAGTGCAGTACATTCACGTTCATTTTTATTATAAGAGACATGATGTAGGTAGCGTAGAGTGGTTGTACAATAAGACCAACGCACAGATCAGTGACTGCCAGACATCGAAAGAAAAGTTTTGTCGGAGGATGAATAGAAGAGACATTCTTCAGAGCAATAAGGATGAGAACATTACCCACAGCAGCTGTGATGGAAAGAAAAATGTTCAAAGCTGAAAAAAATTCATATATGCCTGCTGGTGGTGGGCTGAGTGCTTGGTTCAGTTTGCTTGTGTAGTTTCCTTCTCCAGTAATGTTCGCCATTGTTCTTGGGTGATCAAAAAACTCCGCTTGCCTTGAGGAGTGCTTGAAGTTGAGGACGCTTTGAGATAAAAGAATGAGCTTGCAGCTTTGTTAGTAAGCTAATGAGTTGTCGCTGTCAACACGCACACTTGTGAATGTGTTGGTTAAAACCGATATCTGTGAGTTGGTCATATTTGTTTTTTTAATGAGTACAATAAAGACACAAAGAATGACATCGGTGACTTATGATATTTTCCATTTAAGAAAAGGTTTGAAATGAAAAGAATGGGCGCATTTCAAGTTTCGCTGAAAGTTAGGTGTAGATTCTTCGAGTCCAGCGTTTAATATTATAATAGTAAACAGTTTATCCTCTAGTAATTAAAAGAAGATTGTGCTTGGTAATTAAAAATCCTTCATAATTGTGATCAACCTGTCAAAGGTTGTGCTTGAAATATTCGTGCCAAGAGTAAGGAGTGTAAAAAAAAAATCTCGTTTTTTTATTATTATTTTTTGTGTGGGTGTGTGGGCGTGCTTATTCAGGAACACAAAATATCCACATGTGTTTTCACGTTGCAAGATGTTAAGCTATGCACACAGTTTTAGAGCTGGGCAAAATCGCCGTTTCCTAATAAACCGTTAGTTTTAACTTGTGACAGTTGGCATCGGGTTTGTTTAATCAGACTTCAAGGTTTGACCGGCTGGGCCGTTATAAACCTTGTTTGCATGACGAAATGGAAATTAACGTTTTTCACGTGCGTGATTCACCCCGAACTGGCGATAAATATGATTATATTATGCGGCAAGTTAAAAGTGTGTTTAACTCCTACAGGAGAAAACCTTTTTTCTTTGTGTGTCATTTAAGATTAGATAAGATAAAAACTTTATTGATTTGCTAGGTATAGCCACATAGCCTGGAAAAATCCTATACTAATATGGGGACACAAATTAATAGATACAAAAATTATGTAAAAAGTGGAATTTTAAAATAATTTAATTTGTGATGAGCAGAGGGAACAGCCCTTGTAGCTATCTACTATGAGTAAACTAATATCGCATTTGGGTATCTTTTTTAAAAAAATATTTTAAGTTTTTGCTGATCTTACGTCTGGGGATAATTTAATTTTTCACATATTCTCGAAACTTAAACTTTTTTTCAATCACCTGCACTTGTAAGTGAATTTTTTTAAAGAAAATAGTTCGTGAGTAGCTTACGCTTCCAGGCATTAAATATTTACTTAGCGAAAAGCAATTAATTTTACGTTTACTTTTCCAAGTCCCAAGAAAAGGCCGTGAAAATTGAAAGTTTGACTTCCTCAAAGTCGTTCGCTTCGAAGGGCGTTCTCTTGTGCTCCTCGCCGTCCGAACTCGACTTGTATGGAAGTCCGGCTAATAAAAAGGTAAATATATTGTTTTTGGCAAAATAAACATTTGTCGCTGTTCAGTCTATTAGCGTGGGCTTTCTATTAACACTTTCCCTTGCAAGTGCAGGTGGTCCGAAATGGAAATTTGCGTTTCTCGAAAAGATGTCCCTCAGAAAGGTCTTGAGAATTTACAAAATAAGTGTGCGAGACTTCACTAGCCCACGGTTAATCATTTGAGATGGAGAACCTGCAGTGGAAATAAAACTTTGTAAAATGAAAATACCTTTTTTTATTCAGTATATTTCACAACAGTGCTTCCTCCGGAACTAATTCCACTGAGTTGTAATTAATGCCAACTGGATTATTAAACGCATTTTTATTCCCACCCTTTCGGCTATAATCATTGCGTTCGACGAAGGAGAACACGCCCTAATCGAGAAATACTCTAGCTTTTATGGGCTATACAACGTTGTCAATTTGGCCCCCCCAGAAAATTTTTCAGGGGCGAATGACGTCATCTCCATGCCATGTGCTTCTGTTTTACTGTTTGGAGTGATTTCTCTCGACAAAATTGTCCGTCCTGTTATGGTCTGTTATCGCTACTTTTGGAGGGTTTTCATCCAAGGTAGAAGAGTTTTAATCAGCCACCGAACGTCGTAAAAGGAGTGGAAATCGAGTAACTCGATTCGTCGTTTTATACCTAATAGGCAAGGTAAACCAGCGTGTTTGCATGCAAAACGATTCACAAAACTAGCTAAAATTGCAAATCGTTGGCATTTCATGTAAAACAAGTGAGTAGAATAAGGATCAAAATTGTTTTATCGCTTCTTTGAATTTGTATTCTATAGTTATTCGCAGAATGTTTAGGCATTTTGATGAGGAAATCATTATTGAATATTATGAGTGTATTGACTATGAACGAAAAGTTGATGTGCTGTGCCTCGATCTATTTTCAAATTGAAGTGAAAGTATTTGTAGAAGTCTGTAGAGTTTTAGAAGTTGTGTAGTGCCAAAAGATATTAAACAACTAAAGTGAAATAAATAATTATTTGTCGTGTACATGATAATTCATTTCTATTCCATATGAATTTTAGTGTAAAAGAAATGAATGCAAATTGCCCATTCATTTATGACTTTGTACGTTTCTGCTTTGTGAATGTCACATGAAGTGCTAGGAGCGACTTCTATTCACGTTGTTTTACAATATTCTGACATCAATGAGAATTTGCCGTTCCATTCATTATTTGAGGTTCTTTTTGACCTTTGGCAAACAATGACTGCTATGATGACAGATCATGTTTCCGTCCGGTTGAATGGCTTCTTCTGTAACACCCAATTTACGATAACATAGCTTGCAAGCAAAGAAAAATTCTGCCTTAACATATCAAGAACTGCTACAGTGTCACAATTTTTTCACAGTTTATTGAACCCCTTCGAAAACAACACAACCCATTTCTTGATGCGACAAATTCCAGTTTATTTTGCAGAGAGATGTTCTTTTGGCTCGTCACGCAATCTTTCCTCCAAAATGTTGTGTGATGAGATTCCTCTCTCACTCATCCTCATCGCTCCATTTGAGGCATATTAAATGGCATAGTTTGCCAACAACCTTGCTCCTTTGCTACTAGCTGACTCTCCATCTTAGGTCGAACGCACTCCCCTAATCGCTGATTACTACTAGTAATATATTTTCACTTATTACATCCATTAGAAAAAATTTTGCAAAGTAAATTTTCAACAAGGAAACACGTTTACAGTGCAACGACTTCACTCAGGGACACTAAGACTTTTCAACCAATCACAGGACTAGTTAGAAACAATCAAATCTGAGTGACCAATCATAACAAACTTAAACAACACAATGAACCAATGAGAACAAGCAAATACACGCAATTGGCGGCAAGCGCGGGAAAACGCACGTGACCAAGTCGTGATTGGTTTTGGTTTTGCATCTGATTGGTTGAGTAGGTGGCCCGATTTTTTTGTTTTTGTTTTCGTGTCTAGACCAATCATGTTACACATTTCATTCTGTGCTAATGTTCGGATTTCTTTGAAATGAACAGCGCATCCAGCAACAACAAAAACAAAACTGAACCCAGATTAATAACGACTTGAAAGAGTCAAGTGGCAAAATAAATTTGAACGTAGCGGAAACGCAAGTTTGAATCCAGTGGCAAAAATCAATTTTGAGCTCAGCAGCAAAACAATGTTAAACCGAGTAACAAAAATCATTTGAGCCCTCTTTTGTCACTTTTGTTATAACAATAAAAATAATTTCGTACCCAGCACGGACAAACCAATTCTGAACCCATGCCAGCAGCAAAAATAATTTAAATCCAGCAACAATTATTTTGCAATTATTGGATGACGCTGAGTATGATATGCAGAATTATGCAGATCGAGAAGCCGTCGGCTTCGTCGGATAAAGCAACCTTTGAGATCTGCATACTTCTTTATATTATACGAAAGCCGAATTCAATTCTCTTAAACTAAATTTGGCCTCGGATATTATTTTTCTGGCTGATTTATCTCCTTTCGTTCAGTCTATCAATTTTAATCGCGAAACATATTTGTTCGCGAGTACCCGTCGACAAATACGTTATCGTAGCACAGTTTTTCTTCGAATTTTATTACACATTTATTATGTTCTCATATGTTCGGTGTTAACCTGTCATACAAATCATTACACTTTCGTGATTATAAACTCAACTGTAAGCAAAAGTATTACCTCTGTTGTAGGTCATAATGTGATAGATTTGTACTCATCCAAAGAGGAATTGGCCTAAACTGTTGTGAAACCAAACCTTAAGTTTACATTAATATTTTCTCGTCGGTTCGTTAGCATGATAGAATAATGTAGCGCTTACTTAGTCATTTCGAGTTTGATTTGAAGGCATATTTGCACATAGCAAGAAATGAACTTAATTTGGCTACCTTTTTCCACGCTGTTTGCACAACTATATGTAGATCTGCATGCCAGTCCTCTAAAAACAGTAAACCTGCCTGATTGTGCCTTTAACTGCTTGTTTCACTTCCCTGATTTTCCAACAATACAAGATCGGGTTTAGAGATGAGTTTAAGAAGACTAGCGTTAATGTAGGTATCCAAGCAACCTCATGTTCAATACCATTCGCTTCTAACACAACCACAATGCCCCACGGAACATAGCAGGCAACTAATGCCAACTGCACCCACATAATGCTGGAAACTGTCTTATTGTATCTTGCTATGCTTAGTGGAATCCCTCCTCCGTTCTGTTGTCCGTGGGGGACATTGTTTTGTAGTTGAGCTTGTTGATGTCGTAGTTTGAGGTGGATCCTCGTGTAACAGAAAAGGGAAGTTATCAGACAAAGGGTTAAGCCAACAGAGTTTGCCTTAGAGGTGATATCAGTTCTCCATACCCAGAGCAATGCAGTTGAAGCAGGAATCAGCCAAAAGCAAGTTATGACTACACGAACTCGTTTTAATGTTACGACATGTCTGTATCTCAGTCCCAGCAACAGTGCAAGAAGTCTGTCCACACTAATTGCTGTAGACGTCAAGGTAGATACGCCACATAAAATGAAACCTGAAGCTCCATAAATTTTGAAAACGTAGTACAGCACATTCACGTTTATCTTTATTATACGAGACATGATGAAGGTAGCGTAGAGTGGCTGTGCAATAAGACCAACGCAAAGATCAGTGACCGCCAGACATCCAAAGAAAAGTTTTGTCGGAGGATGAATAGAAGAGACATTCTTCAGAGCAATAAGTATCAGAACATTGCCCACAGCAGCGGTGATGGAAAGAAAAATGTTCAAAGCTGAAAAAAATTCAGCTATGCCTGGTGGTGGTGCACTGAGTGCTTGGTTCAGTTTGCTTGTGTAGTTTCCTTCTCCAGTAATGTTCGCCATTGTTCTTGTTCGCGTGAATATTAAGCTTGGCTTGAGGGGTTCATGAAGTTGGAAGGTTTATATGAAGTTTCGACGGAAAAGAATCAGCTTGCAGCTTTGTTAGTGAAATGGTGAATTGATGTGTCGCTGATAACGCGCCCGTTGTGCTTTGTAAGTGTTTTTTTTTTCTGATGTTCCTATTGATCCTTAAAAGCCCGGTGTGTTTTTTTCCATAGACTTTGTGTTTGATCGTTTTCTTGAATATTTGGGTTAAAGTGACAGATCTGTCAGTTGGTTATATTTGGTTTTATAATTAGGGTAATTAAGACGTAAAGATTAGCATTGGTCGCATATGATATCATGTTTTTAAGAAAAGGGTTTAAATGAAACGAATGGGCGAGTTTCAAGTTTCACTGATATTTAGGTGTAGAGTCTTCGAGTGCATGGTTTAATATTACAGCAGTAAACAGTTCGTGTTTGATTATTAAAAATTCTTCACAACTGTGATCAACTTGTCAAAGGTAGTGCATCATACATTCGTTTATTGAGTTAAAAAGGAGAAAACGCTTGTTTGTTTGTTTTTTGAGTTTTTTTCCTGTGTAGGTGGGTGTGTAAGCGTGCTAGTTCAGGAACATAGAATATCTATATGTGTTTTTACGTTACAAGATGCTTAGCTCTGCACACAGTTTTAGAGCTGCCGGGCAGAATTAGTTCCCAATTAACCATTAGTTTTAACTTGTGACAATTGGCATAAGTTTGACCGGCAGGGCCGTTTAAAAATACCTGTCAGAACGACGAAATGGCAGATAACGTTTTGCGCGTGCACGATGCATCCTGAACTGGCAAAGAATAATATTACATTCTGCAGCAAGTTTAAAGTGTTTTGAACTTGTATAGGAGAAATCCTTTTTTTCTTGGGAAGGCATTTTAGTGTATTCTCATAATCACCTGCAGTTCTTAAATATGACGCTGCCAGACTACGTGGTATCAAATATTTACTTAGCAAGAAGCAATTAATTTTACGTTTACTTTGAGAAATGTGGAAAATTTCGCATGCGAGGCTCGGACAACACAAGCAAGACTGAATTTTTTCAAATGACAAAATAATTATCGATGTTTATTGCCAGAATAACGTTGGAAAAATAGCTCTACTTTTCAACAAGTTCTCTCCAAACCGTGAAAATTTAAAGGTAGACTTTCTCAAAGCCGTTCGCTTCTAGTTCAGAAGGCCGTTCATCTCTCGTGCTCCGCGCTGTCCGAACTCGACTTGTAAGGAAGTGCGGCTAATTGAAAGGTAAAATATATTGTTGTTGGCAAAGTCAGCATTTGCTGTTACGCAGTCTGCAGTACTTTCGTTTATCGATTTTAATCGCGAAAGACATTTGTTCGCGAGTAGCCATCATCAAATACATGATCGTAGCAAAGTTTTTTTTTAATACAAATTTATTGTGTTATCATACATTCTGTTTTAACCCATCAAACAAATGATCACACTTTCTTGATTTATAACTTAAGGTGGCACTTACCGGTCAGATGGGTGTAAAATGAGGCCATTTTAAAATAGTTTATCAACATTGTGTGAGTTCCTGGTAACCCCACCCCAAGGTAATGTTTACCATAGAATCCGAATTTGAAGTCAGAAATGTCAATTTCCCATCAGAAAGGTGTGAAAATTAACACCTAAAAATGTCACGCAAATAAATACTTATGTGATTTTCTCCCTAGCTTTTCTTTTAAAACCTTTCTGCTTTGTAGCATTTAATACTTGTAAAAAAAGGATTCTTGTCTGACTTAGCCGCCATCCAAATGTTAATCAAACAAAAAATAATTGAACCTTTCTAAACCAAACACGTGACATACCGTAATATCGATCCGAAGCAACGATACATGGCGGCTAAGTCAGGGAACATAGCTTCATTTGTGTTTGTTAACTCTGCCAAATTTCAGAAGAATTCAATAAAACCCGTGGAAGTATTTTTATTTTCGCGCCGAGAATCCGTCAAATTTTGCTTGTTTTTGCGTCCTCGTACGCACAATTCTTGTCCGCCATGTTTGTTTTCTGTTGTCTACGTTGCATTGGCTTCTGGGACACGTATTTCGTGGAAGAAACGAGGAAAATGACGTATTCCGAGCGTGCTACGTGTCCTCGAAAGAAACAAAAGAGGAGTCCCTAGCAACCGCCATAAATAATGGCACTGCGATCCTTTTGTCAGCGGTAACAATGCGCACTCACCATTACGCATAAGTATCGCGCGTGTTCGAATAACTTATCGAGTATACACGCGGGGATTTTTGATGCTCCGTCGTGGAGATTCAAGTTCTGCTGTTATTCAGCTTATAATCTTGTAATTCTTTTATTGGAAATAGACTGTGAAGGATAAAAGAAATATCCAGCGACAACAGTGGTTCTCTTTTGTTTACAGCTCACAATTTCAATGCACCAAACACGTTTGATGCGTATTTTCGTACGATCGTTCTCAACGACATAAAAAATATTCTGGCTGGCAAATGCTCAAGAATGCTTCATTCGCTGGGAAAGAGTTCAAAGATGGATATTTGGGATTCTTTAACCGGCTTCGAGTAGTAAATGTATGTAGTTTATTCTTTGCTGTTGTGGCGTAATCAGCATTCGATTATAGCTTATAATGTTGAGAAGTTGTGAATCGCCGGTCGAGGAAACAAAGACCAAAGATTGATCTGGCCGCTTTCGATACTTTTGAAGATACTCTAATGCAAGCCGAATGTTTATTCACCGAAATGGTCATGCGAGTAGTTGTGATATAAACTTGTCTAAACCTACATTTCTCAACTATGAATTTGACTTGTCAGCTGGTTCTATGACTGATTTGTGATACGCATTTTGTTGCGTGATTGTGTACATTTAGCTAAATTAAGTTTGGTTCTTCACCGTTTGAGACATAAAGAATACTAGAATATTACAAAAGAGTCTGTTGGTATTCGCTTTTGTTATAGCTGGTCGTTTTGGGAGTTTAATTTGCTTTCAATGCCTGTTGTTGGTTTGCTGTAGCTTCGATGGCATCCTGCAGTGCGCGAGACTGGAAGGGAGTATACGCGCAAAATTTCAAAATGGCGGCTCAAAATGGCGCCCGTAACAACGAAATCTATCCTTTCATTACTCCGAAACCAGTGAACAGAAAAGCTCCAAATTTTGGCACTGTTCCTAGATATGTTAGAAAATTAATTTAGCAGAAAATAAAGGTAGGTGTTATTTTTACCCCTGACCGGTAAGGTCATAATATGATAAATTTGTATTCATCCAAAGAGGAATCGGCCTAAGCTGTTATGAAACCAAAGCTAATGTCTACTGTGAAATCTAACCTGGCGTTAACATTTATTAGTATTTTCTCATCAGTGGCTTAGCATGATAGCATAATCTTGCGCTGTCTTAGTCTTTTCAAGTTCGATTTGAAGGCACATTTGCACATAGCAAGAAATGAACTGAATTTATAGCTACCTTTTTCACGCTATTTGCACAAGAACTGCATGCCAGTCCTCTAAAAACAGTGAAGCTGACTGATTGTACCTTTAACTGCTTGTTTCACTTCCGTGATTTTCCAGCAATACAGGATCGGGTTCAGAGACGAGTTTAAAAAGACTAATGTCTCTGTAGCTCTCCAAGCCACCTCACGTTGAATTCCATTCAGTGCTAGCACAGCCATAATGCCCCACGGAACATAGCAGGCAACTAATGCCAACTGCACCCACATAATGCTGGAAACTGTCTTTTTGTATCTTGCTATGTTTAGTGGAATCCCTTCTCCGTTTTGTTGGGCGTGGGGGACATTGTTTTGTACTTGGGCTTGTTGATGTCGTAGTTTGAAGTGGATCCTCGTGTAACAGAAAATGGAAGATACCAGACAAAATATTATGATAACGGGAGCTCCCATAATGGCGATATCTCCTCTCCACACCCTGAGGCATCCGATCGAAGCAGTAATTAGACAAAGACAAGTTATGACTACACGAACTCGTTTTAATGTTACGACATGTCTGTATCTCAATCCCAACAACAGTGCGAGAAGTCTGTCCACACTAATTGCTGTCGATGTCAAGACAGATACTCCACACAAAATGAAAGCTGAAGCTCCATAAACTTCGAAAACATAGTACAAAACGTTCACGTTCATTTTCACTATATAAGAAATAATGTAGGTAGCGTAGAGTGGTTGTGTAATAAGACCAACGCAAAGATCAGTGACCGCCAGACATCGAAAGAGAAGTTTTGTTGGAGGATGGATAGAAGAGACATTCTTCAGAGCAATCAGGATCAGAGCATTGCCCAGAGCAGCGGTGATGGATAGAAAAATGTTCAAAGCTGAAAGAAATTCAAATATGCCTTCTGGTGGTGCGCTGAGTTCTTGGTTCAGTTTGCTTGTGTAGTTTCCTTGTTCAGTAATGTTCGCCATTGTTCTTGAGTCGCCTGAATATTAAGCTCGGCTTGAGGGGTTCATGAAGTTGGAAGCGAAAGGTTTATATGAAGCTTCGAGGAAAAAGAGTCAGCTTGCAGCTTTGTTAGTGAAGTGATGAATTGCATAATGTGTCGCTGATAACGCGCCCACTTGTGCTTTGTAAATGTTTTTTCAGGAGTTCCTATTAATCCTTAAAGGCCCGGTGTTTCTTCTAATAGTCTTTTAAATTTCGCAATTTGTTTGATCGTTTTCTTTAATGTTTGGGTTAAAACTGATAGGTCTGTCTGTCAGTTAGTTATATAATTAGTACAAAAAAGACGTAAAGATTAGCATTGGTGACATAATATTATCTTTTTAAGAAAAGATTTTAAGTGAAAAGAATGGGCGCATTTCAAGTTTCGCTGATATTTAGGTGTAGAGCCTTCGAGTCCGTCGTTTAATATTACAGCAGTAAACAGTTCGTGCTTGATTGTTAAAAATCCTTCACAACTGTGAGTTAAAAAGGAGAAAATGCTTGTTTGTTTTGTTTTGTTTTGTTTTGTTTTTTTTTAATTTTTTCCTGTGTAGGTGGGTGTAAGCGTGCTAGTTCAGGAACACAGAACATCCATATGTGTTTCAAGTTCATGCTGCAAGATGCTTAGCTATGCACACAGTTTTGGAGCCGCCCGGCAAAATTGTTTCCTAATTAACTATTAGTTTTAACTTGTGACAATTGGCATCGGTTTTGTTTAATCAGACTTCAAAGTTTGACCGGCAGGGCCGTTTAAAAATATCTGGTCTGAACGACGAAATGGCAGATAACGTTTTGCGCGTGCACGATGCATCCTGAACTAGGAAAGAATAAGATTATATTCTGCAGCAAGTTTAAAGTGTTTTCAACTTGTATAGGAGAAATCCTTTTTTCTTGGGAAGGCATTTTTATGGTATTCTCATAATTTAAACTTGTTTTTCAATCACCTGCAGTTCTTAAATATGATGCTGCCAGACTACGTGGTATCAAATATTTACTTAGCAAGAAGCAATTAATTTTACGTTTACTTTGAGAAATGTGGAAAATTTCGCATGTGAGGCTCGGACAACACAAACAAGACTGAATGTTTTCAAATGACAAAATAATTTTCGATGTTCATTGTCAGAATAACGTTGGAAAAATAGCTCTGCTTTACAACAAGTCCCCCTCCTCCAAACCGTGAAAATTTGAAGGTAGACTTTCTCAAAGCTGTTCGCTTCTAGTTCAGGAGGCCGTTCATCTCTCGTGCTCCGCGCTGTCCGAACTCGACTTGTAAGGAAGTTCAGCTTTTTGAAAGGTAAAATATATTGTTGTTGGCAAAGTCAGCATTTGCCGTTGCGCAGTCTGCAGTACTTTCGTTTATCGTTTTAATCGGGAAAGATATTTGTTCCCGAGTAGCCATCATCAAATACGTGATCGTAGCAAAGTTCTTTCTTAATTTTATTACAAATTTATTGTGTTATCTTACATTCTGTGTTAACCCATCATACAAATGATCACACTTTCTTGATTAATAACTTAACTGTAAGCAAAAGTTATAACTCTATTGTAGGTCATAATATGATAAATTTGTATTCATCGAAAGAGGAATCGGCCTAAACTGTTATGAAACCAAAGCTATTGTGAAATCTAAAATCGCGTTAACATTTATTAATATTTTCTCATCAGTGGCTTAGCATGATAGCATAATCTAGCGTTGTCTTAGTCTTTTCAAGTTCGATTTGAAGGCACACTTTCACATAGCAAGAAATGAACTGAATTTATAGCTACCTTTTTCACGCTATTTGCACAAGAACTGCATGCCAGTTCTCTGAAAACAGTGAAGCTGACTGATTGTGCCTTTAACTGCTTGTTTCACTTCCGTGATTTTCCAGCAATACAGGATCGGGTTCAGAGACGAGTTTAAGAAGACTAATGTCTCTGTAGCTCTCCAAGCCACCTCACGTTGAATTCCATTCAGTGCTAGCACAGCCATAATGCCCCACGGAACATAGCAGGCAACTAATGCCAACTGCACCCACATAATGCTGGAAACTGTCTTTTTGCATCTTGCTATGTTTAGTGGAATCCCTTCTCCGTTCTGTTGTCCGTGGAGGACATTGTTTTGTACTTGGGCTTGTTGATGTCGTAGTTTGAGGTGGATCCTCGTGTAACAGAAAATGGAAGATACCAGACAAAATATCCAGATAACGGAAGCTCCCATAATGGCGATATCTCTTCTCCACACCCTGAGGCATCCAATCGAAGCAGCAATTAGCCAAAAACAAGTTATGACTACACGAACTCGTTTTAATGTTACGACATGTCTGTATCTCAGTCCCATCAACAGTGCGAGAAGTCTGTCCACACTAATTGCTGTCGATACAAAGCCAGATACGTAACATAAAATATAACTTGAAGCTCCGCAAACTTTGTCAACATAGTACAAAACATTCACGTTCATCTTTATTATACGAGAAATAATGCGGGTCGCATAGAGTGGCTGTGCAATAAAACCAACGCAAAGATCAGTGACCGCCAGACTTTGAAAGAAAAGTTTTGTCGGAGGATGAATAGAAGAGACATTCTTCAGAGCAATCAGGATTAGAACATTGCCCACAGCAGCGGTAACGGAAAGAAAAATGTTCAAAGCTGAAAAAAATTCAAGTATGCCTGGTGGTGTTGCGCTGAGTGCTTGGTTCAGTTTGCTTGTGTAGTTTCCTTCTCCAGTAATGTTCGCCATTGTTCTTGAGTCGCGTGAACATTAAGCTTGGCTTGAGAGGTTCATGAAGTTGGAAGGTTTATATGAAGCTTTGAGAAAAAAAGAGTCAGCTTGTAGCTTTGTTAGCGAGCGGCTGATGATGTGTCGCTGATAACGCGCCCACTTGTGCTTTGTAAATGTTTTTTTTTTTTCAGGAGTTTATATTAATCCTTAAATTTGTGTTCGATTGTTTTCTTGAATGTTTGGGTTAAAAGTGACAGGTCTGTCAGTTGGTTATATTTGGTTTTATAATTTTAAATGAAAATAATGGTGCATTTGAAGTTCCGCTGATATTTAGGTGTAAAGTCTTGGAGTCCATCGTTTAATATTACAGCAGTAAATAGTTCGTGCTTGATTATTAAAAATTCTTCACAGCTGTGATCAACTTGTCAAAGGTAGTGCATCATACATTCGTTTATTGAGTTAAAAGGGAGAAAATGCTTGTTTGTTTGTTTTTTGAGTTTTTTTTTTCCTGTGTAGGTGGGTGTGTGAGCGTGCTAGTTCAGGAACATAGAATATCCATATGTGTTTTCACGTTACAAGATGCGTAGCTATGCACATAGTTTTAGAGCCGCCGGACAGAATTGGTTTTCTTATTACCCATTAGTTTTAAGTTCTGACAATTGGCATCGGTTTTGTTTAATCAGACTTCAAAGTTTGACCGGCAGGGCCGTTTAAAAATGCTGGTCTGAACGACGAAATGGCAGATAACGTTTTGCGCTTGCACAATTAATCCTGAACTGGCAAAGAGTAATATTATAATCTGCAGCAAGTTTGAAAGTGTTTTCAAATTGTAGAGGACAAAACATTTTTCTGGAAAGGCATTTTTATTGTATTCTCGTTATTTAAACTTGTTTTTACATCACCTGCACTTGTAAGCGGCATTTTTTAAAGAAAATAATTCTTAAATATACGACGCTGCCAGACTACGTGGTACCAAATATTTACTTAGCAAGAAGCAATTAATTTTACGTTTACTTTGAGAATTGTGGAAAATTTGGCATGTGAAGCTCAGTCAACACAAGCAAGACTGAATGTTTTCAAATGGCAAAATAATAATCGATGTTTATTGCCAGAATATTGTTGGAAAAAAATGGCTCTGCTTTGGAAAAAGTTCCAATAAAAAGCCGTGAAAATTCAATGGTAGACTTTCTCAAAGTCGTTCACTTTTAGTTCAGAAGGCCGTTCATCTCTCTCCGCGCTGTCCGTACTCGACTTGTAAGGAAGTTCGGCTAATTGAAAGGTAAAATATATTGTTTTTGGCAAAATAAACATTTGTCGTTGCGCAGTCTAATAGCGTGGGCTAGTCAAGAATTAATTTTCTCTAAACACTTCCTCTTGCAAGTGCAGGTGAAATCGAAATTTGAGTTTCTCGTAAAGATGACCATTAGAAATGTCTTAAGAATTTACAAAATAAGTATGCGAGACTTCACTTGCCCACAGTTAATGGTTTCTGATAGAGAACCTGCATTGGAAATAAAAACTCTGTAAAATGAGAAATGAAAGTACCTTTTTTATTCAGTATAGTTCGCAGCAGTGCTTCTGGAAACTATTCTAGTCTGTTGTAATACCAGCTCGATTATGAAACACATTTTTATTTCCACCCTATCGGCTATAATCATAATGTATTTTCAGTTATTACATCCATAAGAAATAATTTTGCAAAGTAAAATTTCAACTAGGAAATACATGTTACTCTACAACGACGTCACTCAGGACGCTAAGACTTTTCAACCAATCACAGGACTAGTTGAAAACAAATGAATCTAAGTGACCAATCACAGCAAACTTAAACAACACAATGGACCAATGGAGCAAATACAAGGAAGCGGCGCCAAGCGCTGGAAAACGTTTAACTCTCCTTCAAAACGACTGTTTCAAGTCTAGTAACAAAATAAATTTGAACGCAGCGGTAGCACAAGTTTGAATCCAGCGGCAAAAAGCAATTTTGAGCCCAGCAGCAAAGCAAGGTTAAAACAAGTGACAAAAATAATATAAGCTCTCTTTTGTCGCTTTTGTTATAATAACAAGGTAATTTCGCACCCAACGCGGACAAAACAATCCTGAACCCTGCAGCAAAATAAATATTTTTAACCCAGCAACAATTATTTAGCAATTATTGGATGAGGCTAAGTATGTTATGAAGTATTATTTATTTTGCTGTAGACCTTATTTAAACTTGTCTTCAATAAAAACTCTTTAGGTATACAAATTTCGATTTGCCAAGATTTAACTACTACGAGGTTTAATCATCGAGTAGTAAAAAAGACGAGAATTCCAGACAGAATTCTGACTGATAAGAGACAACGACCCTGCACGGCTGGCATTGATTAACGAGTGCCGTTCAGCGAGCCTGTGCTCTGCCAAGCTTTTCCTCCTCGATCAAGACCGTCCGACCGTTCATCCCTCCGTTTTACAGCGTCCAAGCAGGAAAACCTTATCCGCCCCCACCGGAGCAGTATCGGTTAAAACCCTTCCGTTGCAGAATTTCTGTAAAGAAGTCGTACAGCGACCGCGAAAGCAGCAGAACAAGTAACAAGAAAAGAATTCTGTCTCTTCGGAAGATAAATTCGGCCTCGGAAATTATTTTCTCGAGTGATTTCTCTCCTGTGCTACTGATCGTAGCACAGTTTTTCTTTCAATTTTATTATACATTTACTGTTATCATACATGCTGTGTTAACCTATCATACAAACCCATCATGTAAGCAAAAGTACTAACTCTGTTGTAGGTCATTTGTTCTCATCCAAAGAGGAATCGGCCTAAACTGTTCTGAAACCTAACCTGTCTATTGTGAAATCTAACCTCGCGTTTACATTTATTAATATTTTCTCATCTGTGGCTTAGCATGATCGCATAATGTCATATGCTGTCTTAGTCCTTTCCAGTTCGATCTGAAGGCACATTTGCACATAGCAAGAAATGATTTTAGCTGCCTTTTTTCTCGCACATTTGCACTAGTTTATGTCGATCTACACAGCCAGTCTTCTAAACAGAGAAAAGCTGCCTTTGATTGTGGCTTTCACTTCTTGTTTCACTTCCGTGATTTTCCAACAATACAGGATCGGGTTTAGAGATGAGTTTAAGTAGACTAGTGTGTTTGAAGCTATCCAAGCCGCATCATGTTTAATTCCATTCACATATAGCACAGCCGCAATGCCCCGCGGAACATAGCAGGCAACTAATGCCAACTGCACCCACATAATGCTGGAAACTGTCTTTTTGTATCTTGCTATGTTTAGTGGAATCCCTTCTCCGCTCTGTTGTCCATCAGGGGTATTGTTTTGTACTTGGGCTTGTTGATGTCTTAGTTTGAGGTGAATCAGCGTTACCTTTTCAATTTGGGATCCTGCTTTGGTGGGGCTTGCCACAATTTTGTGTGGCATGTGGCCTGTTTTCACGCCCACCTGCGCTAACGATCCGTCGTGTTTTTGGTAATTAAGCTGTCACTAAAGTTATTTTAGTTAATAAATCGCCGCTCTCGTGGCCAAATTATTCATTCTTGGTTATCTCACTTTTATTCTGGGTTGTCTCCCGGTAAACAACTGGCGCCTAACAATTAATGGTTTTCGTAGGCATCTACATAAAGTTAAGTTACCAGACAAAGTATTAAGACAACAGAAGTTTCCTTAATGGCGATATCCCTTCTCCACACTCGGAGCCATCCACTCGAAGCAGCAATTAGCCAGAAACAAGCCACAACTGTACGAATTCGCCTTAATGTTACGACATGTCTGTATCTCAGTCCCAGCAACAGTGCGAGAAGTCTGTCCACACTAATTCCTGTCGACGTGTAGGCAGATATTACACATAAGCTATAACTTGAAGCTGCGCAAGCTTTGTTAACATAAAACAAAACATTCAGGTTCATTTTCATTATACGAGACATAATGTAGGTAGCATAGAGTGGTTGAAGAATAAGACCAACGCACAGATCAGTGACCACCAGACATCGAAAGAAACGTTTTGTCGGAGGATGAATAGAAGAGACATTCTTTAGAGCAATCAGGATTAGAACATTGGCCACAGTAGCAGTGATGGAAAGAAAAATGTTCAAAGCTGAAAAAAATTCATTTGTGCCTCCTGGCGATGCGCTGAGTTGGTTCAGTAATGTTCGCCATTGTTCGAGGGTGGTCAGAAAATTAAGGCCTTGCTTTAAAGTGTGCTTGGAGTTAAATAAGTTAGCTGCTTCGAGAAAACAGGCATTAGCTTGTAGCTTTGTTAGTGAGATGATGATTTTATATGTCGCTGATAACACGCCCACTTCTACATTTAAAGGCCCGGTGTTTATTGCATGAGACTTTTTAATCTGGCAAGTTGACCTTTTTCTTGAACGTTTGAGTTTAAATCTTATAGATCTGTCAGTTAGACATTACATCGCCTTCCATTAAAAACAAAACAAAGCAAACAAATAAATGTAGTTATGCTATTTTCTCCAAGCTTTTAGAGTACATTAAAGACAGAACGAATAGCATTGGTCACATATCGTTTTAACAAGAGGTTTAAAAAAAAAACAGAATGGGCGCATTTCAACTTCTGTAGATATTTTGAGGCAGAGCCTTTATGTCTATTGTTGCATGAAGAAAATACTCACCACATTATGAGACAAAAAAAAATTCGCTGTGTTGTCAACGTTGAATTATCGTTGAAAGCCTTTCAACTTTCAGGCCTCAGTTCCGCTCTTAGCATACAACTGTAAATTAAGCATAATGTGTCAGGAAATGCACAATTCTAATATGTTCTGTTGATTGGACAGCAGGCCTCTTGGATGAAGCAGCTGATATTGTGTTAGGTTTTATAGGAAATGAAACGCAGAATGATTGTTAACTCGTTAATGTTAACATAAAAATAAATTCGCTTTTAGGTTTTTGGAACAGTTGATAGTTGCATTTTATCCGGAAATGTATTCATATTCAGGTTGATGTAAAATGCGAAGGTAGCGCATTTACAAGTAAGATCATTATTTACCTACATCTTGTGCAATATCCTGAAACCTGTCCTGAACGGGAGACGATATGTTGAGAAATTTCCTTTCCAGTGATCAGTGCCATTGGAAGTCTGTTACGTTATTTATTTTGCTGTAAAACTAATTTAAACTTTTCAATAAATTATCACACTTAAATCGTATATAAACAAGCTTGTACTACACAAATTTCGATTAACCAAGATTTGCTAAAAATAGGATTTACCACGATTTCCCTCGGTTAACAGCTACGAGGTTTAATCAACGAGGAGTAGAGAAGACATGAGAATTCCATACCTGTACGAGTCCTTCCCGTTATGATCTCTGACTGGCAAGGGACAACGACCCTGTACAGCTGGCATTGACTACCGAGTGCCGTGCAGTGAGCTTGTGCTCTGCCAATCTTTTCGTCCTCGATCACGACCAAACGACCGACCGTTCATCCGTCCTTTTTACAGCAACCAAGGAGGAAAACCGTATCCGCCCAACTGGCACAGTATCGCCTAAAACCCTTCCATTACATTATTGCACAATTTCGCCCAGTACAGTTTCTGTAGTCTGTAAAGAAGGCGCACAGCGACCGCGAAAGCTGCGGAACAAGTAACAAGAAAATAATTTTCTGTTCAGAAGTTAAATTCGGCTTTGGAAATTATTTTCCTGACTTGTTTCTCTCCTTTCGTTTATCAATTTCAATCATGGAACATATTTGTTTGCGAATAGCCATCAACGAATACATGATTGTAGCACATTTTTTCTTTGAATTTTATTATACATTTATTGTGTTATTATACTTTCTGTGTTAACCTATCATACTTATTATCACACTTTCTTGATTATAAACTTAACTGTAAGCAAATGTTTGCAGTTTACAGTTAATATAATAGATCTGTACTCATCCAAAGAGGAATCGGCCTAAACTGTTGTGAAACCTAACCTTATGACTATTATGACACCTAACCTTCACATTTATTAATATTTTGTTATTGTTGGCTTAGCATGATAGCATAAACTAGCGCTGTCTCATCTTTTCCAGTTCGATTTGAAGGTACAGTTGCACATAGCAAGAAATGAACTGAATTTAATTAGCTGCCTTTTTCATGCTATTTGCACAAGTATATGTCGATCTGCATGCCTGTCGTCTAAAAACAGTAAAGCTGCCTGATAGTGCCTTTAACTGCTTGTTTCACGTCCCTGATTTTCCAACAATACAGGATCGGGTTTAGAGACGAGTTCATGTAGACTAGTGTCTCTGTAACAGTCCAAAGCACATAATGTGTTATTCCATTCGCTTCTAGCACGGCCATAATGACCCACGGAACATAGCAGACAACCAATGCCAACTGCACCCACATAATGCTGGAAACTGTCTTTTTGTATCCTGCTATGTTTAGTGGAATCCTTCCCGTGTTCTGTTGATCTTGCGCGAGATCGTTTTTTATTTGGGCTTGATGATGTCGTAGTTTGTGGTAGATCCTCGTGTAACAGAAAATGGAAGTTACAAGACAAAATATGACGATAACCGAAATTTCAGTGATGACGATATCTATTCTCAGCACCCTGAGGCAACCAGTTGAAGCAGCAATAAGCCAAAAACAAGCTATGACTGCACAAACTCGTCTTAATGTTACGACATGTCTGTATCTCAGTCCCAGCGACAGTGCGAGAAGTCTGTCCACACTAATTGCTGTCGATGTCAAGACAGATACTCCACACAAAATGAAACTTGAAACTTTAAAAACTTCGTAAACGTAGTGAAGTACATTCTCGTTCATTTTAATTATATGAGACATTAAGTGGGTAACGTAAAGTGGCTGTACAATAAGACCAACGCAAAGATCAGTGACCGCCAGACATTGAAAGAAAAGTTTTGTTGGAGGATGAATGGAAGAGACATTCTTCAGAGCATTCAGGATTAGAACGTTGCCCACAGCAGCGGTGATGGAAAGAAAAATGCTCAAAGCTGATAAAATTCAAATATGGCTGCTGGTGACGCGCTGAGTGCTTGGTTCAGTTTGCTTGTGTAGTTTCCTTCTCCAGTAATGTTCGCCATTGTTCTTGGGTGGTCAGAAAATTAAGCCGTTGCTTTTAAGTGTGCTTGGAGTTATATAAGTAAGCTGCTTTCAGAGGCATCTGCTTGCCGCTTTGTTAGTGAGATGATGATTTTATGTGTCGCTGACAATACGCACGTTTTATCTTTAAAAGCCCGGTGTTTATTACATGAGACTTTCAAACCGCCCAAATTGACCATTTTCTTGAACGTTTAGTTTGAAATATTATAGACCTGACAGTTACTTAGATATTATCTCGCTTACCAGTTAAAACAAAAACAAAGCAAAAAACACAAAATTGAGCTTTTGCTATTGTTTACAAGCTGTTAGAGTACAGTGGTCCCCGAGAGAATGATACTCACAAAAGTAGCAATTTTCTGTGAAGAATTTGTTATATTGTGTATGTTGAATTACGATTTCTTATCGTTGAAAGCCTCTCAGCTTTCAGACCTGATTTCCGCTCTTAGCATACACCTGCAAACTAAGCATAACCTGTCAGGAAATGCACAATTCCAATATGCTCTGTTGATTGGACAGCAGGCCTCTTGGAGAAAACAGCTAATATTTAACAATTAGATTATGAGCTCGAGATTTCTATGAGGTGATAGTTGATGAGGTCGCAAAATAACTCGTTAATTAAAACATAAAAAGGAATTCATTTTCAAGTTTTTGGAACAGTTGATAGTTGTGTTTTGTCCTGAGTGAAATGTTTTCAAATTCGGATTGCTGTAAAATGCGAAGCTAGCGTATTTAGAAATAAGATCATTATTTTTCTACATCTTAAGCAATCTTGAACGGAAGATCGAAATGTTGGGCAATTTCCTTTCCAGTGGTCAGTGTCCTTGGCAGTCAGTTAGTTATTTATTTTGCTGTAAACTTTATTTTAACTTGTCAATAATTATCACACTTTGTTCGTATACATTTCGGAGAGTTTCTTTAGTGTCTAATGAAGGCGAACAGCCACAGCGAAAGCACCGGGCAACTAACAAGAAAATAACTCTTTTTCTTCTGAAGCTAAATTCGGCCTGTTAAATAATTTTCCCGAGTGATTTCTCTCCATACGTTTATCAGTTTTAATCGCGAAACAAATTTGTTCACAAACAGCCATCAACAAAAACATGATCACAGTATAGTTTTTCTTTGAATTTTATTATACATTTACTGTGTTCTCATAATCATTCTGTGTTAACCGATAATACAATGATGATTTTATGTGTCGCTGACAATACGCACGTTTTATCTTTAAAAGCCCGGTGTTTATTACATGAATTGACCATTTTCTTGAACGTTTAGGTTGATTGGTCACGACCGTCCGATCGTTCATCCGTTCCTTTTTACAGCGACCAAGGAGGAAAACCTTATCTGCCCTACTGGGACAGTATCGCCTAAAACCTTCCATTACATTGTTGCAGAATTTCGCCCAGTTTCTTTGAATTTTATTATACATTTATTATGTTATCATACATTCTGTGTTAACCTATCATACTTATTATTACACTTTCTTGATTATAAATTTAACTGTAAGCAAAAGTATTAACTGTGTTGTCGGTCATAATATGATTGATTTGTACTCATCCAAACAGGAACTGGCCTAAACTGTTGAAAAACCTAGCCTAATGTCTATTGTGAAAGCTAACCTTTATTAATATTTTCTCATCAGTGTCTTAGCATGATAGCATGGCGCTCTCTTAGTCTTTTCCAGTTCGATTTGAAGGCACATTTCCACATAGCAAGAAATGAACTGAATTAAGGTCGCGGGTGACACATTAGGTTCATCATTATGCATTTATTTAAAACGTCTGCACGAAGTGCAACGACTAGCATCGACAAGTGTACGAAACATTCATGACTGAATAAAATAACTTTCTAAAATATGGCCCGTGATTTGAAGTGTTCACGTGTGGCACGGATCCTGTGAGCAAAATGTTTACTCAAACGTAACGTAATAAATTGGCTCTGAAAATAGATATCCTTGTTTCAATGGCTTAAACATCAAATATTAGAAGTAAAAAAATTGAGTAAGTGTATTACAATTCATAAATAAAGGCGTTCTTTTTGAAAACGCATTGTTCTTTTCTGACATAAAGCGTGGAATGCAATTACCATAATTACCTCCCTTGGCACTCGTGTTTTTATCGGAACACCTTCGGAAATCTTAAAGTTTGGACTTTTCCGACAATTTTGTGTCCACGAATTCATCGCGGATTTAAAACTTCATAAGCTAGCATTGCAGAGAGGTATACCAGGGATATTACAGTGTGTCATGACAGAAGCGGAATTCTAAAATAGCGCTTTTAACAAAAGATAGAAGGTGTTAAATTCAAATTTATACATTTAAACGACGTTTACTCGTTGGCAAAGTTTAAATTAAAAAATCTGCCTCTGTCATGACACACTAGAGGTCTTGACTCATCTGTTTTTGATAAAATCGCAGAGTGCTGTCTTCTACTCGATCCGCAAACTTGGACACAAAATCATGGATTTCGCAATTTCGTGCCAATGGCGCTCTAGCGTTGACGTAAAGCGCAAACTACCAAATCAAAAACGACATTCGTAAACTTCCATCATCTGTGGAAAATTTCACTGAGCTCAATCGTATCCAGAACGGTCGAGATATAAGCGTTTAAAAAGATGTAGGAAAAGCAAAATTTTGTCTTATGAATTTATTCATGGCCATGTGTCACGCGCGACCTTAAGCTACCTTTTTCACGCTGTTTGCACAAGTATATGTCGATCTGCATGCCAGTCCTCTAAAAGCAGTAAAGCTGCCTGATTGTACCTTTAACTGCTTGTTTCGCTTCCGTGATTTTCCAACAATACAAGATCGGGTTTAGAGATGAGTTTAACAAGACTAGTGTATGTGTAACAGTCCAAAACACATAATGTTTTATTCCATTCGCTTCTAGCACTGCCATAATGACCCACGGAACATAGCAGACAACTACTGCCAACTGCACCCATATAATGCTGGAAACTGTCTTTTTGTATCTTGCTATGTTTAGTGGAATCCCTTCTTCGCTCTGTTGTCTGTGGGCGACATTGTTTTGTACTTGGGCTTGTTGATGTCGTAGTTTGAAGTGGATCCTCGTGTAACAGAACATGGAAGTTACAAGACAAAATATTAAGACAATCAAGGTTTCGAGAATGGCGCTATCTTTTCTCCACACGATGAGCCATCCAGTTGAAGCAGCAATAAGCCAAAAACAATTTATGACTACACAAACTCGTTTTGAGGTTACGACATGTCTGTATCTCAGTCCCAGCAACAGTGCGAGAAGTCTGTCCACACTAATTGCTGTCGATGTTAAAACAGATACGCCACAGAAAATGAAACCTGAAGCTTCAGAAACTTTGCGAGAGTAGTACACCACATCCACATTCATTTTTATTATGTGAGACATCAGGTAGATAACGTTAAGTGGTTGTGTAATAAGACCAACGCAAAGATCAGTGACCGCCAGACATCGAAAGAAAAGTTTTGTTGGAGGATGAATAGAAGAGACATTCTTCAGAGCAATAAGTATCAGAACATTGCCCACAGCAGCGGTGATGGAAAGAAAAATGTTCAAAGCTGAAAAAAATTGAAATATGCCTTCTGGTGGTGCGCTGAGTTCTTGGTTTAGTTTGCTTGTGTATTTTCCTTCTCCATTTATGTTCGCCATTGTTCTTGGGTGATCAGACAATTAAGCTGTTGCTTTGGAGGATGCTTGGAGTTGAAGTAGTTAGCTGCTTTGAGAAAACTGGTATCAGCTTGCAGCTTTGTTAGTGATATGACAATTTTCCATGTCGCTGATAGCACGTCCGCTTGTACTTTTTACTTCATTAGAGTTTTAATTCTGGCAATTTGACCATATTCTTGAATATTTAAGTTTAAAGCTTATAGATCTGTCACTACAAAACAAACACAAAAAGACCAAGCAAATAATTGAGATTGTACTATTTTCCCATACAGTTAGAGTTGAGTAAAGACCGAAAGAATAGCATCAGTCGCATATCTTTTTAAGACAAATTAAATGAAAAGAATAGGTGCAAGTCAAGTTCTTCAGTTATTTAGGGACAGAGCCCATCAATGTATAAGCAGTTTTCTGTGACTGAAATATTTCCTATGTTTTTTTCATTTCATTATTTTATTTTTTTATTTAAATCAATATTTATTCGGGAGCATCCAGTTTAGCAGAGCTAGTTTAAATAGAGCCCTGAAAAAAAATGGGACATGAAACGATAAAAAAATGTTGTATAAATGTTGAATTAAGATTTCCTATGGTTGCGTTGCCTTTTAGCTTTCAGACCTGATTTTCGCTCTTAGCATACAACTGTAAATTAAGCATAATCATTTAGGAAATGCACAATTCCAATATGTTCTGTTGTTTGGACAGCACGCCTCTTGGCTGAAGCAGCTGATATTGTGTTACACTTTATAGCAAGTGAAATGCAGAATGGTTGTTAAACTCTTTAATGTTAACATAGAAAGGAATTCCTTTTTTGAAATAATTGATAGCTGTTTTTTGTCCGGACTGAAGTGAATTCCTTTTCAGATTGCATCAGCAGTCTGAAGAATGCGAAGCCGTGCATTTACAAGTCAGATCATTATTTACCTACATCTTGTACAATAGCCTGAAATCTGTCTTGAACGGAAGATCGAAATGTTGAGCAATTTCCTCCCAGTGATCAGTGTCCTTGACAGTCTGTTACTTTTTTTTATTTTGTTCACATTAAAGTGCCTATGAAATGAAAAACAACGAGAGAAGATATCAAAAAAAAGGAGAACACCATCTTTCTTAATTTTGAAAGGCCTTTCATATGAGCTCAACTTGTTTTTCGTTTCATAAGCACTTTAACGAGTTTAACTCGTTAATGTTAAACTCGTTCGTAATGTTAACATAATCAAAGTGGCTATGAGCCACTGAAATTCGGAAAATGAACTATGCAACCAGAACCTACTTGTTTAACCGAAAACTTCGACAAATAAAGATATGAACCCGTAAGTTCAACTCCGAATTCGCCAAATTACCTTTGAATACCATCGGTTACTTACAACTTAACAAATAACTATGTCGCGACGTGGCGTGCCGCTTCAAAATGATCTTCGATCGATTGTTAGATTTTGTCGCTTTATAACATATCATTTCACTGTGAAGTAGCGTATGCAATTGTTTATTGAGAAGGAAATTAACAATGAAACGGCAGATGGCTTTCGCCCTCGAGTAGCTTCCTCGATTCAGTACTGATGACAATATTGCGCAAGCGCTATGCACTAGTCAGCGGATTAACAAAAAGTCTAACAGGAAGTGACGGATGGAGTGAAGTTTGCCCACTGCTGCCGAGAAACTCGGAAAATATTTTCCGAGTTTAAAAAGGAATTCATTTTCAAGTTTTTGGAACACTTGATAGTTGTGTTTTGTCCGGAGTGAAATGTATTCAAATTCAGATTGCTATAAAATGCGAAGATAGCGTATTTACAAGCAAGATCATTATTTACCTACATCTTAAAGTGCCTATGAAGTGAAAATTGTTTTTTTTTAGTTATAATATTTACCTTTCGAAAAACTCAATTTCAAGGTTTGAAACGTCTAGCTTTAAAAATAACGATTTTACAAGCGCTCAAAGTTGTGCTATTTTACCCTCAAAAATGGTCAGGGGAATGGGTCGAGTTTAATCCAAAAATACCAGGCCGTGACGTCACTTTGGTGCCTCACATTTGTTTACACAGTCAGATTTTCTTGTATCCAATGAGTATTTTCATACGAAAAGATGTCGAGCGATACAGAAATGAGCGAAATTTCAGAAATATCTAGCAGCCCCGAAGACGAAGAAACCAGTGAGCGAGAGGAGGAAGACGTCGGCACCAAAGTGACGTCAGAGGCTATTATCACGTGGTATTTTGACCGCGCGATTCAAAGACCATTTTTGAGGTCAAAATGGCACAACTTTGAGGGCTTATAAAATCGTTAGTTTTTAAGCTAGACGTTTCAAACTTTGGAATCTTGTTTTTCAAAAAGTAAATATTATAACTAGACAAAAACAATTTTCACTTCATAGGCACTTTAAGCAATCTTGAAGGAAAGATCGAAATGTTGAGCGCTTTCCTTTCCAGTTATCAGTGTTCTTGGCAGTCAGTTACGTTATTTATTTTGCTGCGAACTTTATTTTAAATTGTCAATAATTATCACACTTTGTTCGTATATTCGGACAGTTTCTTTAGTGTCTAATGAAGGCGAGCAGCCACCGCGAAAGCACTAGGACAACTAACAAGAAAATAACTCTTTCTCTTCTGAAGCTAAATTCGGCCTGTTAAATAATTTTCCCGAGTGATTTCTCTCCATTCGTTTATCAATGTTACTCGTGAAACAAATTTGTTCACAAATAGCCATCAACAAATACATGATCGCAGCATAGTTTTTCTTTGAATTTTATTATACATTTACTGTGTTCTCATACAATCATTCTGTGTCAACCGATAATACAAATTATTACACTTTCTTGATTATAAACGTAACTGCAAGGAAAAGTTTTAACTCTGTTGTAGGTCATAATATGGTACATTTACTACATTTGTAATAATCCAAGGAGGAATTGGTCTATTGTCTCTTGTGAAACCTAACCTCGCGTTTATATTAATATTTTCTCGTCGATTGGTTAGCATGATAGAATACTGTTAGCGCTTTCTTAGTTTTTTTTCCAGTTCGATTTTAAGGCACATTTGCACATAGCAAGAAATGAACTGAATTTATCTACCTTTTTCACGTTTTTTGCGCAAGTATATGTCGATCTGCATACCAGTCCTCTAAAACCAGTAAAGCTGCCTGATTGTGCCTTTAACTGCTTGTTTCACTTCTGTGATTTTCCAACAATAAAGGATCGGGTTCAGGGACGAGTTTAAGAAGACTAGTGTGTCTACAGTTCTCCAAGCCACATCATGTTCGATGCCATTCGCATCTAGCATAGCTACAATGCCCCACGGAACGTAGCAGGCAACTAATGCCAACTGCACCCACATAATGCTGGAAACTGTCTTTTTGTATCTTGCTATGTTTAGTGGAATCCCTCCTCCGTTCTGTTGTCCGTGGGGGACATTGTTTTGTACTTGGGCGTGTTGATGTCGTAATTTGAGGTGGATCCTCGTGTAACAGAAAATGGAAATTACCAGACAAAGAATTAAGACAACAGAGGATGCTGCATTGGCGATAGCAATTCTCTTCACCCGAAACCATATAGCTAGAGCTTCAATTAGCCAAAAACAAGTTATGACAACACGAACTCGTCTTATTGTTACGACCTGTCGGTATCTCAGTCCCAGCGACAGTGCGAGAAGTCTGTCCACACTAATTGCTGTCGATGTCACGACAGATACTCCACACAAAATGAAACTTGAAGCTTTAAAAACTTTGTAAACGTAGTGCAGTACATTCACGTTCATTTGTATTATAAGAGACATGATGTAGGTGACGTAGAGCGGTTGCACAATAAGCCCAACGCAGAGATCAGTGACCGCTAGACATTGAAAGAAAAGTTTTGTCGGAGGATGAATAGAAGAGACATTCTTTAGAGCAATAAGGATTAGAACATTACCCACAGCAGCGGTGATGGAAAGAAAAATGTTCAAAGCTGAAAAAAATTCATATATGCCTGCTGGGGGTGCGCTGAGTGCTTGGTTCAGTTTGCTTATGTAGTTTCCTTCTCCAGTAATGTTCGCCATTGTTCTTGGGTGATCAAAAAAACTCCGCTTGCCTTGAGGAGTGCTTGAAGTTGAGGACGCTTTGAGATAAAAGAATGAGCTTGCAGCTTTGTTAGTAAGCTAATGATTTGTCGCTGTCAACACGCACACTTGTGAATGTGTTGGTTAAAACCGATATCTGTCAGTTGGTCATAGCGGAGCTCCCGCGCGCGCCGAAGGCGCGTGCGTGCGGAGCATCCATAGCCATATAATTGGTAACCCATCAAGCCGAGAAAATTTGGATGTCACGTACGTACGTACGTACGTCCGTCCGTACGTACGCACGGATTAGGCCTGGGAACGAGTTTTTCGTTTTGCCTTTGTCCTTGATTTTCTCCTTGATTTGGAGTCCTTCTTACGCAAAAAGTGACACAAAAACATATTCAGTTCGTTTAAAGTTGATTTACCTGTCGCAAAAATCTGTAAGAACACTGCATTACTTCAGCTTTTTTTTCTCATGTTATAAAAATGATCTGGACATTTCATTTCAACTTAAACGAAGCGATTGTTTGAAAAGGCGGCAAATCTGTGGCAAGAGTGGCACCTTGTTCGCTTTTTAAGCTGAATGAAAGAGGAGAACAAAGCTGCTGGAAAACATAGATCTTCGTGAATATTTTTCGCTTTATTTACTCATCTACAGCGTGGAAACTTATGCCAAATGAACATCCGAAATGATTGCCGACCTGAATATGATATAATCGGACTACAAGTCAAAAACAGCGAGAGTTGAAGATCTGTACGTCCACGGTTCCTGCGGCTGATTAATTCAGCTGACATTAAGCCGAACTAAAAGTGAGCTCAGAGCCGGTCAATTTCACGAAGTGATGGATAAAGACTGTTAACAGCTACACCGATCGAAAGAAAGGAAGAGATTGATCTTCGCTGATAATTCATATAATATACATGTCGGTCGAGTTGGAGTTGGAGTAAGCTCAAATGGAAACTGGCGTGTTCGTTTCCGATATTATGGCGCTGGTTTGAAAGCTTTGCCCTGCAGAATTTACAAGCCTTTTCCAAATATAAGGTAACAAATGTAATGTTTACCCTAAGCTGAAGTCTGTTTTTTTTTTGTGAGAACTCTAGATCTGTTTGAACTTCATTTATAACCGAATTCGAAGTTGTATGCTTACATTATTTATGAATGCCATTATTTCTTAATGCTGCTTTCAAACCTCTTAGCTTTTAAATTACTTTTGTACATTTTATACAGACATTGTCTATTAAATGTTTGGTTTCAAATGTTGTGTTTTGGTTAGTGGAGTAAACTGTAAAGTTCATTTTTTGGATTTTCATTTGAAAGAATATTAAATTATTGAGCTACATGTAGTCGGATCAAAAACACGTTTCGCAGAAAATCCCGCAAACAAGTCCAAACCAAAACTAGTAAAACTACTCAACGATACTGCACACTAAAATGAATTTAAGCGATTTATTATCCAACTGCTCTATTTTATTCGCTCGCATTGTTTATTTCAGTGAGTGTATGTTAAATATCGTACGCGTGATTTAAGATTCGTAAAAAATTATTTACGCCGGTTTCGTGGCGTGTTACCATAGGAGACCCAAACGTAAAATGTAGGGACTGGAACTGAAAATTGAACCTCATCAAAAGTATAGGTATTTTCTTGAATAAAGTTTATTAAACACTGCCTGGTGTCATTTTTTGTCATTCTACCGAGTTTCAGCGAGATTTGAGCGATTTTAGGTTTTTTAGCCCTACAGCGTTATAATAAGAGACAAGGAAGGAGACTTTGACGAGTTTAACTTCAAAACACGCTTCGTAAACGACTCGAATTTTCACACGAAATGACATTCACTCGTATTGTTACTCACTGAACTCAAAGGATAATGCCTCCAGATTCACTCCCTGCAATCCAACTGAACACACTTCGCGATTTCACGGCGCAAAAGGATAGAAGAGATGAAATATCGAGCAAGAAAACGACGCCAAAAATGCGTGACGCCCGAAAGTTGCCACAAAATGCTGTCGCCATTCGCGGCCGAGACTGAGTACGAGGTTCAAATGATACCTCACTCAGGGAGGGAACGAGATTTTAATGCGAATGGCGACAGCATTTTGTGGCAACTTTCGGGCGTCACGCATTTTTGGCGTCGTTTTCTTGCTCGATATTTCATCTCTTCTATCCTTTTGCGCCTTGAAATCGCGAAGTGTGTTCAGTTGGATTGCAGGGAGTGAATCTGGAGGCATTATCCTTTGAGTTCAGTGAGTAACAATACGAGTGAATGTCATTTCGTGTGAAAATTCGAGTCGTTTACGAAGCGTGTTTTGAAGTTAAACTCGTCAAAGTCTCCTTCCTTGTCTCTTATTATAACGCTGTAGGGCTAAAAAACCTAAAATCGCTCAAATCTCGCTGAAACTTGGTAGAATGACAAAAAATGACACCAGGCAGTGTTTAATAAACTTTATTCAAGAAAATACCTATACTTTTGATGAGGTTCAATTTTCAGTTCCAGTCCCTACATTTTACGCTTGGGTCTCCTATGGTGTTACCTGCACCTGGATGAGTGAGTTCAGACTTTTTCTACCGTACATTTGCTTACCAGAAACGAAGAAAATTCATTTAGTTCTCTACATAAGATTCTGTAATGTATTAAGCAACGTGTACGATAAAACAGAATTGTTAATCATGCAACCAAATAAAGACGGCTCACCACTTCTAAATCACAAACTGCCACAACTCTCTCACACCAAAAAACTGCTTTAAAATAACTTGCATAACCGGCTCCCAATGAATTTGCCAGGTTTGTTTTGCAGCGGTCATTTTCTTCGTTCTGGCGTGAACTCATTTTCTTTGTTGACTTGGTATCGCGCTGTACTTTTTTTGCCTTGAGTTGCTTTGACTGTTTTGAAGTAAATCAAAACAAATTTCCTTGCCTTCATCGAGGTCCTTTTTTCACTGATTTACTCTAGGAAGTTTATTAGTGTACAGTAAAAGTTGTAAAAAGTTTTTATACTAAAATTTGATATGTGCTCCTCCGTGCATACGTGAGGAACCCAATAAAGTGCAGGGACATCAAAACACTGTAAATTCAAGCAAAAAATTAATAAATGGGAGCTCCGCTTTTAGGCCTGCCTAAATCTATATATTATTTGTTTTTTTAATGAGTACAATAAAGACACAAAGAATGACATCGGTGACTTATGATATTTTCCATTTAAGAAAAGGTTTGAAATGAAAAGAATGGGCGCATTTCAAGTTTCGCTGAAATTTAGGTGTAGATTCTTCGAGTCCAGCGTTTAATATTATAGCAGTAAACAGTTTATCCTCTAGTAATTAAAAGAAGATTGTGCTTGGTAATTAAAAATCCTTCGTAATTATAATTGTGATCAACTTGTCAAATGTAGTGCTTGAAATATTCGTGCCAAGAGTAAGGAGTGTAAAAAAAAAATCTCGTTTTTTTATTATTATTTTTTGTGTGGGTGTGTGGGCGTGCTTATTCAGGAACACAAAATATCCATATGTGTTTTCACGTTGCAAGATGTTAAGCTATGCACACAGTTTTAGAGCTGGGCAAAATCGCCGTTTCCTAATAAACCGTTAGTTTTAACTGGTGACAGTTGGCATCGGGTTTGTTTAATCAGACTTCAAAGTTTGACCGGCTGGGCCGTTATAAACCTTGTTTGCATGACGAAATGGAAATTAACGTTTTTCATGTGCGTGATTCACCCCGAACTGGCGATAAATATGATTATATTATGCGGCAAGTTAAAAGTGTGTTTAACTCCTACAGGAGAAAACCTTTTTCCTTTGTGTGTCATTTAAGATTACATAAGATAAAAACTTTATTGATTCGTCGATGCCACATAACCTGGAAAAATCCTATAATAATATGGGGACACAAATTAATAGATACAAAAATTATGTAAAAAGTGGAATTTTAAAATAATTTAATTTGTGATGAGCAGGGGGAACAGCCCTTGTAGCTATCTACTATGAGTAAACTAATATCGCATTTGGGTATCTTTTTTAAAAAATATTTTAAGTTTTTGCTGATCTTACGTCTGGGGATAATTTAATTTTTCACATATTCTCGAAACGTAAACTTTTTTTCAATCACCTGCACTTGTAAGTGAATTTTTTTAAAGAAAATAGTTCGTGAGTAGCTTACGCTTCCAGGCACTAAATATTTACTTAGCGAAAAGCAATTAATTTTACGTTTACTTTTCCAAGTCCCAAGAAAAGGCCGTGAAAATTGAAAGTTTGACTTCCTCAAAGTCGTTCGCTTCGAAGGCCGTTCTCTTGTGCTCCTCGTCGTCCGAACTCGACTTGTATGGAAGTCCGGCTAATAAAAAGGTAAATATATTGTTTTTGGCAAAATAAACATTTGTCGCTGTTCAGTCTATTAGCGTGGGCTTTCTATTAACACTTTCCCTTGCAAGTGCAGGTGGTCCGAAATGGAAATTTGCGTTTCTCGAAAAGATGTCCCTCAGAAAGGTCTTGAGAATTTACAAAATAAGTGTGCGAGACTTCACTAGCCCACGGTTAATCATTTCAGATGGAGAACCTGCAGTGGAAATAAAAACTTTGTAAAATGAAAATACCTTTTTTTATTCAGTATATTTCACAACAGTGCTTCCTCCGGAACTAATTCCACTGAGTTGTAATTAATGCCAACTGGATTATTAAACGCATTTTTATTCCCACCCTTTCGGCTATAATCATTGCGTTCGACGAAGGAGAACACACCCTAATCAAGAAATACTCTAGCTTTTATGGACTATACAACGTTGTCAATTTGGCCCCCCCAGAAAATTTTTCAGGGGCGAATGACGTCATCTCCATGCCATGTGCTTCTGTTTTGCTGTTTGGAGTGATTTCTCTCGACAAAATTGTCCTGTGTTATGGTCTGTTATCGCTGCTGTTTGGAGGGTTTTCATCCAAGGTAGAAGAGTTTTAATCAGCCACCGAACGTCGTAAAAGGAGTGGAAATCGAGTAACTCGATTCGTCGTTTTATACGCAAGGCTGTGCTCTAAGAAAAATTACAAGGAGCCCAAAGGTTCCAAATTATAAGATCCAGGGTGGCCAGCATAAGGCTTATATGAAAGAAATAAGATTATCTGGTCGCCCTAAGGCAAAAGTTAGTCGCCTGAGGCACTCAGGCACCCTTAGAGCACAGCCCTGTATAGGCAAGGTAAACCAGCGTGTTTGCATGCAAAACGATTCACAAAACTAGCTAAAATTGCAAATCGTTAGCATTTCATGTAAAACGAGTGAGTAGAATAAGGATCAAAATTGTTTTATCGCTTCTTTGAATTTGTATTGTATAGTTATTCGCACAATGTTTAGGCATTTTGATGAGGAAATCATTATTGAATATTATGAGTGTATTGACTATGAACGAAAAGTTGATGTGCTGTGCCTCGATCTATTTTCAAATTGAAGTGAAAGTATTTGTAGAAGTCTGTGGAGTTTTAGAAGTTGTGTAGTGCTCTGTGTAGTGCCAAAAGATATTAAACAACTAAAGTGAAATAAATAATTATTTGTCATGTACATGATAATTCATTTCTATTCCATATGAATTTTAGTGTAAAAGAAATGAATGCAAATTGCCCATTCATTTATGACTTTGTACGTTTCTGCTTTGCGAATGTCACATGAAGTGCTAGGAGCGACTTCTATTCACGTTGTTTTACAATATTCTGACATCAATGAGAATTTGCCGTTCTATTCATTATTTGAGGTTCTTTTTGACCTTTGGCAAACAATCACTGCTATGATGACAGATCATGTTTCCGTCCGGTTGAATGGCTTCTTCTGTAACACCCAATTTACGATAACATAGCTTGCAAGCAAAGAAAAATTCTGCCTTAACATATCAAGAACTGCTACAGTGTCACAATTTTTTCACAGTTTATTGAACCCCTTCGAAAACAACACAACCCATTTCTTGATGCGACAAATTCCAGTTTATTTTGCAGAGAGATGTTCTTTTGGCTCGTCACGCAATCTTTCCTCCAAAATGTTGAGTGATGAGATTCCTCTCTCACTCATCCTCATCGCTCCATTTGAGGCATATTAAATGGCATAGTTTGCCAACAACCTTGCTCTTTTGCTACCAGCTGACTCTCCATCTTAGGTCGAACGCACTCCCCTAATCGCTGATTACTACTAGTAATATATTTTCACTTATTACATCCATTAGAAAAAATTTTGCAAAGTAAATTTTCAACAAGGAAACACGTTTTACAGTGCAACGACTTCACTCAGGGACACTAAGACTTTTCAACCAATCACAGGACTAGTTAGAAACAATCAAATCTGAGTGACCAATCATAACAAACTTAAACAACACAATGAACCAATGAGAACAAGCAAATACACGCAATTGGCGGCAAGCGCGGGAAAACGCACGTGACCAAGTCGTGATTGGTTTTGGTTTTGCATCTGATTGGTTGAGTAGGTGGCCCGATTTTTTTGTTTTTGTTTTCGTGTCTAGACCAATCATGTTACACATTTCATTCTGTGCTAATGTTCGGATTTCTTTGAAATGAACAGCGCATCCAGCAACAACAAAAACAAAACTGAACCCAGATTAATAACGACTTGAAAGAGTCAAGTGGCAAAATAAATTTGAACGTAGCGGAAACGCAAGTTTGAATCCAGTGGCAAAAATCAATTTTGAGCTCAGCAGCAAAACAATGTTAAACCGAGTAACAAAAATCATTTGAGCCCTCTTTTGTCACTTTTGTTATAACAATAAAAATAATTTCGTACCCAGCATGGACAAACCAATTCTGAACCCATGCCAGCAGCAAAAATAATTTAAATCCAGCAACAATTATTTTGCAATTATTGGATGACGCTGAGTATGATATGCAGAATTATGCAGATCGAGAAGCCGTCGGCTTCGGCGGATAAAGCAACCTTCGAGATCTGCATACTTCTTTATATTATACGAAAGCCGAATTCAATTCTCTTAAACTAAATTTGGCCTCGGATATTATTTTTCTGGCTGATTTATCTCCTTTCGTTCAGTCTATCAATTTTAATCGCGAAACATATTTGTTCGCGAGTACCCGTCGACAAATACGTTATCGTAGCACAGTTTTTCTTCGAATTTTATTACACATTTATTATGTTCTCATATGTTCGGTGTTAACCTGTCATACAAATCATTACACTTTCGTGATTATAAACTCAACTGTAAGCAAAAGTATTACCTCTGTTGTAGGTCATAATGTGATAGATTTGTACTCATCCAAAGAGGAATTGGCCTAAACTGTTGTGAAACCAAACCTTAAGTTTACATTAATATTTTCTCGTCGGTTCGTTAGCATGATAGAATAATGTAGCGCTTACTTAGTCATTTCGAGTTTGATTTGAAGGCATATTTGCACATAGCAAGAAATGAACTTAATTTGGCTACCTTTTTCCACGCTGTTTGCACAACTATATGTAGATCTGCATGCCAGTCCTCTAAAAACAGTAAACCTGCCTGATTGTGCCTTTAACTGCTTGTTTCACTTCCCTGATTTTCCAACAATACAAGATCGGGTTTAGAGATGAGTTTAAGAAGACTAGCGTTAATGTAGGTATCCAAGCAACCTCATGTTCAATACCATTCGCTTCTAACACAACCACAATGCCCCACGGAACATAGCAGGCAACTAATGCCAACTGCACCCACATAATGCTGGAAACTGTCTTTTTGTATCTTGCTATGCTTAGTGGAATCCCTCCTCCGTTCTGTTGTCCGTGGGGGACATTGTTTTGTAGTTGAGCTTGTTGATGTCGTAGTTTGAGGTGGATCCTCGTGTAACAGAAAAGGGAAGTTATCAGACAAAGGGTTAAGCCAACAGAGTTTGCCTTAGCGGTGATATCAGTTCTCCATACCCAGAGCAATGCAGTTGAAGCAGGAATCAGCCAAAAGCAAGTTATGACTACACGAACTCGTTTTAATGTTACGACATGTCTGTATCTCAGTCCCAGCAACAGTGCGAGAAGTCTGTCCACACTAATTGCTGTAGACGTCAAGGTAGATACGCCACATAAAATGAAACCTGAAGCTCCATAAACTTTGAAAACGTAGTACAGCACATTCACGTTTATCTTTATTACACGAGACATAATGTAGGTAGCGTGGAGTGGTTGAACAATAAAACCAACGCAGAGATCAGTGACCGCCAGACATCGAAAGAAACGTTTCGTCGGAAGATGAATAGAAGAGACATTCTTCAGAGCAATAAGGATTAGAACATTGCTTGCAGCAGCGGTGATGGAAAGAAAAATGTTCAAAACTGAAAAGAATTCAATTACGCCTGCTGGTGGTGCGCTGAGTGCTTGATTCAGTTTGCTTGTGTAGTTTCCTTGTTCAGTAATGTTCGCCATTGTTCTTGAGTCGCCTGAATATTAAGCTTGGCTTGAGGGTTTCATGAAGTTGGAACGTTTATATGAAGCTTCGGGGGAAAAAGAATCAGCTTGCAGCTTTGTTAGTGAAATGATGAATTGATGTGTCGCCGCGCCCCCTTGTGCTTTGTAAGTGTTTTTTAGGAGTTCCTATTAATCCTCAAAGGCCCGTTTTTCCAATAGACTTTTAAATTTCGCAATTTGTGTTTTATCGTTTTCTTGAATGTTTGGGTTAAAACTGACAGGTCTGTCAGTTAGTTATATTTGGTTTTATAATTAGTACAATAAAGACGTAAAGAATAGTATTGGTCACATATGATATCATCTTTTTAAGAAAAGGTTTTAAATGAAACGAATGGGCGAGTTTCAAGTTTCGCTGATATATAGGTGTAGAGTCTTCGAGTCCATTGTTAATATTACAGCAGTAAACAGTTCGTGCTTTATTAAAAATCCCTCGCAGCTGTGATCAACTTGTCAAAAGTAGTGCATCATACATTCGTTTATTGAGTTAAAAAGGAGAAAATGCTTGTTTGTTTGTTTTTTGAGTTTCTTTTCCTGTGTAGGTGGGTGTGTAACCGTGCTAGTTCAGGAACATAGAATATCCATATGTGTTTTCACGTTGCAAGATGCTTGGCTATGCACACAGTTTTAGAGCCGCCCGGCAAAATTAATTCCTAATTACCCATTAGTTTTAACTTGTGACAATTGGCATCGGTTTTGTTTAATCAGACTTCAAAGTTTGACCGGCAGGGCCGTTTAAAAATACCTGTCTGAACGACGAAATGGCAGATAACGTTTTGCGCGTGCAGGATGCATCCTGAACTAGGAAAGAATAAGATTATAGGAGAAATCCTTTTTTCTTGGGAAGGCATTTTTATGGTATTCTCATAATTTAAACTTGTTTTTCAATCACCTGCAGTTCTTAAATATGACGCTGCTAGACTACGTGGTATCAAATATTTACTTAGCAAGAAGCAATTAATTTTACGTTTACTTTGAGAAGTGTGGAAAATTTCGCATGTGAGGCTCGGACAACACAAACAAGACTGAATGTTTTCAAATGACAAAATAATTTTCGATTTTCATTGTCAGAATAACGTTGGAAAAATAGCTCTGCTTTACAACAAGTTCCCCTCCCCCAAACCGTGAAAATTTGAAGGTAGACTTTCTCAAAGCTGTTCGCTTCTAGTTCAGAAGGCCGTTCATCTCTCGTGCTCCGCGCTGTCCGAACTCGACTTGTAAGGAAGTTCAGCTAATTAAAAAGTAAAATAAATTGTTGTTGTCAAAGTCAGCATTTGCCGTTGCGAAGTTTGCAGTACTTTCGTTTATCGTTTTAATCGGGAAAGACATTTGTTCCCGAGTAGCCATCATCAAATACATGATCGTAGCAAAGTTTTTTGTTTAAATTTTATTACAAATTTATTGTGTTATCTTACATTCTGTGTTAACCCATCATACAAATGATCACACTTTCTTGATTAATAACTTAACTGTAAGCAAAAGTTATAACTCTATTGTAAGTCATAATATGATAAATTTGTATTCGTCCAAAGAGGAATCGGCCTAAACTGTTATGAAATCTATGTTGTGAAATCTAACCTCGCGTTAACATTTATTAGTATTTTCTGATCAGTGGCTTAGCATGATAGCATAATCTAGCGCTGTCGTAGTCTTTTCAAGTTCGATTTGAAGGCACATTTGCACATAGCAAGAAATGAACTGAATTTATAGCTACCTTTTTCACGCTATTTGCACAAGAACTGCATGCCAGTCCTCTAAAAACAGTGAAGCTGACTGATTGTGCCTTTAACTGCTTGTTTCACTTCCCTGATTTTCCAGCAATACAGGATCGGGTTCAGAGACGAGTTTAAGAAGACTAATGTCTCTGTAGCTCTCCAAGCCACCTCACGTTGAATTACATTCAGTGCTAGCACAGCCATAATGCCCCACGGAACATAGCAGGCAACTAATGCCAACTGCACCCACATAATGCTGGAAACTGTCTTTTTGTATCTTGCTATGTTTAGTGGAATCCCTTCTCCGTTTTGTTGGGCGTGGGGGACATTGTTTTGTACTTGGGCTTGTTGATGTCGTAGTTTGAAGTGGATCCTCGTGTAACAGAAAATGGACGTTATCAGACAAAGTATTAAGGTAACGGAAGCTCCCATAATGGCGATATCTCTTCTCGTCACCCTGAGGTATCCAATTGAAGCAGCAATTAGCCAAAAACAAGTTATGACTGCACAAACTCGTTTTAATGTTACGACATGTCTGTACCTCAGTCCCAGCAACAGTGCGAGAAGTCTGTCCACACTAATTGCTGTCGATGTCGCGACAGATACTCCACACAAAATGAAACTCGAAGCTCCATAAAGTTTGAGAGAGTAGTTCCCCACCTTCCCGTTCATTTTCATTATACGAGACATGATGTAGGTAGCGTAGAGTGGTTGTACAATAAGACCAACGCAAAGATCAGTGACTGCCAGACATCGAAAGCAAAGTTTTGTCGGAGGATGAATAGAAGAGACATTCTTCAGAGCAATCAGGATTAGAACATTGCCCACAGCAGCGGTGATGGAAAGAAAAATGTTCAAAGCTGAAAGAAATTCAAATATGCCTGCTGGTGGTGCGCTGAGTGCTTGATTGAGTTTGCTTGTGTAGTTTTCTTCTCCAGTAAAGTTCGCCATTGTTCTTGGGTATTCCTAAAATTAAGCTTAAGGAACTTACAAAACTGTCAGTTTGTAGCTCGTTAAGTGATGATGTTTTTATTTCACTGATAAACACGCTCACTTGTCCTTCGTATTAATCCTTAAACGTCCTGTGTTTATTGCATTAGACTTTTAAATTTCATCGGTTGACCATTTTCTTGAATGTTTGTGCTTAAAACTGATAGATCTGTCAGTTGCTTAGATATTACATCGCTTATTAGTTGAAAAAAAAAACAAACAAACAAAACAAAGAAAAACAAACAAACAAAGGCATTAAGATTGTACTAGTTTTCCCAAGCTCCCAGAGTGTAATGACCGAAAAAAGTGTCGGTCGCATATCTTTTTAGCGAAAATGTCTATGAAAAGAATAGACCTCTTTCATAAATGGCGGGTCTAATTGTTATTCTTTTATGTGCATGTAAATAAGCCTTCCTAGCCTCGTCAACATGTGTAAAATAAAAGAATTTTTAGTCAAAAACGAGGCTAGGAAGGCTTATTTGCATGTGCACAAAAGAATAGTTATTATGCTCGCCATTTATGAAAGAGGTCTATGGGCGATTTTTTTAAAAAAATTCTGCTGTTATTTAGGTGTAGAGTCTTTTCGCGTCTATCGATAGATATAACGGCTGTAAACAGATCATCCTCTTGTAATTTAAATAAAACTTATTTTTCTAAGCGCGCACGTAGCACATCGATCTTGATTATTAAAAATTCTTCACGCTGTAACTGTGGTTGAAGGTATTGAGTAAGCTGTAAAAATGATCATTTGCTTTTTGTTGAGGTTCGGGAATTCAGAACATTACACATTGCAAGATGTTTAAGTTTTATAGATGTACATACACAAGAGTTTTTAAGCCGGAAAAAATTGTTTCCTTGTCATTTATATTGAAATAGTCAAACCAATATTTGCTGCATATAGCTCTAATAGTCGACAATTATATACACAAGAGTTTTAAAGCCGGACAAAATTGTTTCCTCGTGATATTTTCAACGGCTGATCACCGGATATTGAAATGGTCAAACAAATATTTGCCGCATAGAGTTGTTAGAGTCGACAATTCGACAAAATAGTTATACGAGACTTCACTAGTCTACTTAATTACAGTTTATCGTACGGGGAAATTACTCCAGATGGTGACACCTGGACAGGAAGTTAAACTCGTGGTAAAAATGAAAGGAGAACTGCGTATTTATGTGGCCAATGTTCATTCACTAGGACTTTAATTTACCTTTTATCAAGTACTTTAATTTCTTGTAAATACGCTATTTCTTTCTTTATATTGTTTTAGTTTGATTTTCTTTCCAATTTTTGAAAGGAGTTTCGGTGAAAACTGAACCATTCAGAAATGAGTTTGATGTGCATTAAAATTAGCCAGTAATCTGAATCTCGTCTGTATGAGACAGGGAAGCTCATATCTGGTCTCACGCTTTCATGTAAAAATGAGTTTGATTTGAACAAAAATTAGCTAGTGATCTCAATCTCGCCCAGATGAGACGAGCAAACTCGCATTTTAACTGTACATGACGATGGAAATTCGAGACAAACTCTTTTTTATCGGAAGAGTTTGTATCCGGTCTCATCTCGTCATTTTTCCTTTTTTCAACTTATGAAGTCACCGTGTTTGTGTCAAAAAGTGATCGATATGTTGTCAACTTTTTGGGAAAATTAACTCGTTTGCTAATTTAAAACAGAGTTGAAACTGTTTGTTTTTCCCTCTAGGTGTCTTAGCATGAATTAATTGAAAGTAAAATCGGTCGCATATGGTTTTGGCACGAGTTGAACAAAGAAACCGGCGCGTTTGAAGTTCTCAAAGTCTATTCGAGTCTCGTTTGATGTAACAGCTCTAAACAGTTTTTTCGGTATCTAAGCTATCAAAGAACTTTTTTCCTAAACCCTCGCGGAACGTATCCGGCTTATTTATTAAAACTTTGCGAATTGGAAAAGTCAAAAATGTGCATCATACACACATATTGTAGCAAAAAGTAATGTCTGATTCAAGAGCGCACTGTCTTTTCACGTGCACAAGCTGATTGATGATTTAACGATTGCCCCTCCATCACCCCCTTCGTGGGCGTTATGGAGTTTTTATAGTGTAAAAAGAGGGTTATAAGCCCCTCCAGTTAAAGGCCCCTTCGGTTATAAGCCCCTCCAATTAAAGGCCCCTTCGGCTATAAGCCCCTCCAGTTAGAGGCCCATCTGTCTGCTAAAAACAACAGCAACTAAAGAAACATTTCAGGAAGAAGCTCTTCCGTATATAATCCGTCCCCCATTCAAGTTTTCTATATGAACGATACTAGCATTCTCCAAGAACATTGTACTTTAAATAGAAACGGGCTTGCGAGTAAGAGTAGAAATCAAACCACTCAACTATAGTTGTTTTGTTGCGATATATCTCTAATCAGTCTTTAAATCTCGTTTCTGTTTGTATTCAAGCGGTTTAAGGCCCCTACGGATATTAGCTCCCCCGGTTATAAGCACACACAAAACCGCTTACGAAGTTGTTTTAGCCCAGGGATTATAACTGACATTTTGCGGTATTTTTGGAGTTCAGTGCATCTTTGCATGCATCAGGTGAGAAAATCTACAAAAATAAGGTCGTCTATAATGAGTGAAGATGAAAGGGTTGTGCGGTTGTTATCGACCGTAGATGTTCGCACAATCATTGAAAAATTTGCATTGCAAATGAAGTACGGTATTCCTTGTGCCAAACTTACTTGAGGAGGTTGAGGTGAGTTTCATATTATATTTTTCACAACAGTGCATCTATTACAAAAAAGTCTGGAAATAGAAAATTTCAATCGGGAATTACAATTTACGCTGCAATAACTTGAATCAGGGACACATAAAACTTTTCAATCAATCACATCAGTAGATGAAAAAAAAGAAGAATCTGAGTGACCAATCACGGGAAAGTTAAACAACACAAAGAACCAATGAGAACACGAAGGAAACACGTAATCAGCGCCAAGCGCGGGAAAACGCACGTGACGAGATCGTGATTTGTTTTGGTTTCGCATGTGATTGGTTGAGTAGGTGGCGCGAATTTTTTTGTCTTCGTGTGTTGAGCATTCATGTTCCATATTTCATTCTCTTCTAATGTTCTAATTTCTTTGAAATGAACAGTGCATCCAGCAACGACAAAAACAAAACTGAACCCAGCTTAATAACGACTTGATAGAGTCAAGTGGCAAAATAAATTTGAACGCAGAGGAAACACAAGTTTGAATCCATTGGCCAAAATTAATTTCGAGCTCAGCAGCAAAAGAAGGTTAAACCAACTGACAGAAATAACTTAAGCTCTCTTTTGTCACTTTTGTTATAATGATAAAATAATTTTGCACCCAACGCGGACAAAACAATCCTGAACCCAGCAGCAAAATTAATTTTGAACCCAGCGTCAATTATTTAGCAATTATTGGATGAGGCTGTGTATGATATGAAGTATTATGCAGATCGAGGAGCCTTCGGCTTCGACGAATAACACCCTCCGTGATCTGCATGATTCTTCATATCATACGAAAGCCGAGTTCAATAATTGTTGTAGCAGTGGGACAAGTAGCAACAAAAGAACTCTGTCTCTTCTGAAGCTAAATTTAGGAATAGTTATGCAGCTCTCGTAAGCTTGTAATTCTACTGGTCCTCTAGTGTAGCAGCTGCTATTGTTTTGAGGGCTAGGGGCATTGTTCTTGTTGTTTGTTCTATTGTTCTCTCAGCTACTCATGTGAGACCTTACGAGAGCTGCATGGCGACCCAAATTTAGCCTCGGAAATTATTTTCCCGAGTAATTTCTCTCCTTTCGTTTATCAATATTTATCGCGAAAGAAATTTGTTCACAAATAGCCATCAACAAATACATGCAGTGATCGCAGCATAGTTATTCTGTGAATTTTATTATACATTTATTATGTTGCCGTACATTCTGTGTTAACCTATCATACAAATCATCACACTTTCTCGATTAGAAACGAAACTGTAAGCAAAAGTTTTAACTCTGTTGTAGGTCATAGCATTGAAGATTTGTACTCATTCAAAGAGGAATCGCCCGAAACTGTTTTTTTTTTTTTTTTTTAATTTATTTAACCTCGGAGCTGACGGGGGCTGACTAGGTCCCTAGCAATCATATGCTAATATGCGGAGGAAAAAAAATAACAAATATATATACAGAACAAAAAATTAAATTAAGTTGTGAAGCTTAACCTTACGTCTATTGTGAAACCTAACCTTTACATTTATTAATATTTTCTTATCGGTGGCTTAGCATGATAGCATAATCCAGCGCTGTCTTGGTCTTTTCCAGTTCGATTTAAAGGTGTCCACTATTAGTAGAGGGGACGTAAAGCTGACTGATTGTGCTTTTAACTGCTTGTTTCACTTCCCTGATTTTCCAACAATAGAGGATCGGGTTTAGAGATGAGTTTAAGAATACTAATGTGTGTATAACATTCCAAAGCACATAATATTTTTTTCCATTAACATCTAGCAGAGGGACAATGATCCACGAAACATAGCAGGCAACTAATGCCAACTGCACCCACATAATGCTGGAAACTGTCTTTTTGTATCTTGCTATGTTTAGTGGAATCCCTTCTCCGTTCTGTTGTCCATGGGGGACAATGTTTTGTATTTGGGCTTGTTGAGAGAGTATAAGTCGATCCCATGTATAAGTCGACCCCCTATTTTTGAGGCCATAAACTAAGATTTTTTCGTTTCTGGGTAAGAATCTTCCTGGAAAACTAACCTTGTGTTTCTTAGAATTTCCTTTCAGGTAGAGGTACTTTAAATGAAAAAATCACAGCAAGTTTCAATATGAAGTTTATTATCGTGCTAACGTGAGCGTTTTTGCAACACATGTTTATCTGGCATTTTGTCCATAATTTTTGAAACAGGCTTCAAAAATCAAATGCACTAATTTCAAACGAACCTTAGAAGCGCCTTTAGAAGACAAGCAAAACACCAAGTTACACCAAAAACCTTTGAAAACGACTCGATAAACAACGTGCCAAGCTTGCTCGGGGTACTTGGTAACCAAGCTACAAAATTGGTGAGGTACTGGTAACTGATAACTACACGTGTTTGCATCATGCCAGGTTACTAAGTAGCGAAGTTCGAAGCGAGAAAGATCGTACACAAAGATGTTTTTCTCGAGTGGATTTTACAGCTTTATGAGTGGAAAATGTCAGTCCTTTATTCAAACCTTGTGCCAGTGACTCTCTACAACATTCAGGTTTATATTAAGCAGATAAATCTTAAGGAATTTCGACTTGAACTGTCAATTTTACGCCAGCGATAGCAAAGCGAAAGGACATTGTAACCTGTACTGTTGTTTATATGATGTTTGATGACATATAAAAGCAATTGTTATGCTAATTGTGCAGAATTTATTTAACTGGCCCTTGGGTCGAAAATTTTGACCCATGTATAAGTCGAGGACGATTTTTTTGACCGATATTTAGGTAAAAAAAGGTCGACTTATACACGGGTAAATACGGTAATTGGAAAGTTAATTAGAGTCTTTCGCTTGATATAACGGCTGTGAACAGTTTGTCAGCATCTAAACAATGGAAATGAACTTAGTTTTTAATGCATCACGCAAGACATACGACTTATTTATTAAAATCCTTGTGAATTGTGAAAATTACATAAAATGTGCCTCCTACCCACATGTATTGAGTTAGTAGGAAAAACTAATATTTTTGTTTTATTTTTTCCTCTGATTTAACAATGCACTGTACTTTCATCTACTCAAGCTGTTTGACAAACGCCCATCCCCCATCCCCTGCGTGGGCTTCATTGAGTTTTGACGTCTTAAGAGTTTTGTGACATTCTGCATGCATTAGTTGAAAATCTTCAAAAATAAGTAAGTCAATAATGAGTGAAGACGAAGGCGTTGTGGCTGTTGTTATTTACTATAAATATTCAGACAGTCATTGAAAAATTTGCATTATAAGTGCAGTACTTCGTTTACCAACTTTCTTATTAAGCAAGCTACCTAAGAACTCTTGTTTACCATCTGCAGAACGCAGAACAGTCGATATAAACATAAACGAAGGTAAACAGGAACACATAATAGTCCCTTCATGTCAGTCTTATGACGTTTCAAGCTGAAGAGAAAGACTGCTGCATTGAGCAGTGTATTATATAGATAAGCTGGCCATGCAAGTTTGTTTTGTTTGCTCGGTAAATTGCTGGAAATATCTTTTTCAAATTTTATTATGTTATCATACATTCTGTGTTAACCTATCGTGCAAATGAACACACTTTCTTGATTCTAAACTTAACTGTAAGAAAATGTTTTAACTTTGTTGCAGGTCATAATATGATAGATTTGTACTCATCCAAAGAGGAATCGGCCTAAACTGTTGTGAAACCTAACCTCGCATTTACATTAATTAGTATTTTCTCATCGGTGGCTTAGCATGATAGCATAATCTAGCGCTGTCTTAGTCTTTTCCAGTTCGATTTGAAGGCAAACTTGCGCATAGGAAGAAATGAACTGAAGTTAGCTACCTTTTCTTTCACGTCATTTGCACAAGTATATGTCGATCTGCACGCAAGTCCTCTAAAATCAGTAAAGCTGCCTGATTAAGCCTTTAACTGCTTGTTTTACTTCTGTAATTTTCCAACAATACAGGATCGGGTTTAGAGATGAGTTTAAGAAGACTAGGGTGTGTGTAGCTCTCCAAGCTACCTCATGTTCAATTCCATTCGTTTCTAGCACAACGACAATGCCCCACGGAACATAGCAGGCAACTAATGCCAACTGCACCCACATAATGCTGGAAACTGTCTTTTTGTATCTTGCTATGTTTAGTGGAATCCCTTCTCCATTCTGTTGTCGGTGAGGGTCATTGTTTTGTACTTGGGCTTGTTGATGTCGTAGTCCACATCCTCGTGTAACAGAAAATCGAAGTTACCAGACAAACTATTATGCCAAGAGTAAATCCCTTATAGGTGATATCAATTCTCCACACTCTAAGCCATCCACTTGTAACAGCAATTAGCCATAAACAAGTTATGACTATACGGACTCGTTTTAATGTTACGACATGTCTGTATCTCAGTCCCAACGTCAGCACGAGAAGTCTGTCCACACTTATTGCTGTCGATGCCAAGCCAGATACTCCACATAAAACGTAGCCTGCAGCTCCAGTCACTTTGGAAACATAGAACAAAACATTCACGTTCATTTTTATTACACGAGACATAATGTAGGTAGCGTAGAGTGGCTGTACAATAAGACCAACGCAAAGATCAGTGACCGCCAGACATCGAAAGAAAAGTTCTGTCGGAGGATGAATAGAAGAGACATTCTTGAGAGCAATAAGTATCAGAACATTGCCCACAGCAGCGGTGATGGAAAGAAAAATGTTCAAAGCTGAAAAAAATTCAAGTATGCCTGGTGGTGATGCGCTGAGTGCTTGGTTCAGTTTGCTTGTGTAGTTTCCTTCTGCAGTAAAGTTCGCCATTGTTATTGGGTGATCAGAAAATTAAGCCGTTGCTTTGGAGTATGCTTGGAGTTGAAGTAGTTAGCTGCACAATGCACAATTCCAGTATGTTCTGTTCTTTGGACAGCAGGCCTCTTGGACAAAGCAGCTGATATTGTGTTAGACTCAGTTATAGCAAGTGAAACGCAGAATGGTTTTTGCACTCGTTAATGTTAACATAAAAAGGAATTCAGTTTCAAGGTTTTGGAACATTCGATAGTTGTATTTTGTCCGGACCGAAATGTATTCAGATTCAAGCTAGGGCATTTACAAGTAAGATCATTATTTACCTGCATCTTAAGCAATATCCTGAAACCTGTCTTGAACGGGAGATCGAAATGTTGAGCAATTTCCTTTCCAGTGATCAGTGTCCTTCGAAGTCTGTTACGTTATTTATTTTGCTGTAAACCTTATTTAAACTTGTCATGAATTATCGCACTTTACGCGTATGTAAGCTGGCTTGCACTATACAAATTGCGATTTACCAAGATTTGGTAGAAATAAGATTTACCACTATTTGCCTCAGTTACTACGAGGTTTAATCATCGAGTAGTAGAGAGACAAGAGAATTCCAGACGTGCGAGTCCTTCTGTTTGTGCTCTCTTATTGACAAGAGACAACGACACTGTACGGCTGGCATTAAGTAACGAGTATCGTGCAGCAAGCCTGTGCTGTGTTTAGCTTTTCGATTATGACCGTCTGACCGTTCATCCGTTCGTTTTATAACGCCCAAGCAGGAAAATCGTTTCCACCCCTACTGGTACAGTATCGCCTAAAACCCTTCCGATATATTGTTGCAGGATTTCGGGCAGTTTCTTTAGCGTGTAAAGAAGTCGAAGAGCGACCGCGAAAGCAGCAGAACAAGTAACAAGAAAAGAACTCTGCCTCTTCGGTGGTTAAATTCGGTCTTGGAAATTATTTTCTCGAGTGATTTCTCTCCTTTCGTTTATCAATTTTAATTGCGAAACATATTCGTTCGCGAGTAGCCATCAACAAATACATGATCGCAACACAGTTTTTCTTTCAATTTATTATACATTTACTGTCATCATACATGCAGTGTTGACCTATCGTACAAACCTATCATGTAAGGAAAAGGGCTAACACCGTTGAAGGTCATTTGTACTCATCCAAAGAGAAATCGGCCTAAACTGTTATGAAGCTAACCTAATGTCTATTGTGAAACCTAACCTCGCGTTTACATTATTTTATTAATGTTTTTTCATCCGTGGCTTAGCGTGATCGCATAATCTCATAAGATGTCTTTTCCAGTTCGATTTGAAGGCACATTTGCACATAGCAAGAAATGAATTTAGCTCCCTTTTTTCACGCAATTTGCACAAGTTTATGCCGATCTGCACAGCCAGTCTTCTAAAAACAGAAAAGCTGTCTTATTAGACTTTTAACTGCTTGTTTCACTTCCCTGATTTTCCAACAATAGAGGATCGGGTTCAGAGATGAGTTAAAGAGGATTAGTATGTCTGTAGTTATCCAAGTTGCTCCATGTTGAATTCCGTTTGCATGTAGCACAACCGCAATGCCCCACGGAACATAGCAGGCAACTAATGCCAACTGCACCCACATAATGCTGGAAACTGTCTTTTTGTATCTTGCTATGTTTAGTGGAATCCCTTCTCCGTTCTGTTGTCCGTGGGGGACAATGTTTTGTACTTGGGCTTGTTGATGTCGTAGTTTGAGGTGGATCCTCGTGTAACAGAAAATGGAAGTTACCAGACAAAGTATTAAGACAACAGTGGCTGCCATTACGGCGATCTGAACTCTCCACAACCTTAGCCATCCAACTGAAGCCGCAATTAGCCAAAAACAAGTTATGACTACACGAACTCGCCTTAATGTTACGACATGTCTGTATCTCAGTCCCAGCAACAGTGCGAGAAGTCTGTCCACACTTATTGCTGTCGACGTCAAGCCAGATACGCCACATAAAACGTAACCTGCAGCTGCAGTCACTTTGGAAACATAGAACAAAACATTCGCGTTCATTTTTATTACACGAGACATAATGTCGGTAGCGAAGAGTGGCTGAACAATAAGACCAACGCAAAGATCAGTGACCGCCAGACATCGAAAGAAAAGTTTTGTCGGAGGATGAATAGAAGAGACATTCTTCAGAGCAATCAGGATTAGAACATTGCCCACAGCAGCGGTGATGGAAAGAAAAATGTTGAAAGCTGAAAAAAATTCAAGTATGCCTGGTGGTGATGCGCTGAGTGCTTGGTTCAGTTCGCTTGTGTAGTTTCCTTCTCCAGTAATGTTCGCCATTGTTCTTGGGTGGTCAGACAATTAAGCCGTTGTTTTGGAGTATGCTTGGAGTTGAAGTAGTTAGCTACACAATACACAATTCCAGTATGTTCTGTTGTTTGGACAGCAGGCCTCTTGGACAAAGCAGCTGATATTGTGTGAGTCTCAGTTATAGCAAGTGAAACGCAGAATGGTTTTTACACTCGTTAATGTTAACATAAAAAGGAATTCAGTTTCAAGGTTTTGGAACATTCGATAGTTGCATTTTGTCCGGACCGAAATGTATTCAGATTCAGATTCAAGCTAGGGCATTTACAAGCAAGATCATTATTTACCTACATCTTAAGCAATATCCTGAAACCTGTCTTGAACGGGAGATCGAAATGTTGAGCAATTTCCTTTCCAGTGATCAGTGTCCTTCGAAGTCTGTTACGTTATTTATTTTGCTGTAAACCTTATTTAAACTTGTCATGAATTATCGCACTTTACGCGTATGTAATCTGGCTTGTACTTTACAAATTGCGATTTACCGAGATTTGGTAGAAATAAGATTTACCACTATTTGCCTCAGTTACTACGAGGTTTAATCATCGAGTAGTAGAGAGACAAGAGAATTCCAGACGTGCGAGTCCTTCTGTTTGTGCTCTCTTATTGACAAGAGACAACGACACTGTATGGCTGGCATTAAGTAACGAGTATCGTGCAGCGAGCCTGTGCTGTGTTTAGCTTTTCGATTATGACCGTCTGATCGTTCATCAGTTCGTTTTATAACGCCCAAGCAGGAAAATCGTTTCCACCCCTACTGGTACAGTATCGCCTGAAATCCGATATATTGTTGCAGAATTTCGGGCAGTTTTTTTAGCGTGTAAAGAAGTCGAAGAGCGACCGCGAAAGCAGCAGAACAAGTAACAAGAAAAGAACTCTGCCTCTTCGGTGGTTAAATTCGGTCTCGGAAATTATTTTCTCGAGTGATTTCTCTCCTTTCGTTTATCAATTTTAATCGCGAAACATATTCGTTCGCGAGTAGCCATCAACATGATCGTAGCACAGTTTTTCTTTCAATTTTATTATACATTAACTGTTATCATACATGCTGTGTTAACCTATCATACAAACCCATCATGTAAGCAAAAGTACTGACTCTGTTGTAGGTCATTTGTTCTCATCCAAAGAGGAATCGGCCTAAACTGTTCTGAAAACTAACCTGTCTATTGTGAAACCTAACCTCGCGTTTACATTTATTAATATTTTCTCATCTGTGGCTTAGCATGATCGCATAATGTCATAAGCTGCCTTAGTCCTTTCCAGTTCGATATGAAGGCACATTTGCACATAGCAAGAAATGATTTTAGCTACCTTTTTTCACGCACATTTGCACTAGTTTATGTCGATCTACACAGCTAGTCTTCTAAAAAGAGAAAAGCTGCCTAATTGTCGCTTTAACTGCTTGTTTCACTTCCGTGATTTTCCAACAATACAGCATCGGGTTCAGAGATGAGTTTAAGTAGACTAGTGTGTTTGAAGCTATCCAAGCTGCATCATGTTTAATTCCATTCACATACAGCACAGCCGCAATGCCCCGCGGTACATAACAGGCAACTAATGCCATCTGCACCCACATAATGCTGGAAACTGTCTTTTTGTATCTTGCTATGTTTAGTGGAATCCCTTGTCCGTTCTGTTGTCCTTGGGGGACATTGTTTTGTACTTGGGCTTGTTGATGTCTTAGTTTGAGGTGGATCCTCGTGTAACAGAAAATAGAAGTTACCAGACAAAGTATTAAGACAACCGATGTTTCCTTAATTGCGACATCCCTTCTCCACACTCTGAGCCATCCACTCGAAGCAGCAATTAGCCAGAAACAGGCCACAACTGTGCGAATTCGCCTTAATGTTACGACATGTCTGTATCTCAGTCCCAGCAACAGTGCGAGAAGTCTGTCCACACTAATTGCTGTCGACGTGTAGGCAGTTATTACACATAAGCTATAACTTGAAGCTGCCCAAGCTTTGTTAACATAGAACAAAACATTCAAGTATGCCTGATTGTGGTGCGCTGAGTGCTTGGTTCAGTTTGGTTGTGTAGTTTCCTTCTGCAGTAATGTTCGCCATTGTTCTTGGGTGGTCAGAGAATTAAGCCGTTGCTTTGGAGTATGCTTGGAGGTGATGTAGTTAGCTGCTTTGAGAAAACGGGTATCAGCTTGCAGCTTTGTTAGTGAGGTGACGATTTTTCATGTCGCTGATGCCTCGTCAGCTTGTTCTTTTCAAAGCCCGATTCTTACTGCATTACACTATTAATTCTGGTAATTTGACCATATTCTTGAAGACTTAAGTTTAGAGCTTATAGATCTGTCAGTTTCATTGATATTACATCGGTTATCAGTAAAAAAAGACAAAACAAATAATTGGGATTGTGCTATTTTCCCCAAGCTGTTAGAGTACAGTGAAGACCGAAAGAATAGCATCAATCACATATCTTTTTAAGAAAAAAAATTAAATGAAAAGAATAGGTGCAAGTTAACGTCTTCTTTTATTCAGTGACAGAGCCGATCAGTCTTGTCAAATGGGAAATTATCCATCAAAGTATGAGCAGTTTTCTGTGAAAAATTTGCTTTGTTGTCTATGTTGAATTAAGATTTTCTATGGTCGCATTGCCCTTCAGCTTTCAGACCTCATTTCCGCTCTTAGTATACAACTATAAACCAAGCATAATCAGTCAGGAAATGCACAATTCCAATATGTTCTGTTGTTTGGACAGCAGTCCTCTTGGAGAAAGCAGCTGGTAATGTATTAGGTTTTCTAGCAAATGAAATGCAGAATGAATGTCAAACTCGGAAATGTTAACTTAAAAAGGAATTCTGTTTTGTTTATCCTTTGAAACACTTGATAGTTGTATTTTGTCCAGAAATGTATTTATATTCAGATTGCTGTAAAATGCGAAGCTAGCGCATTTACAAGTAAGGTCATCTTTACCTACAACTTGTGCAATATCCTGAAACCTGTCTTGAACGGGAGATCGAAATGCTGAGCCATTTCCTTTCCAGTGATCAGTGTCCTTCGAAGTCTGTTACGTTATTTATTTTTCTGTAAACGTTACTTAAACTTGTCATTTATTGTGAAAGATGAAATATTCAAGAGTGCACTGTACTTTCATGTACTCAAGCTGTTTGACAAACGCCCCGCCCCCATCCCCTGCGGGGGATTCATTGAGTTTTGACGTCTTTAGAGTTTTGTGACATTCTGCATGCATTAGTTGAAAATCTTCAAAAATAAGTAAGTCAATAATGAGTGAAGACGAAGGCTTGTGCGGTTGTTATTTACTATAAATATTCAGACAGTCATTGAAAAATTTGCATTATAAGTGCAGTACTTCGTTTACCAACTTTCTTATTAAGCAAGCTATACTGTTTACCATCTGTATAACATTTTCAGAGAAAAAACTTTGTCGTGGAAGTGAGCTTGGTAAAATAGAAAATATATTTTATTTTCCCGGCAGTACATCTATTAGAAATAATTTTGCAAAGGGAAAACTTCAATTAGGAAAGACATGTTGCGCTGCATCGACTTCAATCAAGGACACATGAGGTTTTTAACCAATCACAGGACTAGTTGGAAAAAGAGAATCTGAGTGACCAATCACAGCAAATTTAAACACACAATGGACCAATAAAGCAAATACACGCAAGCGGCGACAAGTGCGGGAAAACGCACGTGACCAAATCGTGATTAGCTTCGCATCTAATTGGTTAAGTAGGTAGCGCCAATTTTTTTCTTGTTTCCGTTTGTTGACCAATATTTCATTCTCTGCTAATGTTCGAATTTCTTTGAATTGAACAGTGCTTCCAGCGACAGCAAGAGAAATATGTGACCCTCCTTCAGAACGACTTGAAAAAGTCTAGTAGCAAAATAAGTTTGATCGCAGCGGTAGCACAAGTTTGAATCCAGCGGCAAAAAGTAATTTTGAGCCCAAACAAGGTTAAACCAAGTGACAAAATAATATAAGCTCTCTTTTGTCGCTTTTGTTATAATAACAAGATCCAGGGCGGGCAAAACAATCCTGAACCCTGCAGCAAAATTAATTTTGAACCCAGCATCAATTATTTAGCAATTACTGGATGAGGCTGAGTATGTTATGAAGTATTATGCAAATTGAGGAGCCTTCGGCTTCGGCGGATAACACGCTCCGTGATCTGCATGATTTTCCATATCAGATGAAAGCGGAATTCAATAATTATTATTCATCCAGAGCCCTAAAAGCACAAAATGCATTTAACAAAACTGTGGCCAATTCGTCCGCTGTTGGTGGATTTTGGATATTTTTCTCCTGAAGATAAGCTTTAGCAATCGACTTCCCTTCGTAGTTTTTTTTTTGTGGTCTGCGATCTTTATGATCTCGATCATTGGAGGTCAGTTACGTTATTTATTTTGCTGTAGACTTTATTTAAATTTGTCTTCAATAAAAATTCTTTAGGTATACAAATTTCGATTTACCAAGATTTAACTACTACGAGGTTTAATCATCGAGTAGTATAAAAGACAAGAGAATTCCTGACACTCTCTGACTGATAAGAGACAACGAGCCTGTACGGCTGGCATTAAGTAACGAGATGCCGTGCGGCGAGCCCGTGCTTTGCCAAGCTTTTCCTCCTCGATCAAGACCGTTCGACTGTTTATCCGTCCGTTTTACAGCGTCCAAGCGGGAAAACCGTATCTGCCCCTACTGGAACAGTATCGTCTAAAACCATTCCGTTGCAGAATTTCAGGCATTTACAAAGAAGGCGTACAGCGACCGCGAAAGTAGCAGAACAAGTAACAATAAAAGTACTCTGTCTCTTCTGAAGCTTCTCTCTTCTGGAGTGAGCTATATTCGGCCTCGGAATTATTTTCCCGAGTAATTTCTCTCCTTTCGCTTGTCAATTTTTAATCGCGAAACATATTCGTTCGCGAGTAGCCATCAACAAATACATGATTGTAGCACATTGTTTCTTTAAATTTTATTATACATTTATTATTTTATCATACATGCAGTGTATTTTCTTGATTATAAACGTAACTGTAAGCAAACGTTTTAACTGCAGTTGTAGGTCATAACACGATAGATTTGTACTCATCCAGAGAGGAATCGGCCTAAACTGTTGTGAAACCAAAACTAACGCAACCCTCCAAGTTAAGACCATTTTAGTCGCCATGGCGACTAAAATTTTGGAGCTGGCGACTAAATTGGAACCGAAGTCGCCAGCCTGGCGACTAAAATTGAGAAGAAGTATTGAAAGCGTGAGCTAATTTAGCGACTAAAATTTTTCACTGGCGACCAAACTTGAGCAGTCGGTGGCCAAATGGCCACTAAGGAAAAAAAATAAACTTGGAGGGTTTTAACGTCTATTTTGAAAGCTAAGTTTACATTAATATTTTCTTGTCGGTTCGTTAGCATGATAGAATAATGTTAGCGCTTTCTTAGTTTTTTTCCAGTTCGACTTGAAGGCACATTTGCACGTAGCAAGAAATGAACTGAATTTATCTACCTTTTCACGCTATTTGCACAAGTATATGTCGATCTGCATGCCAGTCGTCTAAAAACAGTAAAGCTTCCTGATTTTGCCTTTAACTGCTTGTTTCACTTCCCTGATTTTCCAGCAGTACAAGATCGGGTTTAGAGATGAGTTTAGCAAGACTAGAGTTATTGCAGTCATCCAGGCCGTGGCGTCTTCTATTCCATTCGTATCCAGCGCAGCCACACTGCCCCACGGAACATAGCAGGCAACTAATGCCAACTGCACCCACATAATGCTGGAAACTGTCTTTTTGTATCTCGCTATGTTTAGTGGAATCCCTTCTCCGTTCTGTTGTCCGTGGGGGACATTGTTTTGTATTTGGGCTTGATGATGTCGTAGTTTCATTTGGATCCTCGTGTAACAGAAAATGGAAGTTACTAGGCAAAGAAAACAGAAAATAGAAACTCCCATATAAGCGATAACTTCTCTGTACTTCCAGAGCGTTCCACTTAAAGCAGCAATTAGCCAAAAGCAAGTTATGACAACACAAACTCGTTTTAATGTTACGACATGTCTGTATCTCAGTCCCAGCAACAGTGCGAGAAGTCTGTCCACACTAATTGCTGTCGATGTCAAGACAGATACACTACACAATATCATACTTGACGCTCCGTAAATGTTGTGAACGTAGTACAGCACATTCACGTTCATCTGTATTGTACGAGACATAATGTAGGTAGCGTAGAGTGGCTGTACAATAAGACCAACGCAAAGATCAGTGACCGCCAGACATCGAAAGAAAAGTTTTGTTTGAGGATGAATAGAAGAGACATTCTTCAGAGCAATCAGGATGAGAGCGTTGCCCACAGCAGCGGTGATGGAAAGAAAAATGTTCAAAGCTGAAAAAAATTCAACTATGCCTGCTTGTGATGCACTGAGTGCTTGGTTCAGTTTGCTTGTGTAGTTTCCTTCTCCAGTAATGTTCGCCATTGTTCTTTGGTGGTCTGGAAATGAAGCTTGCATTAAAGAGTTCTTACAGTGAAAGAACTTACAAAACTTTCAGTTTGCAGTTTTGCTAGTGAGGTTGTGATCTGATATTTCTCTGATAGCGCGGCTTCTTGTGTTTTGTGTTTTCTAAGACTTCCTATTTATCCTTAAAAGTTACCAGTAAGACACTACCTGTCTGTAACCTGTATTTTTATTCGCCCGCTATAAACACTACCTCTATTGTTTTTCAGGGCTAGGGGCATTGTTATGACTTGTTATCTATTGTTTTAAGAACCAATGAAGTAACTCGTTCCGAGAGGTAGTGGGCGACTTAAAGTAACACCTGTAAACAGCTATCCTTTCGTAATTCAAATAAAACCTATTTTTGTCATCGCGCACGTAGCACATCGGGCTTGCATATTAAAAACTTTACACTGTTTATTGTGGTTGATAGCATTGAGTTAGCTATTATTGCTTTTTTCGTTGGGATTCAGGAACACAACACACAATATGTATTTACGCAAAGCAAGATTATAGATCTGTATACACAAGAGTTTTAAAGTCGGCAACATTGTTTCCTCATGATTTGTTTTAACGGTTGATCACCGGATATTGAAATTGTCAAGCAAGTATGCGCCTTGGTATTCGCATAGAGTTCTTAAAGTTAACAATTCGACCTAATTTTTATGCGAGACTTCACCAGCCTTCTAAATTACAGTTTATCCTGCGGGGAAATTACTACAGATGGGGACACCTGGACAGGAAGTGAAAGTGTTGGTAAAAAATGAAAGGAGGACTTTGTCTTTATGTAGCAAATTCTCATCCACAAGGACTTTAATTTACCTGTTTATCAAATACTTTAATTGTTTGCAAATAGGCAATTTCTTTCTTTATATTTTCGTATAAGTTTCGTTGAAAACTGAACCAGTAGTATAAGACAAGAGCTTTTGCACCACGTGGTGGTGGTGGAGGTGACGTCACAATAGCCGGGAGGTATGACATCACAATACCCCCGGGGTTGACATCATCAAAAATGATGACATCACCATCTCAGGATAGTATACGTCCCCCACAATTACCGGTTTGGATGGTGGAATCTCGTCATAGTTTTAAAAATAGAAAAATGTTGTAATGGAATTATTTTTAACCACAGTAATCGGCAGATTTTTTATTATAAAAGGGATGAAATTTTAGGAATATATTAGACTTGGTTGCTACGATTACATGTGATAACATGTGTTTATTGCACTTTGATTGTGGATAATAAAGTTTAGTTCTGTAATTATGCAAGCTTTCTGTCGCATACATTCTCTACTGCAGACATAATTGTTTTCTAAACATTGGTATAGGCTCCATACAAATATGTTAAAATTAATTGTAAAAGTTATCTAAACAGCCAGTCATTCTTGGCATAAGTTGCAGCCTCGACAGCCACTGAAATATACTTTTAAATTTCGCAATTTGTGATTGATCGTTTTCTTGAATTTATGTGATAGATCTGATCTGATCTGATCTGTACTGATACATCTGTCAGTTGGTTATATTTGGTTTTATAATTAGTACAATAGACGTAAAGATTAGCATTGGTCACATATGATATCATCTTTTTAAGAAAAGGTTTTAAATGAAACGAATGGGCGAGTTTCAAGTTTCGCTGATATTTAGGTGTAGAGTCTTGGAGTCCATCGTTTAATATTACAGTAGTAAACAGTTCGTGCTTTATTATTAAAAATTCTTCACAACTGTGATCAACTTGTCAAAGGTAGTGCATCATACATTCGTTTATTGAGTTAAAAAGGAGAAAATGCTTGTTTGTTTGTTTTTCGAGTTTTTTTTTCCTGTGTAGGTGGGTGTGTAAGCGTGCTAGTTCAGGAACATAGAATATCCATATGTGTTTTCACGTTACAAGATGCTTAGCTATGCACACAGTTTTAGAGCCGGGCAGAATAGCATCGGTCACATATGATATCATCTTTTTAAGAAAAGGTTATAAATGACATTAAGGTGTAGAGTCTCAGTCGAGACCATCGTGTAATATTACAGCATTTAACAGTTTATCGTCTAGTAATTAAAAAAGAGTATCATGCTTGATTATTAAAAATCCTTCTTAATTGTGATCAACTTGTCAAAGGTAGTGCATCATACATACGTGCATTGAGTAAAGGGTGAAAAGATGTTTCGGTTTTTTTATTATTATTTTGTGTGGGTGTGTGAGCGTGCTTGTTCCGGAACAGAGAATATCCATGTGTGTTTTCACTTTGGAAGATGCTAAGTTGTGCACACGATTTTAGAGGCGGGCAAAATTTATTCCTAATTAACCATAAGTTTTAACTTCTGACAATTGGCATCGGTTTTGTTTAATCAGACTTCAAAGTTTGACCGTCCAGGCCGTTTAAAATAGCTGGTCTGAACGACGAAATGGCAGATAACTTTTTACGCGTTCATGTTTTATTCTGAACTGGCAAAGAATAACATTATATTCTGCAGGAAGTTTAAAGTGTTTTCAACTTATTTAGGAGAATTCCGTTTTTCTTGGGAAGGCACTTGTTGTGTATTCTCGCAATTTAAACTTGTTTTTCAATCACCTGCACATAAAAGCGGAATTTTTTAAAGGAATATTAATTAATAAATACACGACGCTGCCAGACTACGTGGTACCAAATATTTACTTACCGAGAAGCACTTAATTTTACGTTTACTTTGTCAAATGTGTGGAAAATTTTTCATGTGAGGCTCAGTCAACACAAACAAGACCAAATGTTTTCGAATGACAAAATTATCATTGATGTTTGTTACCAGAATAATGTTGGAAAAATTGCTCTGCTTGGCAAAAAGTCCTAAAAAGAGCCATGGAAATTATCAGGTGGTCTTTCTTGAAGTCGTTCGCTTCTAGTTTAGAAGGCCCGTTCTCGTGCTCCGCGCGGTCCGAACTCGACTTGTAAGGAAGTCCGGCTAATTGAAAGGTAAGTATTGTGTTTTTGGCAAAATAGACATTTGCCGTCGCGCAGTCTGGTAGCGTGGACTACTCAAGGCTTAGCTTTCTATTAGCACTTCCCGTTTGCAAGTGCAGGTGATCTGAACTCGAAATTTGAGCTTCTCGTTACTATAACCCTTAAGGTGCCTTGGCAATTTACAAAATAAGTATGCGAGACTTCACTAGCCCACAGTTAATGGTTTCTGATGGAGAACCTGCAGTGGAAATAAAAACTTTTGTAAAATGAAAGTCGTTTTTTATTCAGTATAGTTCGCAACATTGCTTCCTGTGGAAATAATTCCAGTCTGTTGTAATACCAACTAGATTATGAAACACTTTTTTATTTCCTCCATTTCGGCTATGATAATAACATATTTTAACTTATTTCATCCATTAGAAATAATTTTTCAAAGTAAAATTTCAACCAGGAAACACATGCTACACTGCAACGACTTCAATCAGGGACACACAAGACTTCTAATCAATCACGTGACTAGTTGGAAACAAAAGAATCTGAGTCACCAATCATAACAAACTTAAACAACACAGTGGACCAATGAGAACACGAAGTGAACACACGTAATTGGCGCCAAGCTCGGGAAAACGCACGTGACCAAGTCGTGATGTTTCGTGTATTAACCAAAATGTTCCACATTTTTACGCAGCAGCAACAAAAACAAAACTAAGCCCAGTTTAAATACTACTTGTAACAGTCTCGGAGCAAAATATATTTGAAGGCCGCAGTTGCACAAATTTGAACCCAGCGATAAAAAGTAATTCCGAGCCCAGCAGCAAAACAAGTTTGAAACGAGTGACAAAAATAATTTAATCTCTCTTTTATCAATTTTGATAAATAAAATAATTTTGTACCTCCTGGGAACAAAACAGTTCAGAACTTAGCAGCAAAAATGATTTTGAACCCAGCGACGAATATACTACGTTAACTGATAAGGTTAACTCAAAATCTATTGCACTAAATTCTTGCTGTTATTAGTCAATTTGTGTTGTGTGGTTTCGGGTCTAGTTGTTACAACGTCATTTGCATTCTTTTGGTTAAGATAATTTAAAATGGTCAGTCAGATAGAAATTATGGAGCCAAATAGAGTAAGGAGCCATTATTGTTATCTATGAACTTTTCTTTAAGCTAGAGTTCAACACAAGTATAAGAAAGCTTTTTCTTTGTGATAAATAGCACAGGGGAAATATTTCTAACCGTTCTTCAGCTGAATCAAACACAAGTTTGAGTTTGTTTGAGAATAGGCCATTTTACAGTTGTCTGCTCAGTGGCCTGGCATTTGAATGGTAGCGAGGCTGGAGGTGACCTTGCATTGATACAAACCTCTCTGCTTTATCATGTAAATGCAAACTAGTTAGCATCAGAACAACTTGATTTACAAAACAAAAGCAGTAAGGTCTGTATCAAAACAAGGTCAACTCCAGCCTCGCTACCATTCAAAGGCCAGGTCACTGAGAAGTCAACTGTAAAATGGCCTATTGTTTGTCATTGCTATCGACAAAATTCAACGTAGCACAGTTTTCTTTTAATTTTATTGTAACCTCTGATCGTTATGTTCTATTGCATTCTGTGTTAACCTATCATAAAATTGATCAGACCTACTTGATTAGAAATCTAACTGTTAACAAAGTTGCAAATGTTTTAACACTGATATAGGTCATAATATTGTGGATTCTTCATCCATCCAATGGGGAATTGGCATAGACGTTTAAATGTCTGTTCTGAAAACTGATGTTGTTTTTATGCTGATATGTCAGTGGCTTAGCACAATAGGTAAATGAAAGTTAAGACAAAGTTGCTGCTTCACTGTTTGTGCCAAATGGATGCCTAATGGAAGGTGCATCTTTGTCTGCAGTTTTGCAGTAGTTAATCGCTCGTTATTTTCCACGTTGTAAGAAATAAATTTAGGCACTTGTTGTACGCTGTTTGGGCACGGCCACTTATTGTACTTGGCAAATGTATGCCAACCTACACAGGTAGTCTTTTAAAAACAGTAAAGCTGCCTGACTGTGCCTTTAACTGCTTGTTTCACTTCCCTGATTTTCCAACAATACAAGATTGGGTTTAGAGACGAGTTTAAGTACACTAGAGTTGTTGCAGTCATCCAAGCCACATCATGTTCTGATTCATTCGCGTCTAGCACAGCCACAATGACCCACGGAACATAACAGACAACTAATGCCAACTGCACCCACATAATGGTGGAAACTGTCTTTTTGTATCT